>CAVNZK010000306.1:0-600000 GCA_963693345.1 Pieris melete | reverse complement strand
TTGGAAGGTATGCCAGTATATTATTCTACTCAAAAATATACGTTTTGATTCACATGATGTGAAAATAACAAACAAAAAATCAATATCTAAGGAATAATCACTAATAGATTTTCCTAAAATTAGGTAAATTAGTAATTGCAAATTTAAATAAGTTTCAAAGCACGCTAATAAATTATGTAGAAAAATTATTGTGTATTACGATTACGTCGCTTCGTATCGCCAATAATGTCTATTCATTTGATCAAGGAAATTAAAACGATCAATTCTATGCTAGGCATATTGATTGATAATTCTGTCATCATAAATTCTTACCGTTACAATTAATTTGACTTAATTAATCGTAGGAACCATTTTTAATAGTAACAACGAATGTTTGTGTATTTATATTATTTTTATTCATATAAAACTATTTTAATAATAGGAATATTTATTATGAGGAATTTTGAGGTTATCTTTATTACGAGACCATTTATTTGTATACTTAATCATAAAAAGTGACCTCTCCTCTCACTCGTCAAATTGTTTTACGATCTGATAAAAAACATTAGTACATAAGTTAAAAGGTGCAATTAGACGGATATTTTTATAACATCGTATATATACTACATTTAGACTTTTAGAGATTTTGAGTTTGATATTTAGATCTGAGTGTGTACCCTACACATATTACACAAATTTGTGTGAAGATGCCCAAATTCGCATTAGAGTCAATTGAAACCTAAACAAAGTCTTCGCTGCCCTATGTTTTTCAGTCGGTACCAAATTGGGCGCTAAAATTTGTCGTCGCAATGAATTTGTGGTTAACTAACTACCTAGCTAGTAAGCTAGTATGAGTCGTGTCAGTTTAGTGGTTTATGCATATTTCAAAACTGACGTCGGCGACGGCTTTCAAATCCAGCAATTGATTTTCGTAGTGTGATGGTAAATCTTGCGCCTATATTAGGCCTTCATTGATTTGTCTATGATCGAAGACACAGATGCAATCTGTGAGAGCTATAGATTACCACGACTAGTATATTTTAATGGAACAAATAAGATTCAAGTCAAACAAACTCGCCAATACCTATTAATATTTTAGGATTCATTAATATTCATACGAATAATAAAACGTTGCAGACTCAGTTCAATTATTTTCCTCATGTTTATTCAGTGGTTTCTATTAAATTGACTTAAACGTGATACGATCAGTAACGGCACATCCGTATTATCACAGCATAATGAATACTTATTTGATTAAAAGATTATGGCAAACGTGATTATAATAATAATAATAATTTATTTTTTGCAAGAATATGGTACAAAATGTTAAGGTGATACAATCGTAAATCGTTCGCATATTCTGCCACACACGATGGCGCGCAAATTTGTCTCAAAGAATTTTACATTATTATTCAAAGTTGTGGAATATCATGGTAGTATGACGGAGAGTCGCTTCCCGCCAGCTTATAGTGTATCTCCAAGTATGGAAGGTCATCCTCAGAAACCTCTCCTTTGCAAAGTTCTACTGAAATGACCCCTGTCCACGAGCAGTTTTGAGAAGCCATTTTATGGCTACTACTACTAATGAATTAAAAATAAATAAAAAACCCATTTATTTTATGAATTTTTTCAGAATCACTCTTCACTTCAATTATTCATCATCATAAACAATCATCATTCCATTCCGGAGAATGCGTTTTGGCCAAAACTCACCGATGTCCAGATTGAGCATTCTGATATTACGAGCTGGGTCTGGATATCCATAGTTGCTCCCCTCACCCTTCTTATTTAGTTATTATAGTTTAATTGTTTCGTTATTTATTTTTATTGCCACATTAAAAATTGTATTGCTTATACCAATGTTTCAATGTGCTGGGAGTTGCCAAGCTTTTATAAATAAATAATATTTGTTACGAAATTCATAAGTTTCTTAGTCATGTCACTTTACTGCATCATTTTATTGTGGTCTGAAAATATTTGGCAAAGATATAACTTTCCAGATAGAATGGAAAAGTTCATCTTTTTGTCATCTGCTACTTGTTCTGTCTTTTATTATTTCATGATATAAAATCCTGATTGTATGTGCTGCAGTGCTTGTAAATTTATTACGCATATCGGATTTATAAGAATAAATGTAATGTAGTGATTGCATATTTAGTCATTTCTATGCACGCTAGACGCTCTTGTTCTCTACATTAAATTTCCTCTTATGTATTTGAAATAGCACTCGGCATACCAATTACTATTCGTTGTAGGTAGAAAGTAGCTAAGAATTTTATTGTTATGTAAAATATATAAAAAGCGGACATCAAATAATGAGTTACTAAAGAAATACTTTAAATAATAAATACAGCCTGATCACCTACTTGCCTATTAGATTGACAAATGATCATGAAACAGATACAGAAATCTGAGAGAACGGCGCCTGATTTATTTTTATTTTGTATAAATAATTCAATTGTTGATATAATCTGTTTTATTAACCTCGGGCTCCCCTAAATGTACATTGTTTTTAATTCTGCAATCCAATTTATTGCGAATTAATTCATTCACTAAGACAATTTCAATAAAATTTGGTTCAATTTTCATTCCCATGCTTTAGATTAGGTACAGTGGAGTAAGAATTAAAGTGACAAGTTCCTACCTAAATTAACCATTACAAACTTATGAGTCTATCAAATATTTCAGATTACTGACCAGTCCCACCTTCAGTCATTTAGACGTTTATTTCATAACTAGCGGACCGCTCCGGCTTCGCGCGGGTATAAAATATATAGCCTATGTCACTCCCTGAAAAAATGATTAAAATCGATCCAGTAGTTTTGATTTATTCATTACTTACTGCCCGCGGCCCGCACGCGTTAAATTTGTATATTTTGATAAAACTCGTAGGGTTGCCTGCGTTTGCAATGTAAGGAAAAGAAAAAAAGGAAGGAAAAAAAATATTATTTACGACATTACATAAGAAACCTTAAAAATAACAGTCTTTCTCCACTATTTAATAGATGTTATGATACATATAAACCTTCCTCTTCAATCACTCTACCTATTAAAAAAAACTCATCAAAATCCGTTGCGTAGTTTTAAAGATTAGCATACATATGGATATAGGGACAGAGAAAGCGACTTTGCTTTATACTATGTAGTGAATAGTGATATAATTTGGAAGTAAATAAAGCCGTTTATTTCTCATATATAATATAGTCTTTTAATGGGAAATAAATTTTTGTAATCAATTTATTAGTTTTGATTTTATTCGTAATGTTTGAAAGATTACAACCCTCCTCATTATAATGATAGATTAACATATAATAGTAAAATTGCATTAAAATCATTGATTAATTAAATGATATTATCTATTGGGAAGCGTCTTTCATCCGGGGTTGGATAACATTGTGATTCTAGACAATAAAATAATTAGTCTAGCCACCCTCTAGTGATTTTTACTGTTGTGTGCGTAGACGCACGTGACGTCAACGATGTGTGAGTTTATAAATAGGTGAGTGGTGGAGATCGGTGGCCATCTTCACGTTCAACCTTGGATAATGGACAGGTTTATGTTGATTTTCGCGAAGAAATAACTTTGTGATTGTGAATGTTAAATCGTAAAGTGATTTTGTGATTATGGCGAATCTAATTCATTTCTTGGTAAGTGATCAAATAACGGAGATATAACATTTTTGTTTATTAAATATAGATTTTATTAAAATAGTTTTTTTTATTATTTATTGTAAAATTATTTTTTATCACAGGTGCTTTTTGGATGTATACTTGTGTGTATATGCCAGGATTACGATGTACAAGAAACCTTAAGCCAAGAACAAAGTGAAGTGAGTATTTTACGTGTTTCAATTTAATTCCTGTAAAGCCCCTATTATCCCTTAGAATTTTGTTATACTATACTATGCTAAACATTGCTTGATAGTCACAAAAGACATATATAATTGTCGATAGTTTTCTTATATTATATTTTTAATTTAAAAAGAAAAATATATAATTTTTGGTTAATTTTATGGCCAAGAAAAATACCTATTTCACATAATTGGTCATCATTTTAACATGACACCAATAATTATATATACATTGTTATTATAATTGTTGATTTATGAATAAAAATAAAAGAAACATAAGATGTTTAAATTAATTTCTATCATCTTTGGATAGTTAAAATATTTTGTGAAGTTTCGATCCATAAAAATATTTTTCAAAAAAACTGAAAAAATACAGGTTATATTTTTAGTAATTTTTTATTTCTATTTTTATATGCATAGTTTTAAATCCCATGCCGTATATTTGAAACCTGAGCCTATGTATTTACTCAATAAATATGTACGAATATGTTCACACGTAAATGAAAATATATAAAACTCTAATAAACTTGCCTATAAAGTTCAATGAAACAGACATTGCGTCTGTTCGTCCGTGTATGTCTTTGGCTTTCCTTACGGGACTTCATAAGTTTTGTATTAGTTTTGAAATATTATTAACAAACTCACAATATTAAAATAAACCCTACGTAATAATATATCGTGCTTTAAATGCCTAACGAAAGTAAGTCAGTGTTGAAACATTCAACCAGTTGGTGTTGTTCACCCACTTTTCTCTTTAGCACATGTATACACTATTAAATTAAATATTATATTACTGCAATATATATCGATACAGGTTAATGATATGAGGGTCTGGTAAGGCTTTTTCTAAAACCGTAACGCATGAATAGGGTTCGATTCCTGGTCGGAGCCTAGATATAGTTAAATTTGTAATGTCCGGTTTATGGGGTCTATTAGTGAAAGATCTCACATAGAGGGTACGGTGTTTTTCTATGGGTATTTTACTGATATTTACAAAGAGGTATAACTGTGATATGTCTGGGCTCTTCAAGCCTAGACCTAATATCGAGGCTCGTACTAAAACATTTTTATGTTGAATAATGTTTAAACGGACTTAATAGGTTGTAACGCATTAACACGAACTATGCAAAAAAAATTAGTTTGATATCGCTTAGTTCGGACGTACAACTACCAATATTTAAGCCTTGACTTGTTTAAGCTATTGCTCAATAAGCTTAAAAGGAGTATTAAGAATATCCATAGCTGTAAATCACCTGCATCATGAGCACACCCCACATATACACCCTCACTTTCACCATCACACAACACAGCTCATCATTGGCTATATTTTTAGAATAATTGTTGTTTGTTATATATAATTTCTGTTATCTGTAGAATTACGAAATAAATAATGTTTAAATGTATTGATTTCTCCGCAAAGAAAAAGAGAATGCAGTAATTTGTCATATTAATTGGACTGCATATTAAATTGTTGCATAATTCACGCCTAATAAATACGTATGAAATTGAAAGTCAACGATCTGCTGTCATTGACATTGAATTGCGATGCGCACGCACCGCTCATCTTGAACTTGGGGATCGCGACATTTAAACGTGTTTGCAAACATAGTAACTAGTTTTCAAGTGTAATTAAACTGTAATTTGACGTACCCGTATACGTCGAATACGTATTAGGTAACGTTTGGTTAAATTGGTATGATTCTTAAAATTTTGGCTTCAATTTTATTCGGTTTTTGTACGGTCAAAATTGTGGTCCTAAACAGAAAATACATAAAAACTTAGTTAATCCTAATGTTCTTTACATTATTATTGCCATTATATTCAAAATTAGAACTTTATTTAATTGCGCAATTACAAAAAATCTAAACTTAAAATGTATTTGGCGTGACGAAATTGAAAGTGTCGAAAGTGTTGCCTATTACTCTAATGAAACTGACAGTTATATTTACATTAAAGCACTTATATTACAATTTTATTGAGATGATTAATAAGCAGTTAAGTATTCATTTTATTCAACAGCCATTACACATGCGATGAATGTCAAAACGTAAATACGGGATTGTACACGCGAGGTCTTACGTATTTTCCTTTTCATAGACTATAATTAATTTCTTTTATAGGGAAATCTAGAGTGGTGTTGGCCGAGTGGCTTTAGTGTGCAATTCTCATCCCTGAGGTCGTAGGTTCGATCCCCAGCTGTGTAACAATAGACTTTCTTTCTATGTGCGCATTTAATATTCCCTCGAACAGTGGAGGAAACCAGCCTTAGATCCAAAAAGTTGTCGTATATATAGAAACCTTTCCATACCTAAAAAGGTTGTAGCGCCATTGATTTAATTTCATTAATTTTTATAGGTTAATCCAAGCTATTCGTTTGGTTATGGAGTCTCTGATGCGCAAACCGGTGATGTTAAGACTGTATGGGAATCAAAGGACGGTGACACTTTTAAAGGTAATAATATGCTCTATTTGATAAGACACCATATTCATATATTGGTTGATAAACGCTATAAGAGTAAAGAAAATGATTGTATATTTTATTTCAGGTCACTACAGCGTGATAGAACCAGACGGTTCTATGAGGACTGTAGAATATTCAGCGGGACCTGATACAGGTTTTATAGCTGCCAACAGTGATGCTAACCAAAATGAACCACTGGATTCTCCACTACCAAATCCAGATTTAATGGAAGACAAGGCACTCCGAGATTACGACAGATACTATGACTTCTCTGAAGACGCTGATCTCGACCCACCTTATAAAACTAATGAAAAGAAAAGAAAAAGATATCCATATGAAACCCAATACAACGATTATTCCTTTAGCAAGCGGCCCAAACATCCTTCAGACTTAGATGCAAGTGAATACACTCACAGTATTAATATTAAACATCCACGTGACGATGGATTGGACTCCCCTCATAGTCACATGGGGTATAGCACAGATCCAAACTGTAATAAGAAACATAAGCCGGAAAGTAATTACTATGGGAGTATAGCAGATTTAGATTTTAGAAAACAAAAATATCCACCTTACCAAGAACCGACCAAATATGATAGTGACAAATACAAGTCGGAGGCGTCATCTATAGACTCTGAGAAATATATCAATAGCTACAGACATGGATTCAAACCTCTGAAACCTGATGAATATAATGAACCACAAACAAAGTATGGTTATCCAAACCTTCATGATTTACCAACACCAGAGAGTTATTCTGATTATTTGCCGCCTCGGCCCAAGAAAAAGTTTAGGCCACACAGAATTCCGGATTCCTACGATCCTGAGAACTTAGACGATTATGTTCTGGTTCCAAAAAGGAAATTGAAAAAACCTCAGCGTATAGTTGACGATTACCAACCAGAACCTGAAGAAGATTTTGACCATCGGATACCATACTCAGCCTATGATGATGAATATGAAGACGACAGGTACCAACGACCGTCGCGAGGACCCACAGGACCTCAAAAGGAAGAGAAAATTGTAAAGAAAATAGTGAAAAAGAAACCAGTTATAAATATCTTAGACATATTTGACATATAATACAAATTAGATTAAGCTCTTTGTATGAGTGAGTGTATGTGATCCTATTTATATTATATTCAAGTTATTCTTACTTAGTAATAAATTTGTTTGTTTTATGAAATAGGTTATCTCAATTATTCTTGCATTAATTCTGTATACAGACTGATTACTTAAATTATTATAGTAAAACGATTATTATTGGTGTGTTGTTTTAATTGAAATGCATTTCGCCATAATAATTATTACATTGGAATCATTATATTTTCACTATTACTATAAAGAGGTCTGATTTACCTCAAAAACAACTAATTTGCATAATATACGTTAAAAACTTTTTACGAACTACAAAATTTAATACTGTTAAAAATAAGTGAACGCAAAGAATATCTTATATCAAAAAATAAAGTATTTATAGGTCCAATGAACATAATGAAGGCTGAAGTAATTTACATAACATATGGTCTGAATAGCGTATCAAATTACAATTGTGTCGAATGATTAAGCATTATCTACCTATTTGTTGCCTTTAAGCGCAAAATCATTCCTCGGTTATATGTTTTGTTAATCTAATTAAACTTTCATGATTTCTGAAGTAGACTTGCTACTATAAAATTATTCGGATAATAGATTAAGATATTGGATCGTATATTTGAGGAGCTTTTAACACCTTTTAACTTTTCATGTACCTAAATAAAACATTTTTAATTATATTTAGTATTTTATTTTATTTTGCTTTCAAATATCACACATTTTACACAGACAATCCGATACTTATTAATACGTATTATATAAGGGATATACCTACACGTGTGAAAATAACACGAACTTAAGGACCGATCTGGCCGCCAAACTCCAAAAAAAGGACATTGTTTCTTACCATTTTTTATCATCAATCTTGAAGTAGGGAGAATAGACAAAATATATGATGGTGTTGAGTAGTTTATGTATCCAGTTTGAAAGATCGATACTCGATTTAAATAACTTCGCTTGATAGAAAAAAAATCCTTTTAATTGTATAAAAAGCTTGGAATATCTTGTGGCAGACAGGAAAGCTGTGGTAAAAAAAATCATCACTGCTATCGCGTTGTAGAATAATAGTTCTACAACGCGATAGCAGTGATCGGCTAGAATTGAGAAGAAAATTGCTTAAAATAATAATAAACTAACACAGCAAGGTTTCTGAAACGACTCCATGGTGTTGCTGAAAATGTCCACCGAGTAATTTCTCATCACAGTTTTATTGTAAATAAGACACAATCTGTTAACAGTACCGAGCATTCATTTATATATTCATAAAATATCACAATTGTGTGAACACAAAACGGATAATTTTTTAAATTTTCTTCACAGCCTTTCATACTGAAGTTTGGTTATCATAGCCTAACAGTACTAAAGAGGTAATCGCGTCAGTCAAACTTCAAATACAAATATTAATTAAAATTTGACAAGCGCTTGCGCAAGCTCACAATGATAGTGAAAGTTACGAAACTGGAACAAGCGGGAGTGTTGCTCTCGTTTCGCTTGACAAGGACGTTTGGGTTATTTCTGATACATTTTTATCAGTTAGGTCGTTATAACAGTACCAAAATAACTTATCAGAACCACAAATTATATCATTCAATCTAAAATACTATTTTTAACCTTAATGCACTTTGCTTTACCTAAATATCGTGTATATTGTGTATAATAAAGTTTTATTTCTTTTCTTTCTTTCTAATTTAAACCGATTTTTTTGTACATAATAAATAAAACGTGTCACTTTAGTTCCTAAGTGAATAAGCAAACCAGTCGTAGAAATGAGACAGACAATAGGCGGGTTACGGATCTTCAAATAAATAAGGGCTTAAAATACAAAAACAATAAATTTGTCGGATACCTACATTAAAGCCAGCCCTTAATCTTATCTTTTTATCAGCCAAATACGATAAAATTCGACACAATATCTCACGAATGTGTACTTAATGTATTATTCAACGCATGCGACATTCACTTGTGGGCGCGCCCGTGACACCGCTATTGTCGCAATACACATGTGCAAATGTCGCTCTTTGCTCTCAATAAACCCTTTGTTTAACATGCATATGGAATATGGCGCTAATGTAAAATGATATATAATACTAATTTTAAGGCAATTATCGTTAAATAACTCCTAAAAAGCTCGGTAAAGATCTTTCTACGATACAAGCAAATTTGAAATCTTAACCTACAGTCGAAATCTTACACAAAGTTAATCACAAAGACAGTCTCAAATATAAATAAAAAATGGTGTACATAAAAAATATCGACCAAGGCCGGCGTAATGTTGCAACAACCTTACGGATATAGGCATAACAGTTCATTTCATGGTCTGCGCATTGGTTTATACTCTACGCTACACATTGTTAACGATCAATCTCCAAATCAAGAAAATAACGCGAATATTTTTTCATTAGGTACACGTACACACACTCTCTTTCACACCATCAAACAAGAAAACCGAATTAGATATTACTTAATTAAGTGTATTGAATAATTTTTATTGGCTTTTTCCTTATATAAATGTTTGAACCTTTTTGTATATCTTTGGATATATTTAGTATGACTTTTTTGTTATCTTTATATATCTTCTAATATATAAAATTCTCGTGTCGCGGTGTTTGTGGTTTAACTCCTCCGAAACGGCTCGACCGATTCTTATGAAATTTTTGAAGTTATACTTCTTTAGGCGCGTTATGAAAATTTGATGAGAGTGAAATTTTACGATGCGCGCGCACCTATGACACAAAATTGGGAGTGTGATTATAGCGTGCGCAATCTACAAAAGAAATAGAATATAAGCTAACTTCACGCATATTCTATTTCTTAGCTTAGCAGCTTAACAAGAATTTTAAATATCCATGACAATTGACATCTGACAATGACATTTACCTTTTAAACAAATATAGGAGTTTGAATTATTGTTTAAAATAAAAGATTCTAAAAGTACCTAGTTATTTTCATTATACAAGTGCGAATTTTATATGTGCGTCTGAATTATAATAGAAGTGATTTAAATTGAATATCTAAATCAATACTAATTAATATGATAAAATATTTGTGAAAAAACTGTGCCAACCTTCCATCTTCTTCAATACAATTGAGGTTAACTATCCGTATGTATTATCGAGTATTATTGTTGATTAAAACTGAAACATGAAAGATTATTCATTGCTTTTGTTTATTGCGTTTGTTACAGCAACTTTTTAGAAATATTCTACGACCCTATATATCAATAATTGAGAACAAAGATTTAAGCACGAATACTAATAAGGAGAAAATGAAGGCTTGGAGCGATATAACAGAGAAGTAAACATTTTAATAAGTACCTGCATCTCAAAAAAATGATTACATTATTTAATCAAAACATGTAATTTTTCAGATTTAATCTAGCAAATATAAGGACAAGAGACAAAAAACAATTTCAGTGGAAGTGCACTAAATTGAATAAAAAAAAAGAGTTGTCATCTTATCGCCGTGAAACATCAAAAACTAGAGGTGGAACAAAGCCACCATCACCTTCTCCAGACACAATGGATATGGCAGAGATGATAACGCAACGGTTTGAAGTAGATTTCAATGAATTTGATTGTGATGGTGTCGAGGTAGGAATGTTAATTATAAATATGATGGTGATGTTCAAGGCTCAACCTCTCAAGCATAGGCACATACTTTATTCCCCTACAGGGTAGTTAGAGATATTGTAATACCTCAAAACATCCATGTTGCTCTTGTAGTACCGAAACTCTGTACAGCCAGAAGTGAGCCCATTCCCACTTATAATGGACAGTGGGTATAATACACCTTAATACCTGAGTGCGAACCACTCACCATGACACTTAAATTAATAGATGTTATTTGTATATTTCAGGATATTACAAATAAAATCATTTTGGAAACAATTGCTATCCCAAAAGCAAATAAAGCCAACAATGACAAGGTAATAAATCAGTTTTGACATAACTTGAATACTAAAAAAGCCAAACAAAGGTGTGCACAACAGTGACAACATAACTTAACAATTTCATTATTTTGTAGGTTTGACATGATTTTCTTTAACCTTTCTTTAGGTTAAAGAAAATCATGTCGAACTGATCAACAAGAATCCCCAAACAACTCAAAAGAAACCTACAAGGAAGACACCGGTATTATATTTAAATTATCTCTATCTCTAAATAGAATAAAAGAAAGTTGCTATCCAGGTCTGTAGCATGTGCTACAAATTATATTATTAACACATTTATATAATTATATTAATATAAATGTGTTAAAAATTTTATAATATGAATTATAAAAATTTTTAAGTTTTGCATGGACAGAGCTTAAATTAATATTCTCTTATTTGTTGCAGAAAGCAAGTAGTAGTTTTAGTTTTGGAGAAGCCTCGTAGATGCACAACCAAGTAATGATTAATTTAAAATTACAACCAAAATTCTGATGAAGACATTAGAGTCACTTAAAAATAAATAGTATAATGAAATAAAAATGTTTTAAAGATAAATAGGGTTTTATTTGTTTAATGTAAGAGAATAATAATAAATATTTATTTATTTAATTTTTCAAATGTAAACTGAACTTTATTGACTTTAATGACTCCTTTTCCAGTCTATGATTATTTAATTGTAATTAATTATTTGCATGCAATCAAAAACTATTTTTAATAATGCCAAAGAAGTATAACTTCTTACGCGCGTACATAAGTACACGCACCCTTTTTTTTTATGCATATTCAGTAAGACTGAGAATCCGCTACTGTCTATCTTTCAAACCCCTAAGTGATAAGGGGTGTCCATCTCAAAAAATATTTTTTTATTTTTATTTTTTTATGATACAGCATACATAAATACATACAATCCCTAATTTTTACCCCTCTACGATCAACCTTAGAAAAACCCAATTATTGAACTAAAACAATGTTTCCTAGAAATAATATACTGTGGCAAAACAACGTTTGCCGGGTCAGCTAGTATATTATAAAATATATTAGCTGCGGGAATACGAAATAAATAAGATAAGTAACATAATATTTTATTATCTGACATAAACTACACCAATTTATTGGAGGTTCAACAAATTCACTTTCGCATAGTAACTACGTACGTATCAATTGCAGAAAGCACCTGTCATGAGCAAGTGTAACACTTTTGCAATTTCATAACTGGTTTTAATATTAATTTGACACCTTTTCATAATCAATGACTATAATGATATAATATTATACATGTGTCGCCTGGGTTGAATTATTTATAAGTAATTATATAAGTTATTAATATATACCTATTATTATATATTAGTTTTCCCATAGCCCGTTGTCTTAAATGTATTTAGGCAGTAAAGGTACACTTCTTCAGGGATAAAACTTTTTAAAATTTTGTTTTTATTTTCTATTAATTTTTAATTATTATTATTACTGTGTAGGTTAAGAATATTGAAATTTTTGTGTTGGAATAAAGATAAATATTGGTTACCAATTGGTGTTTTAACTTTTCTTCATAAAAGCTAAAATACTTGGTATCCTTCTGTCAAAACGCTTTCAGTAAAAGAGACAATAGTGTACTTTAGTTAATACGACGCTGTTGGACTTATTATTTTTAATAAGAGGGTTATTTTCCTTGCAACCGTGGAAAAGTACAAAAACCAGAACGAGGCTGTGAACTTCAAGGGAGTTTCAAGAATTTGTATATTATGTTAATACAATAATGTAAATTTTTGACAGCTCAAATAAGTTTTTAGAAAGCTTTACCTTTAGTATAAACAATATCATATGGTTATTTGAGTAAACGTATTCAATATTTTATAAAAGTTTGTGTTACAACTTTTGTTATTGCGGCAAATGTGTCTACACCTATTTTATTAATACAAACATTTAACTTCATCCAATATTACTAGTCAAGACCAAAATTGGAAGTGTAATGTAATTATCGTCTTTTTATTTTTTGTAATACATATCTTTACCACAATTGTCATGTATTTTAGAAAAGATGTAACATACACTGTATATATAGTATTATATACGATTAGGTGAACTTTAATAAATACAAACATATAAAAAATCATGGCGTTAATCAGAAACAGCTGGAACAGGAAATAGAGTCGGTGTAAAATTAAGTATGAAACCCAGCTTTAGCCTGATAAAACAATAACTTAATAAAAATAGAATAACTTAAATCATGTATCTGCTTCAAACGGAACCTTAGTACAGAGTTTAAGTATACATACAGACAAACTTTCTCATTTATAATATTTTGATTGGGAACTTGCAAATAAATTTGAATTCGAAATTAATTTATGACTTTCCGGGTTATGTATTGACCGTTATTAATTTTCATTTTACTTATGTAACAGCTTATTTCGTAAACGTCTAACTTTAACCCTAATAGAAACGCTCTAGATGTTTTTGGAGTTCCAAGATTCGATTCTTCACAAAAAAAACAGCAAACAGGCCTTTTCGTCTTGTACAAATTTATATATTCTTTTGATCTTTCACAATAACAAATTTTTATATTTTATTCGCGTTTACAAAACTGGGATGGAAGTTATAAGGTCAATTAAATAATTGAATACGATTTCAGTTAAGTTTCGATTAATGAATCTAATCTAAGATTTAATATATACGTAATATTGGTTTGACTTAGTGTAAGATTATTTAATTTTGAGTTAACTAATAAACTTAATCCATTCATTGATACATATTTTAAATGTAAGTTTAAAATTTGTTTAATTGAAAAAAATTTCACGAAATTTGGTGAAAACTTACCTTTTTTATTTGATTTTTAAAGTTTTAGATCTTTTTATTATCTACTATTTGACTTTTTTCCATAGGACTTTTAGTTTTGCCGGAAATCGAGATAAACCGTTTTTTACCCTTAAAAACTCACCCCCTCCCCCTTCCCGACCTCAGATCGCCCGTAAATTATGTTTCCTTTCATTTTTCCTTCCTTTTCTAATGTTTTTCATCCTACTATTATTTTTTTTGGTTTCAAAAATTATCGACCCTGGTCTAATACTATTAATTGAATTTATAAAATATTTAAAACATAAGGCTTACCCAGTGACTTTACTAGCAGTTTTGTTCCCGATTTCGACTTCAATATTAGGGTTTATCTCGTAATTTCATAAATTTTCTTAACAAATGCTATGCATTTTGAAATATCTACAGGACATCCAAGTCCAGTGTATTTAATAAGTTGTTTGATAGCTGTAATAAGCATATATTATTATTTGTCTGTTTTAATGATGTAGTAAGTAATCCGCACAACTTATAAATGAAAAATAGGTATTTTAAAGAGTTAATATTAAAAAAATATAATTTATTTTATCTAATTATTTTTTCCCAATTCCTCGCCGCGATATATAAAATAAATGCCGCCAGCATTAAAGATACACAGGTGCCACAGGGAGAAAACTTTTTAAATTTATTTTAATTTTATATTTATAAATTTTTAATTCTTATTATTACTATTTAGGTTAAGAATATTCTTAATACTGTATATTTGTGTGTTGGAAATAAGTATATATCCATTTCATAATTTGTAATACACTAAAACATTAATCACTCAAATCTAACCTGGTTTTGTGTCTAAATACCTTATCAAGTTTGGAAATTAATTGGCTTTTAAAACTGCAATAAATAAACTCAAGACAATAAATGCGAGCAAAAAGCTAGTTGACGGCAACTATAGGTTTAATTTATTCAGAATTCTGTTTTCGTGTGTGTATTGGACAATATGAAAAGTAATTCTTGGCTAAATTGTACACGCGCTGAACATAGCGTGGATATGGCAATGGTCGTTTTAACTTAGACTCGAACCGGATTAATGATAATATATAAAATATCCATTGACGACAGTTCGAGTGATACCTATATTTTTGCGTCGATCATGTCCTTTATCTTGCGAGAAATCGTTAATTTTGCGCATTCGACGTGTCCTATTCAAAATATATAATAAAAATAGCATCAGCATCATCAAGCTCTACCGCCCCTTGTGGGCCTTAGCTGCCTGAAGTACACTTCGCCATCGAAATCTATCCAGTGCTTCCTGGGTCCAACTTTGAACCCCTATTGTTTCGAGGTCCTTGACTACTCCATCCCACCAACGCAGCTTCGGTCTACCTGGTTTTCTCTTGCCACCGGGTTGTGAGTTCAGTAAGGAGCTTGGCGTTTTGTCGTCCGGCATTCGGTGCACATGTCCCAATCACTTTTTAAATTGGACGAAGTTGGCGTCGTCAAGGATTGTATAAAGTTCTCCCCTATAGCGAATACGCCAAACATTCTTTCAACCACCAAAGATTCTTCGTAGAATCTTCCGCTCGAAAATAAGAGTAGAAATCTCGTCTTTCCTGCTAATGGGCTAGGATTCAGAACCATAAGTGTGCACTGGTCGGAGTAGATTTTTGTACAGAACAAGCTTGGTATCCTTTTAGTGAAGACGCTATCGGACATATCTACAAAGAAGGAATGATAAAAATAGCAATCACAAAAATATGTAACAATTAACTGTTAAAGTTAAAATGATTTGTGATATTTTTTATTACAAAGTTATTACTTAAGAAACTCCTTACATAATATTGTTATTCATTTATATTTAACACGGTTTTGTATTTTGTTTAATATAAATAATATTAAATTTGACCATATCCACAAAATCTAATGGTTAGCCAGCGGCCCAGCATTTGAAACTATGATACCATTGGCGATCCAAGGTACGTACCTATAAACATACATAGGTACATACAGCACTAATCTAGTCTAGTATATAAGGGCCAGTTATCAGACATTTAGGCACATATCGAGTCCTAGCTTTCTAGATCAACGTCTAAGTTAGAAAAACAAAATGTTTGCGAAGGTAGCGTATAAAAGATTTTTATATGATATCTTACATTAATTCTATATACATTTTGTTACCTAAAGTGAACCTTAAAAATCAAATTTATTATATCCTGAATAACTCTGATACGTTCCAAGCCAAAACAATAATTGTTTCTCACAAAAATCGAACCTGGTTCAAGCAGCTTAACGAATTTTGTAAGCGGTATACAAATTAATATATTATTTTTCAGGCCATAGTTGCATGTGCGCTGTTGGTGGTGGCGCGTGGAGGTTTGATAGCTGCCCCTCATGGCGCCATCTCCTCTCAGAGCATTGTGTTGGGTCACCCAGCACCAGCTGTAGCTGCTGCACCAGCTTATGGATATGGTGGTCTTGGCTATGGATTAGGTCTAGGTATGATAAGAATGAGCCATATTAACTGACATTTAATAGTCAGACATTCATGTATAAATATAAATTGTTTGCAGCTTCACTGATCAAAATTTACATAACTAAATATATTAAATAACTATGTGTCTAGTTTACCTGCCTTACCTATTTTCAAGGTCGGTTACAGGTCACGGAGCAGTGGTTGCGCATGCGCCGATCGTCCATGCACCTTTGGCTCACGCCGTTGCCCCTGTTGAAGTATATGTATGTATTCTTTACTAACCGTGAATGCCATTAGAATTATATGACTACTGATATTTAAAATGGGGACCAAATCAGGCTGAAAGCTGTGCGCCGTGTGAAGCTTTATCAACACACACCACCACTATGTCAACCAGCTACCCACTGAAGTATTTTCGAACCAATTCGACTTAGGGTCCTTTAAGAAAAGATCGTAGCAATTTTTAAAAGGCCAGCAACGTACTTGCCAGCCTCCTGGTAATGTAAGTATCCATGGGCGGCGGCATCACTTAACATCAGGTGAGCCTCCTGAGCCCATTTGCCTCCTGGTACATGAAAAAAAATGAATAGGTGAAATAAATTACCTTATAACTTTAAAATAATACCACGTTACATTTCGTACCACTATAAAAATCTTAGATTGGTGGGATATTATGTACGTGGATGGCCATCGGTATCTTGTTCTACCACGTTCTTTATAAGGAGTCTTTGGGTTAATCGGATGTTTCTCAAACAATCGCGAAAGGAAATAAGATACAAAATACTTCATTTCAAATAAAACATTTGACAATGTCCCAGGCCCACCCCCGCTACCAATTCAATTACGGTGTTGCCGACGGCCATACTGGTGACCAGAAGAGCCAATGGGAATCACGGGATGGAGACGTAGTCAAGGGTCAGTACCAGCTAGTCGAGCCTGATGGTACCATCCGCACTGTCAACTACTCCGCTGATGACCACAACGGGTGAGTCCAAAAAATACCTCCTATAATCCTATAGACTTTTGATGCAGAAGTGTGTATCAAAAGCCTATAGGGGACATTCGTAAATGAGTAGACTATAAATTTACGATTTTCAATTTTTTATAACATTTTAGTAAAAAAATTACTACGTGATGTAAAAGAAGGGAAAATTTGAGTGTGTTTGAATTAGAACAAAAAGTTAATATGAATATTTATTATGAGTCTTCAAAAAACACGTTTTTACCTGTTTCAAGTATAAGAATTACCGGGAGCTAATGTACATCATTATAACCATTAAACAATACACGGTGTACTAAGAAGAATACTTTTTAGTCGGTAAACATGAATAATTGTTAGTGTCTTAGCTTACCTACGACGAAATTTAAAATTAAAATATAGCCATAAAAATAGCCTAGAAGCATCTTTAGTAATTGTTCTATTATCTCTTTGGTTGATCATGAAAAAAAACGGGATTATTAAGCTGCTCTAAACCTATTAATAAATATATAATTCCAGATTCAACGCAGTGGTGAGCAGGCAAGGACACGCAGCGCATCCCGGCCCAGCCGTCGCTGTAGCGCACGCTCCCCTCGGATTAGCCGGGCATGGCGGTCTTATTCATGGATAGACGACTTAATCTACTTAGGATAAGCTTCTAACGATAAATGTATGCTTGGTTATGGTACAACGAACGCTTAAAGGCACAGCGTTTCATAAGGTGTATCTTCTGGGACGCAGGCCCAAAGTCATATCGCTCCATTCGAGTCTTGACTATTGTATTATATTTTCTAGTAGTTTGTAAGCTTTCATGTTTTTCATTGTTATACATTTTATGAAACGTTAGATAATGCCTACGAGGTGCTGAGGGACTCCGGTTAATACTCGGTGTTAAATATAATTTTTTCATACAAACTTTCGTTTTTGTCTTGAAAATCTTTGAAGCAACTATCTCAAAAACAAAAACCCGTTTCTTACCCTACATTACGTGAGGACTATGTAATATCGCCATAAATGAATAATATAAAAGCTCAGGGCTTTTTAAAACGGTATCAGTTCTCCTTCGAAATCCTTCAGCAATTATCAAGAACACAACATGATATCGAAAGTAAGTAATGTTCTGGGAATAGTTTTCATTAATTTGATGTTCTATGAAACAAAATACGCTTGTAATTCCAATAATAAATTTACAGGTGTTTCTTCTCGCCGCTGCATTCATTGCAGTAAACGCACAAGACCACTATTCGTATGGACAAGCAACATCCTCTCAATCAATAGTTCGTCATGACAATTCGCAAAGCCACAGATATAACCAACCAATAGCGATCAGCGCTCCAGTATACCAATCTGCCCCCCTTCAATCTGCTTTAACTGTACAACATGCTTCTCCCATATTTTCTCATTCTGCCCCTCTCATTTCTCACTCAGCCCCTGTCATTTCATCTCATTCACCTATCATTTCTCATTCTTCCCCTTACATTACTCACGCTGCACCAATTGCCCAACATGCCATTCCTACTCGCGCCTACGCTTCCCCTGTTCTGACTCTTCAACATGGATCTGGTCTTTACAACCAGCAATACGCACAGGGTCACCAGGAATATAACGTGAGTTATCAATTTTAAAGGATTTATATATTTTTTTAAGGCAAGTCATTTAAATATATCTTCTTCCAGAGCTACCCAAGATACGAATTTTCATACGGCGTGAACGACCCTCATACTGGTGATATTAAGTCTCAGCACGAGGCCCGTGATGGCGATCGCGTCACTGGCTCTTACAGTCTTCATGAAGCTGATGGCTCCGTGAGAACAGTACACTACAATGCCGATGCGCACAGCGGGTATGTTTTTTTAGCTTGGTTAACACTTCTATACTTTTAATGATTCATATATTCATCATAAAATGACAATTGTGAGACGATAATACCGTTTTACTGCGTGAAAATCTGATAAGTTTTTTCTCATTTCTTCTCTGTAAGTCTCTTATTATTTTCATTACTATATATTTATTCTAATTTTCACAAAACATACTCAAGGTACTGTTACATTTTCTTAACATACTAATATTTTTTCAGATTTAACGCTCAAGTCCAAAACTCTCAGCCATCCAGACATGCTACTCCAGTTGTCTCTCATGCATCTCCTATCATTTCTCATTCTGCGCCAGTCATTACTCATGCTGCTCCCATTATCTCACACGCTGCACCGGTTCTCACTCATGCTGCCCCTCTATATACTCATGTCGCACCAATAAGTTCTCATTCTGCTCATTCCGCACCCATCGCTCAATATTCCTCCTACCATTAATCTTTAGCATAATAATTTCAATAAATCTAGTCTTGTGATAATATTTTGTATCTTTTATTTCTGTGTCTATATTTGCTATTACATGTTATAATACTCACATGTGTGTGATGCGTTAGAAAATTGTTTAATATGATTTTTTCATAAGCACTACTTAGACTTTGCATTTTTGTTTACTTCTTATTCTTAGTAGAAGCATTATTACTGACCGTCTGTCCCGGCTTCGCACGGGTGGAAATTTATTTTTTAAAAACATTCTTTGTAGATATTGATATGTTCTTTAATATTGTGAACCATTTTTTTGTTCAATCATCAATCGTTTTCGCAGCGCATGCGATGAATGATTATAGGCATTTTTTTACACATTGGATAATATTATTGTAATTTTAGAAGGGATTCTTATATTTTTCTTGCAATTAAAATAGTCTATATTAATCAGTGATAATGTAGCATTCAAATGGTGAAAGAATTTTTAAGCTCGGTCCAGTACTTTTTCAGCTAATTCGTTACAAACGTTCATACATACAAATCTTTTCTCTTTATAATATTAGTATATTAGTATCCTATAACTACGATATACCTAGTCTTATTGAACACGTGACGCCTATGGCGAAACTAAGCACCACTTATCTAACTGTAAGAAATTCTGCATAGAGTGACGTATGCGTCAGCGCGGTTTGTAAAATACGGTCTCGTGTACGTTAACCTCGTTGGACTGTATCGGCTTCCGCGTCTTCTCCTTTCACCACATTCCTTTAATTAATTTGTGAAAACATACGCAACGAATTATGCGTATGTTTTACATATTTGACGATTAATTTATAAGTTCACTAATGATTTGTGCAATTCGAAGTTGAAATGATATTTGTTCAAGTTATATAAAGTCAATTATTTTGATTGAAGTAGACTTTTTCTTTATCAATCAACAAGTACGTGGATTGAAATTTGTTTCAAAACGCGTTATCAATCTTGAATAAAAGTTTGATTTCGTATAAACGTTTTTTAAATTAAGATTAAAAAAACAATCGTCTATTTGAATGCGGTTATCACTCGCATACAATAAATGAATTAATAATGAAATAATTAAATAAATGAATTGAAATGCTATGCTTTGCTAATGAATGCTGAAGAGAGTGTCTACGTTTGGCTTTACTCTTGGGGCGTTACTCCGAAGATTTAGCTAATCGCTACGCTTATAAAATAAAGAAAATCTGAGGGACCAAAATGTACAGCCTTGTACATAAGTCTATAACTTAATCTCGTTTAGTTAGTGAGTGAATTAAGAAAGTATAATAGTAGTATTTAATAAGTAAATAATATTCTGATTGGATCTATAGTGAACTTATGAAACTCTTTACTGAGTGGTTTAAATAACCATTAATTTCTAATTAACTACCACGGCCGTTTTTATATTTATATTGGATGATATATTAATAGAAAAATCAAATGGTTAATTACGTAGTAACATACATTTCTTTTTTTTTCCAGCGTATTGTTATTTCAAATAATATTTGTGTAATAATATCTGTACATGTACATAGGTAGTCTTTATATATTAAACAATTTTTTCAAAGAATTGAGTTGAAATAATAGACCCAAATTTATTATATATGCTCTATATTAAAGATCTAATAAATTACACATGTATCAACAATTAAATAATAGGCAAAATACTTATAACTAAAAATATCAGTTCTGATGATGAGTTTCGATGTGGACATGTTGACCTGGAGCCGAGTGTTTCACAACTGCATTAAATCTGAAATGACATAAAAAATATGATATAATAATCTTGCAATACCTTTTTGCATTCATAAAATAAAATTATTTTTTAAACGTGCTTATAATTATTATATAAGCATTTCAATGATATGGTGTTTCATATCTTGTGCACGGATTATTAAAATTGGTATAATATATTTTTATTATTAATTTAACAGTATTGACAAATTGTATTATTGAAATTTAGAAAATCCTTTTTACGTGTTTTTATTTTCATAGAAATAACTCTTCTCTTTAGTTTACTTTAATGGGTTCCAATCATAAATTCAATTACTGAAAACCCCTCGACACGTCGAGTTATTTAATAATAATGAATTCCCGTTTATAATTATAATTATTTTATTTAAATTATTTTCTTACCCATGATGTTTATCTGAGCTGTATTCAACAGTTCTCACAGACCCGTCAGCTTCGTGTAGAGAATAAACTCCCTTGACACTGTCGCCATCTCTCACCTCATGTTGGAACTTATTGTCTCCTGTGTGAGGGTCCTCTACTTTGTACTCATACTGATACTTCGGGTAAGCCTGTAAATAGATACGATAATCTAATTTGGTATTAAAATAGATGAAGTGTGATCCGAATGAAATGAATGGAAAGTTTTAAATGAGAGGCGGATATCCGTATACGAAATAACGAATCAGACTTACGTAATAGTCGATAGGCTCGTCGTGAGAATGGGCTTGGGTTTGATGGTAGACCGGTGTTTCATGTTCCTCCTGGGCATGGTACTGTTGAACGGGGACATGAACGTATTTGATCTGTGGCTGGTGCTGGGGTGCTGGATAGTGAGCGTGGACGCTTTTGTGGGCTTCCTGTGCGTGTTCATTAGCCTGGTAATACTGTTTGTATACTGGTTCCGGTGTCACGTATTCATAGGCTTCCTGTGATTGAGATTCTTCTGTCACAGCTGGATAGTGCACAACGCTCTGTGAGGAAAGTGGATGGCCATGTTCTGCATGTGCTTCTTCGCGTATCGGTGCCGGTTCATTGGCATGTTGAGGGTATCTATACTCTGCATGTACTGGCCTATATTTGTAACCATGTTCCTCGGCGAAACAGGCCGCAATAATTGACGAAACAACTAAGATCTGTAATAGATATAGTAGGTTAGATTTATTTTTCAAATATTAATTAAATTTTTAAAAAGATTTAGACGTACTTTGAACATTTTGAACCTTCTACTAAGACCTCGGCAGTGAAACTGTTGAATTAGCATAGGTATAAACCTCAATATATAGTGGAGACGTTACGAGAGAGAATTGTATCAATCTTACTGCTTGGGGCGTCAAATTTGTAACCCGCAGCACGCTTTGAGTCTACATGACGTAATTTACGTAATCAATGTGAAGGTTGTACAGCGGATGTTCTAAACAATGATCCTTATAATTAATTAATTGAAATTAAGTTTATTTCCTGTTGAATTACTTATTTTAAAACAACTTTAATGTTGGATATTTTAACATAACAATGATTACTGAACGCATTATTGTGTTAAATTACTGTAGGCTTTATGATAACAAATATATAACATATTAGCATAGTGTGTTATGTTATATGATTTCGAATGAAACCTGAACCTTTTTTCTATTTAGTATTGGTTGAAATTGATGTCTTTGAATTAAAGATCTTTGATTGTAATGATGATTAAGAAGTCATACCAACAAGGAAGTTAATGTGTTTTAATACAAAAAAAAATCATCCACCATATACGTACCTTTCTAAGAATATTTTTATATTTATGATATTTTTTACTAATATTACGTACTTAAA
Source organism: Pieris melete (assembly GCA_963693345.1). Taxonomy (NCBI): domain Eukaryota; kingdom Metazoa; phylum Arthropoda; class Insecta; order Lepidoptera; family Pieridae; genus Pieris; species Pieris melete. The sequence goes on along the minus strand of CAVNZK010000306.1, from coordinate 576,589 downwards.
ATAATAATTAATTATGCTTATGTAATATTACTTTATATATTTTATTTAACTTTAAATACATATTCCCACTAAGTTAGACTTACATAAATTATTGCATACTGTTGGTATGATCACAATTAAGAATTAATCTAAAATGTAACAGTTGTTCTTGTAAGGCATAAATTCTAATAGCCATTACATTTCAAATAGAAAGTAAACACAATGCTTTAGTTAATTAATTTCCTATAAATTAGCTTCAGTATACAGTTTATCTGCTAGCAATATTTCATTTAAGATTTGGACGTTTAACTATTGTTTGACTTTTTAAAAAAAACACAATTTAACTCACTAGTGGTCACAAATGTGGTAATTATATAGGAAAGGACTTAAGTTAAGAAAATTAAAAGTTATTTAAAAATACTATTAACTACTAAACTACACAATATAATGGCGTCGTCAGGAAGTGATTTTATTTGTCACTGTCTGATGTAGAACCTGGCGGGATCTTCATTTATTTATTTAAAGAAGAACGCTCACAGGAGCTATACAAGTTCAAACAAATTGCGAATCTTGTATGTGTATTGTAATTAGTTTTTTATTAGTTTATTTGTAGTGTAAGTAGTGTGTATTTTCTTAAATCATGTGTTTTAGGTATCAATTGATTTGCTTTATCTGCGTACCGGTCATAATCCATACTTTAAAAAGTTCGATGGAAAGATTTAGGAAATCAATCAAAAAGTTTCATGAAAATTTAATTTTCGCGCCGTCACATTCGCTTATATAAAATAAGTCAGATTTGTTTCAATATAACTGTTTTTCTTTTTACATAATGTATGGGTTTTTCAATATATAATTGATGTATAATGTATATTTTTGTGAATATGTTTGTTTCGTGTCGTTTGAATAAAGAAAACTTAATTTCGGGTAAGAAATTAATTGCATTATTTTTGCAGTGTTTTATAGTGGCTTCATCCCCAGCTGAGCACCAATGAAGATTCTTTCTATGTGCGCATTTAACATTTGCTCGAACGGTGAAGGAAAACATAGTGAGGAAACCGGTTTGCCTTAAACCCAAAAAATCAACGTCATGTTTCAGGCACAGAAGACTGATAACTACTTAGACAAATTATCATGAAACAGATACAGAAATCTGATGCCCATACCTAAAAAGTGCTGTGCTTCGAGTGCTTTTCTGCGTTTATATCTATTAAAGTAGTTTTGACTAAATTTGTATGACTTTTTAGTCAATAATGAGTATTTAACCGTATTTATAAATTGCGTAATATTTTCCGACATGCAAAATGCAAAGCCTCAGCTTTAGTGCTCACTATTAGTATTCAGATCCGATTGAAATCTAGTTTTCTATCTAAATACAGCGGAAGATACACTGTGAATTTTGAATTAAATAAACGTTACAATAATAAACGACGCTAACCGTTTAGAATATATTTAGAAAGTACTTAGCATTTTTTATGCCTTGATTGTGTGAATAAATTCAGACCACATCTTACGTCGTATGGTAACTCTTCCATTTGACCGTTCAGTATTATTAAATTTTCTGAGACAGTGAAAAAACATTGTGCTAATGAAGTTTTTATTATTGTATCAATTTAGTAGTCAAAATTCTATACACATTAAAAAATATATTTTGCAATTATTTTATATCGATATAATGATGCTTATACTGATACTGATTATGTGGAAAATATAATAATGTAAATAACTAAATTTATTACTTAAAATCTCGTAAAAACCATTTTGTACAAATTATATAATGTAATTTAAGGAGGTTTTGGGTTTGATCGCAAAATAACTATTATTTCGAGTTAGTAGCCACAAACAACTTCTCCGTAAAAATACGTATATATAAATCTGAGGCATGCGTGCTCCAACAGGTCTTTGTCGAAATTATAACAATGTTATTTCATCACCAATTACTAATATATAAAGTAAATAAGCATTTTATTTAAATTCTCTAATACATTCTCTCCTCCGCAAATACGCTTTGCAGCTCTGGGGTACCTACTGTCCACAAAAAATGTCGATTGAGATGTACAAAAACTAACCATGTCATTGCCATGTCGTTCTCAATAACTACGCGAAAATTCATTGACCCCATAATGTTAATACTACAAAATAATTATATCGTTTCGAACTCCTGTAAAATCTCGTCCCAACAGAGTATAGGGGCTGACATATTTTATTTATATGCAGGAAGATGATGAGTCCTGCTTACCTTCTAATAACTATTTAATGACAACTCTAGAGACGATTATGGGCTTGAGTGTTTTTTTAATGGAATCTTGCTGTTGATCTGAATGGCATTGACAGCTCAGTAGGAGCTGTTTTGGCGAACGTTCTTCGGCTGGAATGGGCTCTTTTCCCGGGACTAGCGCAAGGGCGTCACAGGGCGTCTCCTGTGAGACTCGGGCGGCAGCTGGACCGCCGCGGCGTGGTTAATCGCAGGGCAGGACAAAAGCTCACTGGAGTGAGCGAAGCACGAAGTAAAGATCTCGGCTTTGCCGCGAAAGCGGTTTTTAATGTGTTACCTTAGGAAAAGTCTGAAAACGAAAAAATTCCAAAGTAACGCATAGGTCTGTGTTGTTCAAGTTGAGTACTACGGGGCTCCAAGAGCTTTTGTAATAGATACCATAGAAGTTGTTCAATTTAAAATAATCAATCTCAGTGATATTGTTACCTTAAAATTAGTTATTAACTCTTGCCTAAATGAATGTTGGCGACGTGTTTTGCAACGTCATACAATGTTAGTTGCAAATTTTTCCTCATTGTTACATTAACAAAATATACTCAATAAGTGTACATAGCTACAGTCTGTCTATATTTTCATATATTTAATAAATAAGTTTCAGATAAAAAGGTTTAATCGTTTGTTATTAATAATATAATATCTTTAAATTATTTAGCAGGAAAACCTTTGTTTTTAAGATTGTAGGTATCCTATAAGGATATAATAGATATAATATGTGTGCATAATTTTTTTTATGTATATGCAAATTTTACAGAAGTTAAGTATCTGTAGGCCATAAATAATCCTTGTTTAAAGGTAAAAAAATCGTCTTTCAACACTCCGTTACCAACGCATCCTGAGTATATTTGGACATGCAGAGATCCAGAAAGTTTAGAAAAACATATCGTGACTGGCATAGTGGAGGGCTCCAGATCTCATGGGCGATCCCCTACTCGCTAGACCGATCAAGTAAAGGCCATTACAGGTCTTACCATTACCCTGGCTTTGAGGCTTGCCGAAGACAGGAGAGAGTGAAGGTAGTTGTGTGGCGCCACTAGCACGACCTGCAGAAATGAAGAACAAATACGTAAAACACATTTATACAAAATCATAGTAAACAAAAATGACAGTCATTAAATTATTGTAAAAAATTCTATGTTGTCTAATGTTAATCTTGAGAAAAACTTGCAATTGCAAAAAATAATAGGCTAGCTATTCAAGCCGTGCTTGTAACGAATTGTTCAAGCCGGAGCAATCACTAGTTAAGAATGCAAGAGTAAACATTAGTGAAATCAATATCACCTTGATTGATACTTTGTTATTAATATAAAAGACAAATTCTATGTCAACTGCATCAGTTCATAGTTGACTTTGAAGTTGAAATTAACTAAAATGTTTTCCAAGGTATATATGTTTTGTTATATCAATTAATGAAATCAATTTGCTAAATCTGTTAAATATCTGTAACATAATAATAAATATTTCAGATAATCCTCGCTGCTCTGGTAGCTGTGACGGCATGCTATGAGCATGGTCATGCACCAGCATACTCCTCGCAGCATATTTCGAGACACGACGGCCCAGCTGAAGTGGTTCATGTAAAAGGATACGATCACGGCAAGGGACATTATGACACCGTTGACTACCACGTGAGTATTGTTTAAATGCTGGTTGGTTTTTAAAGGATTCTTAAAGACAAAGATAAAAACTTATTTTTACTAGCTGACCCGGCAAACGTTTTGCCATGTACCTCTTTTTTATTTAAATAATATTACCTTAGTTTAAGCTATTCATTAGTATTGTAAAAAAATAATAATATTACTTATTAGCTTATATTATTTATATATATTATATTTTATAAGATAGCCTCCGAAACAATAATCGCTCAGAATCCGTCATAGGCGTTATAACAATTTTATAAGGATGGCTTCAGGCTTTGAACACATCTTTCAAATAATTTTATTATTAGGGGCCAGGAGTTATCAATAACTTTGTAGAAGAAGCTTTAGAAAATGTAGCCTTTCTCTGATAGTAAATTGTTTTAAGTTTCCACGTTGCAGTAGATCTTGCAAATTAATACTTACAATATACAGATAAAATTATTTAAAACATGAATAGTAAATATTTCTTTTCATTTCCAGGCATACCCAAAATATGCGTTCGACTACAAAGTAGAAGACCACCACACTGGAGATATCAAGTCCCAGCACGAGGTTCGTGATGGTGATGTGGTGAAGGGAGTGTATGCTCTGCACCAGCCCGATGGCTCTGAGAGAGTTGTACACTACCACGGAGACAAACACACTGGGTAACTATATGTCATATTAATACCATCGCTGTATGTCTAAAAATTTATTTTACCATCATTGAAATGATAACAAAAATTTTCCAATCTAAACTATCTCAACACACGTTCGTCGGACTACGCTTTTCCACTTTCTTATAACTTCAGATATATTAAACTTTGCTATAGAAGTAGTTAAAACCAGCACAGTGTTAGCCTAGTGGCATCGGCGTGCAACTCTTATCACTGAGGTCGTAGGTTCAATACCCGGCTGTGCACCAATGGATTTTCTTTCTATGTGCGCATTAAACACTCGCTCGTACGGTGTAGGAAAACACCGTGAGCAATGGCCCATAATTTTACACTCTGCTATTACTCAAATGTTACTTACATTGTTTAAATGTTTTAACAAACGAAATATTAAAACGCATACTAATATTATTCTTTTTTACAGTTTCCACGCTGATGTCAAGTATGGCACTCATCATGTTGTACCAAAACAACACGACGGACATTACTAACTCTAAATATTATTACCAAAACTGCTGTGATATTTTTATATATTTTGTACAATTTGTTGGATTTTGAAATCTATTAAAGGTTGAGAATAATTAACTAGTATTATTTTATAATCACAAAATTTAATTAACGTATTATACTACAATTTATTGGTAATGCTATCAAAAGAAGCGAAATGAATTAAAATAATTGAATTTCTTACGGTATATAATTATCAAAACACCATACAGTAGTCAGTACTCAACTCTTTTTTAATAGAAATTTAAGCGTATATCTTTTTATATCGTACCACCAAAATATTCTAAAGATATTTACAGAAATAAAATGATTTTAATAGCGAACAATGCAGCAAATGAATGAGCAATGAAAAAGCATTTGTCCAAATGACCTACAGTTTACATTTATAAATTCCCGCTTAAATTTATAAATTCACCTGGCTAGTGAGTATTTATGTAGTGATATAAGATTCATATTTATCTATATACATTTTAATTAATCATAAAAACAAATATATATATATTAAAAACAAGATTTATTATATCTTACACTATTAAAATTCAAAGTGCTTATGGAAATTTAATATTGGCTATGATGATGGGGAACGATGTGATGAGTCCCAAACTTTACGTCCGCATGAAACCTGCAAAGAAGTGATTATAAAGTATGCTAAACATTCAAACTAATTCCTTACATAAAAATAAGATTTACCCGGTAATGTGGTCTCCATGGTAATGGACGGTCCTCTCGGACCCATCAGGCTGATGGAGAGAGTAGACGCCCTTCACCACGTCTCCATCACGGTGCTCATGTTGGGACTTCATGTCTCCCGTGTGATGTCTTCGACTTTGTAGTCGAACTCATATTTGGGATGAGTCTATTTAACGAAATTATAAAATTAGGAACTGGGATTCTGTGTAAAATAGTATTGAAGAAGTATTATAGTTACATGATAGTCATGATGTCCGTGATGGCCGTGGACGAATTCCGGATGTCCATCGTGTTTAACGAAATGCTGGGAAGAGTGTGCATCACTGTGGCCGTGGCCATATTGCGCTGTCACAACAGCTAGGAGAGTTGTGATGCAGATAATCTAGAAAAAACAAAAATAACAATAAAAACAAATTTAGAAGCAACGATCAAAAATTATTTGGTCAAATTAGCTTCAAATTGGTAGCATTCTCTTCCAGTCTTAGAGAGATTATTATTTTATTGCATAGCTTTTCCACAAATGATTACTTTTAAATATCAAATGTACCTTTGCAAACATTTTAAGATAGATAAATTTTGTATGAAAGTGTAATTGAAACTGATACATGTTAATCAATTTCACGTCTTTTATAATAAAATACTGTGTGATATGATCAAGGTAACTCTGATTTCACTCTAATTTGTTTTCTACAATATTTAGTAATTGTTACGAAAAGAATGTTCATATGAATTTCAAAAAAATATTGAGTCATTATTAGATACTTAATATCGAATAAATATTATAAATTAGTATGATATAAGCTCAACTTTATGCTGCGAGTCCTATTAATGATTTAATAGCAGATAAAATAATTGTGTGTGCCTTTAAATAATTATTATTCGCCAGTAATTAACAGAAAATAAAACTCCTGGATTACACGACTTCTGCACTCATGGAAAACGGTGAATATAATGTTTGTAAGTCAACTTATACTGGAGTGTCACTGTGCACTATAGGCAATGATACTACCGACGAGCTTGCAAAGGGAATGATGCCGACTGGCCCGTACCTGCTTCTACCTTTGCCCATGACCATCACACAGGAGACGTTTAGTCGAAGCACGGACATAGAGACGTGGTGAAGGGCGTCTACTGCTACGTTAACTTGATGGTTCGGAGAGGACCGTGCACTTCCATACGGATCATAAAACTGGGTAAGGTTTCACTTGGTATAAATAAGGTCTAAACATTCTGTCAAATTATGTTTACATTGTGATAAGTTAATGAAGTTCAGTAATTTTGAGGAATGTTATCTTATTTAAATTCTGATAAATGATCTTTTTTAAATATGTTTGTCTTATATAATTCTTTTTATCTCTAGATTAAGCCCATAATCACTGATAACATGCCTCCTACAAAGTTGCTGTCATAATGCCATCTATTGTCGCTAATTCTGTATTTGCTATAACTTGGCTGGATACAAATCCATTTTGTTTTTTTTAAATTGTTTATGAGAGCGCAGACAATAAAAAAAATTGTTTCATTAATTAATTATCATAAAATCAAGAACTTTCCACTTGCGTCTCTATAGACGCCAACAGCCTGAGAAAACCTTAAGAAATAGGTTTATTCAGTTTTCCCAAGAGTTGTAGAGAACTTTGAGCAAATGATAAGTAGAAAAAAAATATAACGGCCGAAAAAAATGGCTACCATATAAATTCAAATTTGGTGTTTTTTTCGTAATCAAGCCGAAAATGTATTTATCTCCCTTAATTCACTCGTGCACTAAATCAGTATACGTGAAATTTCGTCCTGATCCCTCGCTTCTTTTTTCAACGTCCCAGGGAACCGGTGATTGATGGAATTGTGATATGAGGGTGCAAATTGATCAAAAAACTTTAAGCGCTCATAGGGGTGTGGTGGTTACTTACTTTAGAAAGTATAAATATTAATGGGGCACTTCATTAATTAGGTATTTCTTTAGGATTATTTCTTGTTTGTAGAATACTAAACACAATAGTATAATAAATAAATTGCTAATTACAACAGATAGACCATTGGCTAAATAGGCTAAGGAGACAGTCAAAATTAAGCAATAACTCAAATTTAAATTCAAAATCATTTATTTATTTGGGTAACATAAAGTACATTTATGAATGTCAGTAAAGAAATACATTATAAATCAAGGGCGCAAAACGGACGAGAAGAACTGTCAATGAACTCTCCGCCATTCTTAATGGCCAATTTTTTTGTTTTAAAAAATGTTTGTATTACACCATGTTCCACATGATATCTTAAGTAATTAATAATTAAATAATAAAAAGAAAAAAAATTAACATTTGTCCACTATCAGCAGTATGTTGTTAGGTGCACGCACTTATAATTACGAAATAACTAACATCACCGCATACAGGAATTCAAGACCGACTAGTCACCACAAGTAGCATCACAAATATATTGAACATCCAACTGATCAGTTGAATAATTTTTTTTAAATTATTATGTAGGGCGTTGACGATCAAACAAGAGAAGTTATTATGTATATATAATTTTTTTTTTAATATTTTAGTGCATAGGAACAGTGAATCTCTTTTCACAAAAGTAGACATATTTGTTTACGATGTGATGTTAAGTGATAAAAGAGTATTTTAGTTAAACAATTTTTTTATAAATTATGCGTTTTAATTAAATACCCATCCGACTAAACAATAGCAGGAATTAAAAGAAATTAATAAAATCAACAATTTATTCATTCAGAAACACACAAATATTATATACAAGTTAACATAACATGATAAGTTTTGAATTAAATAATTCCAAAGCAATTAATGGTGATGATGATGCGGAACAATGTGATGAGTTCCGAATTTGACATCTGCGTGGAAACTGCAAAGAAAAAGTATTATAACAATATGAAGCAATTATGATTATAAGATGGTAATATTAGTCAGGTATATTTATTGTTTATTAAGGGAGCTGAAAGGTCACCCGTTTTTTTGGATGTTAAATAACACCGCCGCCTATGGACACACTGCCAATTGGCTTGTGAGCACGTGGCTGATTCTTTAGAAGGTCAGATATCCAAAATAATTTCTGTTATATTTTCAAACAATAGTGCTCACCCAGTGTGATGGTCTCCGTGGTAGTGTACAGTCCTCTCGGAGCCATCAGGCTGGTGCAGAGAGTATGCGCCCTTCACAACGTCTCCATCTCGGTGCTCATGTTGAGATTTCATGTCTCCCGTGTGATGGTCTTCCACTTTGTAGTCGAACTCATATTTCGGATGAGTCTATTTAACGAAATTATAAAATTATTAACTGGGATTCTGTGTCAAACAGTATTAAAGAAGTATTATAGTTACATGATAGTCATGATGTCCGTGATGGCCGTGGACGACTTCCGGATGTCCATCGTGTTTAACGAAATGCTGGGAAGAGTGTGCATCACTGTGGCCGTGGCCATATTGCGCTGTCACGACAGCTAGGAAAGTTGTAAAGCAGATAATCTAGAAAAATAAATATAATATGTTAGTTAGGAAAAAAATATATTTTACATGATAGGTTAATATAATATAAAATCTTAGTTAAAAGATGTTCATGTACAAGTTGTTAAAAAATCCAGATTATTTTTTTCTGGGAAGTCGATTCCGCAGCCCATCTTAATTGCCGCCAAAAACAACAGATTGCGATATCTACGCTCAAACACGCCCTAGCGGATCCAGGACCTTGCATTCTGCAAGTACTAGAGTCGACCTCCTGCAGTTCAATATATCAAAGCAGACGAGGCGCTTTAATAATGACCCTTGTTTGATCCAAGGGACATCAGAGATCAGTAATTCCCAGGGAGAACCCACGATAGATCGCGTGGCGAGACGCGGACGCGGCTCCTCGAGCGAGCGGCTCGAGTGTTGGTGGTGCTGTGGGGTTTTAGTGGGTATGCACAAATAAGGATTATTTTTTTACGTTTACAAATCATACATCTTTTAAGGTCAGAAATAAAATTGAGATTGAGGACCTAGGTGACTTATCTTAGCATGTAGCTTTATTTTAAACGCGTGATTGAAATGTCAACAAAAAATCCAATTTTAATAAAGCCAATTATTTGATATATGTGTAATCTTTTGTGGTATACAAGAATTATTCAATAAAAAATCAACGAAATATTAACCAAATTGAACATATTTAGTGATTTTTGATGATCCTAAAGGATCCAGCGGTCCATATAATATTACCTTATCTCTTATAAGCTACGTTTCTGTTCAGTTAATTAGAAAACCGTAATGTTTGAAACACACACAGTATGAAGCTGAAAATACGACTTACCTTAGGCCACATTTTGAAGTGTTGTTTTCCTGAGTTCTGTAAATTTCTGATACATATCAATTTAAGCACGAGACTTTTATAATCCAATTTTAACCGCTATTCAATCAAGGTGATATGACAACACCGGCCGTTAGATTTATAACGAAATTTTAATAACGGTGATTTATATGTGATACTACAAAATGTTTGCTTATTCCTATTATTATACCAAAATTAAAGTTATCCAGCGTGAAGATCTAACTAAATAATCTTCGCTTAATCTGTTGTAAAACTAAAACACTATGTGAAATTGGTCCCTCGAAGAATTAGAAAACTATATGAACTTATTTTTTTTTAACTAACACTTACTAAATATAAAGTTCTTTACACGCCATTGAACAAATGTTTACATATAATTAAGTACTTAATACTTTAATTCATTGGTAAAAATAAAATAATTTTATCCAACTATAGGCAACGTACAGTAACTTACAAACATGTAAGTTGTGGGTGGATTCAGTTAGACGCTCATTTGGTCCGTTGTGCGTTAATTTCTAGCTAATTAGGCCAGCCCAGCTTCTTCCAGAAGCTCAGAAGTTTCCTGGTCACTTCGCAGGCTTCACGGAGCGACCTCACTGCTCCGATGATTTCTGGTCGTTAGAAACCACAGCCAGGCATTCAAAGGGCTATGTAGGTGACTGATTCCTCCGTGCTAAAACAGCCTCTGCACAAGGGAGTGTCGCGGCAAGTTCTTTAATTTGGTCCGTAATTATTGTCCCTATCATTATTTAGAGATTAATTAGGTTGAGGCTTAGAAGTCACTTTGGCACTAGCGGGTTCACTGCTGGCAGTGCCGTTTTGGACTGTCTGCAGTCCGCGCTTCGGAGTTTTGTGGATATGGCCGGTACGGGCCAGCTAGCATCATTCCGGATCTTCTCTTAGCAAGCTCTTCGGCAGCATCATTGCCGAGAGATCCATGTGTCAGCAGGAATATGATATCATATTAATTTATAATATTTATCTAATATTAGGTACTTTATGACTAGATATTTTAAAAATTCATATGAACATTATTTTCGTAACAATGTCTAAAACATTGTAGAAAACAAGTGTGAAATCAGTGTTACCTTGATCATATCACACAGTATTTTATTATAAAAGACGTGAAATCGATTAACATGTATCAGTTTCAATTACACTTTCATACAAAATCTAGCTTCAAATATTTTAATAATGATCGCAAAGGTACATTTGATATTTAAAAGGAATAATTTGTGGATAAGCTATGTAATAAAATAATAATCTCTCTAAGACTGGAAGAGAATGCTAAAAATAAGCTACAAATGCTAAATTGTTGCTAATTTCGGCCATATAGTTTTTGATTGTTGCTTCTAACTTTGTTTTTATTATAACTTTTGTTTTTTACAGGTTCTATGCATCTCAACTCTCCTTGCTGTCGTGACAGCGCAATATGGCCACGGCCACAGTGATGCACACTCTTTCCAGCATTTCGTTAAACACGATGGACATCCGGAAGTCGTCCACGGCCATCACGGACATCATGACTATCATGTAACTATAATACTTCTTCAATACTGTTTGACACAGAATCCCAGTTCCTAATTAAGGTTTTGATAAACAGACTCATCCCAAATACGAGTTCGACTACAAAGTGGAAGACCATCACACGGGAGACATGAAATCTCAACATGAGCACCGAGATGGAGATGTTGTGAAGGGCGCATACTCTCTGCACCAGCCTGATGGCTCCGAGAGGACTGTCCACTACCACGGAGACCATCACACTGGGTGAGCACTATTGTTTGAAAATATAACAGAAATTATTTTGGATCTCTGACCTTCTAAAGGATCAGCCACGAGCTCACAAGTCAATTGGCAGTGTGTCCATAGGCGGCGCTGTTATGTAAGTTGTGTACGGGCGGGCTTGCAGCTCCCTTAATAAATAATAAATATACCTGACTAATATTACCATCTCATACTCGTAATTGCTTCATCTTGTTATTATACTTTTTCTTTGCAGCTTCCACGCAGATGTCAAATTCGGAACTCATCACATTGTTCCTCATCATCATCACCATTAAGTGCTTTGGAATTATTTAATTCAATACCTCATGTTACTTTAACTTGTATATAATATTTGTGTGTTTCTGAAATAATAAATTGTTGATTTTATTCAATCAATCAATCAATCAAAATCAAAATACGTTTATTCAATTTAGATGCTTCTTAGAGCATGCTTATGAATGTCAACAACGTTTACAAAATTCACGAAAGAGCAGGACTACGCCATCCGTTCGCAAAACTACCAGGAGGCCTTGTTCTGAGAAGAACGGGCAAGAAACTCAGCAAGTTTTGCCCTCCCTTTACATTACAATTATTCAAAGGAAAATGTCATAAACCACAACGTCATTAAAGTTACATAAGTAAAAAAAAATAAAAATCTGTTCTGTGATTTACCACATTCACCATTACACACATACCTATTCATACATAATTAGAACTATTGCCAAGCATTTTTATCTTCCAGGTAGTCATTGACTGTGTAGTAACCTTTACACATTAAAGTTTTTTTGATATGTGTTTTGAATCTGTTTAAAGGCAGTTCCAATATTTCACAAGGAATCATGTTATAGCAGCGTATACTTAGGCCCATAAATGAAGTATTTATTTTCTGCAACCTGTAAGACGGCTGGAAAAGTTTTCCCTTATTTCTTGTATTCCTATTGTGAATGTCGCTGTTCTTTAAAAGAGAACTAATATTACTACGCACAAAAATGATACAGTTGTAAATATATTGGGAAGGTACCGTCAAAATATCGATTTTCTTGAACAAATTTCTAAGTGAAGTACCTGGTTTCAAGCAATAAATTGACCTAATAGCACGTTTTTGCAAGATAAAAATAGATTGTATATCTGCTGCTTTGCCCCATAAAAGAATTCCATACGACATAACGCTGTGAAAGTAACTAAAATATACTATTCTGGCAGTTTCCTCGTCTGTGAGTTGCCTAATTTTCCTAATAGCGTATGCCGCAGAACTAAGCTTGTCAGAAAGTTTAGTGATATGCTGACTCCATTGAAGTTTTTGGTCTATTGTAATGCCCAGAAATACCGTAGAATCAACTAAATTTAGTTTTTCATTGTTCAATTTAAGCTCTATAGTTGTAGTTTTAACATTAGGTAAAGTAAATCTTATGCATTTTGTTTTTGTGGCATTTAATTGTAAATTATTTGCAGAAAACCAGCACACTATTTCAGAAAGTGCATTGTTCACATCGTCAAAATTTGTCTTATATCTATTTACTTTAAAAATCAAGGACGTGTCATCAGCAAACAATACAATATCACATAATGGCTTTGCATAAGAAGGCAAATCGTTAATATATATAAGAAATAAAAATGGTCCCAATATTGATCCTTGCGGGACTCCCATTTTAATGTGTGATCCCGAAGATTTAGTTCCATTTATATCAACTTTATGTGTTCGACAACTTAGGTAAGAGGTTATTAAGTTAAGAGCTACATTTTTTATACCATAGTGGTCAAGTTTGCAAAGCAAAGTCTCATGATCAACACAATCAAACGCCTTGGACAAATCGCAGAAAACTCCCAGTACATTTTGAGTTTTCTCCCATGCATCAAATATATGTCGTAACAGAGCTATTCCAGCATCGGTAGTGGAGCGACCTTTAGTAAAACCGTATTGTGCGTTGTGTAGAAGACTGGTATTAAAGAATGTAATTAATTGTTCTAGTATAATTTTTTCAAAAACTTTACTTAAAGTTGGCAATATTGAGATGGGTCTAAAATTAGTAGGTTCTGTCCTGCATCCAGATTTAAAAATATTATTAATTTCTTTTAGTTCCTGTTAAAACCCATAATTTATAAAAAAAATCGGTTGTCTGTAAAGTCGGTTTACTGACGATGGTTGAACGTGACAACGTCATAAGAAAATACTGATGGAATGGTTGCATTTTTTTCAAAATATTTTTTTTGTTTGATAGATATTTTGTATGGATATAGAGAAGGAGGTAAATGGAAATCACAATTGAATTGATCAAGTTACATTTATTTGTACGGCTAAACTCAATTATGTCATTCTTTTGTGCCTCTTTGTCGCTCGTTCCTCGCTCTCGCTTGCACTTCAAGCCTTAAATGGAACGCCTCAGAGGTAACGACTCGCCGCGAGGTAACGCCGCATGCGTCATGTTTTTTCGTGCGTGGAGCCGGCTCCATCGAATTATAAGACGTTGTCACGTCAAAAAAATGTTTAACTACTTACTCTTTTGTCACTTAACATCACATCGTAAACAAATATGTCAGAAAGAAAGGCTACTTTAGTCAAAAGAGTGCAGTTAAACTGATTAAAGCTAAGTTTTAGGCGATTAAAATACTACTCACTGTTTTAGATAGTACCGAATTCCAGCCTTCGCCCTCTAACTTCAACGAATGAATTCCTATAAAAAATGTACTATACTAATCATAATATTTTGTAAAAAACATAATCGTTGAATAAAGGAGGACGATAAAAATGTTGCCATGCGATACCTTCTTCTTAATCTCCTCATTTCTGACGCTCAAACCTCCAACCTCATCCCAACCTTTTTGAGGAAAATTCCTCAGTTTTTTTCGGCTACCAAAAACTTCTCTTGATTTGATCATCCCATACATGAAAATTAAAATAAAATTAAGAATTCAACTGATCATTTGAATGTTCAATGAATTTGGCAACTATCAATATTTATTGTTGTTTAATTTTGACAGTCTCCTTAGCCTATTTTGACAATGGTCTATGTGTCGTAATTCGCAATGTATTTTTTATATCAATAATTGTGTTTGGCGTTCCGCAAACAAGAAGCCCTTTAATTAAGTGCCACATTTATAATTCTTATTACCCGCCTAGATCAAAAGTGTTCAGCGAAATTTGACAAAGTATGAAATACGAAAAGGTTATGAAAAGATGTGACGCAAAACAGGCTTATCTTGAATAATTTCACTTTTATCTTTCACTTATTTTGACTGTAAAGTTCAAGTTCTTCGTTTCATAACTAGATGTTGCTGACCCGCACGATGCGCGTGAGATGAATCATCATGTCTATCAAGACAAGGTTATATAAAAAATGGAAAAGGTCGCATTTCCCAAACGGACCTAGTTTTTCCGCAATGGCAATACATGTGAATTCTTTCATATTTGGAACACTTTTCATACTTATCTAAATCCTTATGTCGAGGGTACGTGGTGCACTAGGCAACAAGATGGTAGTGTAGCGGTTTGGTCTCGGATTACCTACGAATTAGGGGAAAAGGTAAAAATATAGCAATATAAATTAAAGGTTAAATAAATAAATAAATATAGCCTTTATTGACAATCCTGTTAAGTTACATTTTATCTTATTTCTACTTAGTTAATAACGAAATTTAGTTAAAGTAATTAATGTAAATATGTATTATCAAATTATATAAAAAATCTATAAAAGGTTAAATAGTTTCAAATTCGAATGCTTTCGACTGACAATAATTGTGTGCCTTTCTTCTTGGTAAGGATACATCGCAACGAGGTATGTACTCAGGTCTTATTATTTTAGTATGAATTGTGTAATGTGTATGGACGGCCACCGAATCGTTCTATGTGGTACAATGTTATATCACCTAAATTCAGGTTGAAAAGCAATACTCATACTTCTACCATAGAAAATTTATAGAAATTTCTCTGGAATTTCTTGGACGTACACCCTGGCCAAATGAGATGACGCGAATGACTTTTATTTTTATGGCAGCCATCTTTCTCTCGTCTTTTATAATATTTTCACTACCCCCGTCAATTGCTCAAAATTCCACTTGAATTTTAAGTTGTAAGTTCTAGTTTTTAAAGTAATTAATAAATAATTAAACTGCTTTAAAGTATTCGAAAGCTATAAATGATAATTACAGCAATCGGGTCTTTTGAAGAAGTTTATTTTATTAGAATTTAATTTATTAGAATCAGATAAAAAGAATAATATACGACAAACATATTTTAAAGAGATTTAATTCATTTTCTTTTGATAACAATTTATAAACGTATAAAAACAGATAAACATTAGTACCAAAATTAATAATGATGATGATGGGGGACAATGTGATGGGTTCCGAACTTCACGTCGGCGTGGAACCTGCAATTATAGTAGTTAAATTTTATTTAAGTATAATAAAGGAAGAGTCAATCACAACAAAAGTTTTATCACAATTTAAACACAATTTGACAGAAAGTGAATACCTTATTTATACCAAAAAGAATATTTATTTACACCAAGAAGAACGTGTATTTATACCAAGTTAATTCTTACCCGGTGTGGTGGTCTCCGTGGTAGTGGACAGTCCTTTGGGAACCGTCAGGTTGATGCAGAGAATAGACGCCCTTCACCACGTCTCCATCACGGTGCTCGTGCTGCGACTTAATGTCTCCTGTGTGATGGTCTTCTACTTTGTAGTCGAACTCGTATTTGGGATGAGTCTGTGAAATATATAATAATAACTGAGAACTGGGAGAAGAAATATAAAAGGTATGATAGTTACATGTGAGAGCAGTGTTGGCCTAGTGGCTTCAGCATTCTTCTGTGTGCGCATTTGCTCGAACGGTGAAGGAAAACATCGTGAGGAAACCGACATGTCTTAGACCCAAAAAGTCGATGGCGAGTGTCAGGCACTGGAGGCTGGTCACCTACTTGCTCACTCACTATTAGATTTAAAAATGATCATGACACAGATTCAGAAATCTGAGGCTAAGAGCTAAAGAGGATGTAGCGCCACTGATTTATTTTTATTCATAGTTACATGGTAGTCGTGGTGTCCGTGATGGCCATGGACGACTTCAGGGTGTCCATCGTGCTTAACGAAGTGCTGGGAGGAGTACCCATGGCCGTGGCCATATTGGGCAGCGACCACAGCAAGGAGGGTCGTAAAGCAGAGGATCTGTAAAGAAAACCTCGTAAAGGAATTGCAATTGAAATTACTAAGGAGGTAAGTTTACATATTTTTATGTTCCGTAACTGTCTAAACCATAGGTATTTAGGAACTCTTAAAAAAAATCTTTTGAGAATGAATCCACCATCTAAATATCAAGTTTTAGAAAAACATTTTTAAATTTACCTTTGAGTACATTTTTATTTTTTTACTATTTGTCTCAGATAAAATTCAAACTGATACATAAAGAATTATTTCCATGTCTTATATATCGATAGACAATGCAATTCATCAAGGTAAAATTGATTTCACTCTTGATACTTGGGCACAAAACCGCAACGTGTGTAGAAACTTTAATATAGAGCTTGCAAAATCTTATCAAAGTTAATTGCTTTTGTGCCTATTTATAATATTATGACAAGAATGTATAATGTATATTGATTAAAACATTTTTCTTAAAACATAAGTTTCTTTTGAGTTTTAGTGTAAATTTGCGTTTTATTTTCTGCTATTATGTATCTCTATTATCTGAAAATAAAAAAATGGACCAAAGAAGCTATGGAATGCTGTCCTAGACATAAAACGAGAAGTAAAGGTAGACAACATCGTTGATAGCAAGATGATATTAAAAAGGTGGCAGGAGCGACATGGATGAGGAAAGCAAGAGATAGATCTCTGTGGAGAACACTTGGGGAGACCTATTCTGAAAAGCAAGACGATCAAGAAACCGGTGTCTAATAGGAAATAATATGATAATATTTTTTTTTTTTTTTTTATCATTTACTTTGACAAAATTTCATAAATAACTAAGTAGAAATAAGATACAATGTAACTTACATGATTTTCCTGTTGCACGTCGTCTTATGGCTGTAATAAGCGTAATCCATTGCCATCACTCTGACCTGCAAGAATTAACCGATAGCAGAACTAAGTCCTTACAACTCTGATTTATTTAAATACAAGTAACTAAGTAAGTAAGTAATAAACTCAAATATTCGCGCCATCGTAACGGCCTAGGCATAATGAAATTGACTATAGAGCAAATAGCTGAAACTCAATTTATAACCCTATTCTTACAAGTTTCCTGAAAACTGAAACTGAAACTCGACTACACTTGAAACTGCCTGTAAAAATGTCCAAGCCTCCTGAAAACGAGGGTAACATTATGCAAATTAAAATTTTCTAATATGTGTTTGACCCTCTCCTGGAACGGTCAGAAATAAAAACTTCAACTTGCTGAAAACGTCTCTAACTAATTGAAATATCGGGAAGCATTGCAGTCAGACCATCTTCGTAAAACTATGCTTTCATTATATTATATATTTAACTTATATTAAAAGTGTATGTGACGAAAATTTTCGTCATGAGTATGAACGGCAATTATGTAGGTGAAATCGATATTGTCTTGCATTGCTCTCCTTGAATATTAGATATAAAAGATTGATTTTTATTGTTGTAGATCATTCTAAACAACTATTTCAGTTAGTCTACTTCAACAGCCAAATTCACAATGTTTTTAAAGGTATTTTAATTATACTTGAAGTATAAAAATTTGAAAAGCAGTTTTAATTTATATTATTTTTGGTTATTTTAAGAAATATCTCTAGGTATCTTTGAATACCTAATATGTTTTTATTTTATTTGTTGAAGCGATATGTAAACAAAGTTTTGGTACTTCATTACTTTTGTACAACTTATATACTTTCAGGCACTCTGCTTCGTCTCCATATTCGCAGTAGCGTTGGCCCAATATGGCCACGGGTACGGCCATGGTTACTCCTCCCAGCACTTTGTGAAGCATGATGGACACCCTGAAGTCGTCCACGGTCATCACGGACATCATGACTATCATGTAATTATAATACCATTTCTATACCGTTTTCAATGAAGCCTCAGTTACTGAGTATATGTTGTTACAGACTCATCCCAAATACGAGTTCGACTACAAAGTAGAAGACCATCACACGGGAGACAGGAAGTCGCAGCATGAGCACCGTGATGGAGACGTGGTGAAGGGCGTCTACTCTCTGCATCAACCTGACGGTTCCGAAAGGACTGTCCACTACCACGGAGACCACCACACCGGGTGAGACTTTTTAGACAAACAATGGTTTTAATTTAATGTTTCAAACTTCTGAAGCTTTCGCTTAAGACTTTATTTTTAAGAAAGTACTTATGAATATAATTCAACATTACAAAAAGAAAAAAACGAAATTGCAACGTGGTCACATGCCTTTTGACCGTTGCTCAATTGTTAACTTACCCATGGTTTAACTATGTTCCTTAACTTCACTTCACTTCTCGTAGAAATAGTAAAGGCATCGAAAGCTTATCATGCTCTTATTGGACTACGGAAGAGGGAAACTTCCCTCACTGAGGCGCTATTTCACTACGAAGTTTTCGTAGTGAACTTTCCACAAACTAAATAATTATCATAAATTAGTTTGCTACTAAATTTTATTTAGAAGGGCCAAATAATCGTTTCATACGAAGTGTCATGACTTACGTAAAATAAATAATGTTATAAAACTATTATAAGCTATATAATATTTTCAGTTTCCACGCTGATGTGAAATTCGGTACCCATCACATCGTCCCACATCATCATCAACATTACTGAGAAAAAAATCGCTGTTTATATGATTTTTGTTACTTTTTTAAATACCCATGTGTTCAAATAAAATGAAATGAATTTAATATTTATGTTTTTTATTAAACCAATAAACTTTGAAATGAATGAACGCTTAGAATACTACAAACGTTTATTTAAGAAAAATAGCCATTGTAAAAATTCTTGTAAAATAATTGAAGAATTATCTTATTTCATCTATACTATCCAATTAAAAATGTTATAATATTCTACAAAACAATAGAGATTTAGACATACACGACTTAGTAGTTGTAGGCAAAAACAGTTTTTTTTTTGTAGAGTAATAGAGTTTTTGATAAGAGAGTAATATTTCTCAGAAACAGAAAACCAGTAGCGCTAAATGCTAATACAACAATGCCGTAAGTATTTCTTGATATTTAACGCAAAAGCAACATGCAGTATAATATGACAATAGTGTGTCTACCGAGAAGAAATCTAGATATTCGCTAAATGTAGCATGACAAATTGTGGTCTTTATAGGCTTTTGTTTCAATTATATATCACATAATACTTTATGTTGAGCTGCGTAACTTAAAATCGATTGGGTGTCAACCGAAACCAGTTTAAAAACTTTCATTATTACAGCTGTATTGAAACAAAAAGTATATAAGCTGTAATTATAATCAAGTAAGTACCATTAACATATTACATTGCAAACAGTACACTTACGAATCAAATATGTACTTCAAGGTATGTTATTTTTTATTATCTTAACATCGACGGAAATTTGTGATGAAATATTTATTTTGTTTAATTATTACGCATTTAAAAGAAAACACATTTTGGGTAAAAAATTCTCCAGGCAGAAATTTGTATGTACTGTACAATAAACGCCTGGTTTATAGAACAATAATTTTTGAAATAGCTATTCCATTTGGCATTAGAATCCGACGTAACAACATTGAAGCTATAGCAATCAACATGTATAATTTTTTTTGAAATATTTATTTTTATTTTAACTTGTTTTTCAGGTCCTAGTAATTGCTGCCACCATCGCTGTTGCTGCCGGGCAATATGGATACAACAATGGCTATGGTCAGGCTTCCCACAACCTTGTTCAGCATCAACCACACTACGCTGCTGCTGTTCAACAAGATTACCATGTAAGTTATATTTTACAATGCTCCTTTAATATTCCAGATGTGGGGCAGGAAATGTACATGTAAATCTAATACAATATAGATATAGTTTTGTTTTGGTCACTAGTTAAACAAGTTTAAGTTAGGAAGAATAGCTTTTTGTAGTAAGACCACCCATTTGCATCCCCTGTCTTCTTTCATTTTTACCTATTCTGTGGTATTGTTGGTGATGTAAATAAAGTGTTTATTTTTACAATGACAACTGACCAGGTATATTGAGCCTCTGAAGTTTGTTACTAACAAAATTGCGCCTTAATGAATAAAAAGGCAAAGTGAGTTAAATACATAATGACATTATTAGTTGAAAAGTAACTTTTATATGAATTTTTATTGTCTCATTTCTGGATTTAATTAGTGATAATTTTTATACATCAATTATCTATATTAATATTATTAAGTAGAAGATTTATTTTTTTGTTAAAAGGGGCTTATCTCTGGTATTACTGGTTTAGATTGAAAAAATTGTTGGACAGGTCAATTAATGAGAAAGGCCTAAGACTGTATAACATCACACTACGTACTAATTAACGCGGGAAAATACAGCAAGTTTGAAATATAACATAATGATTGACATTTTTATTACATATAAATAAAAATAAATAAAGGGGTTCCGTTTCCGGCTGTCATACTGTAAGCATCGTAATTGTGTAGCTCCGTAATATTGAGTGCTAAAAAATAATTTCGTACACTGTTCTTGAGACTGCGACGTCACAAAACACAAATCGAAGTGTCGTCCGTGTAGTGGAACTACCGATTTAACACAATATCACGTAAGTTCTTGAATTTCAACAAAAGTATCTCCAAAAAGTGATAATTAGAGGTTAGAAATTCACCAATCATATTGAGCATACAAAAGATCAATGGCATTGACACTTGTCACAGTAACAGCTAACTAGTGTTGCCAGAGCAAGTAAATAAAAACTACCACTAATTACGTTCCATAACACGCAGATTTAGTTTACAAGAATGGAGGACCAGTTTCAACTATTGTTTGATAAAATGAAGAATGAAATCTTGAACCAAACAATAGAATTGAAAGATTCGATAACAAATAATATAATGGAGAGATTAGACGAAAAACTTCAACCTATTATAACAGAAAATAGAAACTTAAAAATAAAAGTAGAAAATCTCGAAAAGGAAGTAGAAAGTTTAAAAAGAGGAAAGAAGCAAAACAATTTGATAATGTTTGGAGTAAATGAAGGCGAAAGGTCTACACAAGAATTAATACAAAATACAATACTTATTTTCAAAACTGACCTTGACATACAATTACAAGAACATGAGATAAACAAAATATATCGTCTAGGAAAGGGAAAGTCTTCTGGAAAACCAAGACCAATTCTGATTTCCTTTACGAGCGAATGGAAGAAGAATGAAGTTATGGGAAAGAAGAAAAACTTCAAAAATGTATATGTTACAGAAGACTACACAAAGGAAGTAATAGAGAAAAGGAAAACGTTGCAGGCGCAGCTAAAAGAGGAGAGAGAAAAGGGAAATATCGCGTACCTGAAATTTGACAAACTAGTAGTAAAAGAAAAAAAATACTAACATAAATAAGGATAAGCGCAAAAGAGAAACATCATCATCCCCACAAAACAATGCTCAACCAAGGAAACAACAAACTCTAATGCCGCCGATTAACAATAGACCAAATGCTTTCGACGTAATGAGGATTAGAGCTAATTCTCTTTCGTCTTTTCCCGCTAAGACAACAACTAACAAAGAATAACAATTAACTGTCGGTAAACGGAAAAATAAACAGCTCAACATGAACCAACATAAAATAACAAAACAAAATACTTCCCCAAGCCGACTGGTCATCGTGGGGAAAAATGACCACGACCCTCTAAAGGAAAAAAATAACACTAACATGAAAAATAACACTAACATGAAAAACAAAGTAAATGACATCCACATAGCAACTATTAACTGTCGATCTCTTAGAACACCTGAAAAACTCCAAGAACTAGAGCTGGCAATAGAAGAGTTAAAGTGGGATATTATAGGTATTAGCGAAATGCGCAGATTTGGAGAAGGTATAGAAAACCATGGTAAATACGTACTACATTATAAAGGGGAGACGCCCGGGCTGTATGGAGTTGGATTCATGGTGAAAGCAAATCTAGTCAACAACATAGAAGAACTTAGTGGATTCTCGGAACGTATTGCAATCCTTAATATAAAACTGCCCGTGAACGGAGATAAAGAAGAGAGATGGTCTATTATACAGGCATATTCACCAACTGAATCTGATAAAAAAGAGGACGTAAAAACAATTGAGGAATTCTATGAAAATCTCCAAAACGCTATTGATAACGCACACAAAAACGTCATCGTGATGGGAGACTTTAATGGACAAATTGGGATTCAAAATAGTGGGGAAGAAAATACCATAGGAAACTATGGGTATGGAAATAGAAGCAAAAACGGAACAAGACTAGTAAACTTTGCACTGGAAAACAGATTAAGTATTCTAAACAGTTTTTATAAAAGGAAACCATCAAAAAAATGGACATGGATCTCACCCAATGGACAATATAGGAATGAAATCGATTTTATTATGTCTAATAATAGAAAAGCCTTCAAGAACATTTCGATCATAAACAATTTAAACTTCCACACAGACCATAGGATGGTTCGAGTTGCGATGTCAGGAATGTTCAAGAAAACAAGACGATTTCAAAATAAACAATTAGCGGTACAATACTCAGGTGACCCTAAACTATTACTTAATAATCTTCAAACATCTCTAGATGCCGCGGAATTAGAGGAGAAAGAATATCCATCGATACAAGAAAAATACAACCTATTACTAAATCAACTAAAAACAGTAACCAGAAAAACAAACAAAAGTATCAAGAAAGAAGTCTCACTTACAATCAAACAATTATTACAAGAACGAAAAGAACTTTTACGACAAAAGGAAATTAAAGGAAACCGCCAAAGAGTAACAGAAGTAAGCAAAAAGATCAGTGAACAACTTAGGAAAGAAAGAAAAACTAAAAGATCTAATACAATGAAAAGTTACATAGAAAAGACAGGAGGAATAAAAAAGGCATTGAAGGAGTTAAACTACAAAAAGGACTGGATACCAAGTATGAGAAAGAAAGATGGCAATAATACAGGTAAAAGACTCGAAATATTAAAAATCGCTACAGAATTCTACCGAAACTTATACCGAAGTCAAAAAGAGAAAGACACTATAAAAGAAAACGACGAAATAACTAATGAAGAATATATACCGGAAATAATGAAGGAAGAAACCATAAAAGCAATAAATACACAAAAACTCGATAAAGCCCCTGGATCTGATCTTGTTACAAACGAACTTCTAAAAGCAACGTTACCAGTAATCGCTCCAAGACTTACAGATATATTTAATGAAATTATCAAAACGGAAAACATTCCAGAGGATTGGACAAAATCTACAATTATACTACTACATAAAAAAGGTGACAAAGGAGATATAGCAAATTACAGACCAATCAGTTTAATGTCCAATATTTACAAAGTGTTTTCAAAAATAATATTATCTAGAATCACAAACACACTTGAAGAAAATCAACCCAAAGAACAAGCTGGATTCCGTAGACATTTTTCAACAATAGACCACATACACGCCCTTAGACAAATACTCCAGAAATTTAAAGAATATAACAAAATTTACTACATAGGGTTCGTGGATTTCAACAAAGCATTCGACACACTTGAACATAGATTTATCTGGGACGCACTAAAAGATCAAGGCGTACATGCAAAATACATACGGATACTGAAAAACGTATACACAAAAAGCACCGCACAAGTAAAACTAGAATCTATAGGCGAAGAATTTCCGGTTGAGAGAGGTGTACGCCAGGGAGACCCAATTTCACCAAAAATATTTGCAGCAGTTCTGGAAATGATATTCAGAAATCTGGATTGGACGAATAAAGGACTAAATATAAATGGCGAAAATCTGAGTCACCTACGCTTTGCAGACGACCTAATCTTATTTTCGGAAAACCCGAAAACCCTAAAGGAAATGTTGCAACAGTTAGCGGAAGAAAGTAAGAAGGCAGGCCTGTCAATGAACTTAACGAAAACAAAAGTAATGTCTAACTCCTCACAAACAGAGTCCATAACAGTAAATGATGAAGAAATAGAGTATGTAAAGGAGTATGTGTATTTGGGACAGTTAATATCTACTGAGGAATGTATGCAAAAAGAAATAGAAAGAAGAATAACTAATACTTGGAAGAGATATTGGTCACTCAGTGAAGTCATGAAGAACCAGGATATGTCTATGAGGAACAAGAGGAGAATATACAATATGTGTATCTTACCATGCTTACTATATGGGTGCCAAACATGGGCATTGACAGAAGAACAAGCAAGGAAAATAAAAGTTTGTCAGAATGGAATGGAGAGAAGCACAATAGGAATTAAAAGAAAAGACCGAGTTAAACTAAAATGTATCAAAAACAAAACAAAATTTAAGAATGCATACACAACATACAGGTGCTTAAAGTGGAGGTGGGCTGGACATATGATAAGAGAGAAGAAGGAGAAATGGACGAGAATAATAACAGAATGGCAACCACGAGATAGTAAAAGAAACAGAGGCAGACAGACTAGAAGATGGGAGGACGACATCAAAAAAGTGGCGGGCCCAATATGGACGCGCATAGCGAAAAATAGAACAGAGTGGAAATCTTTAGAGGAGGCCTATGTCGAAAGACAAGCTGAAATGTAGAAACGACCGTTTACCGATACCGGATTTATGAAAAGAAAAGAAACTGTTAAAAGTTATAAACGTATTTGTAAGAAAAATTACTGTAAAAATAAGTTCAGCAATAAAGGCTATTTTATTTTATTTTTATTTATTTTACAGGCACCAGCTCATTACTCTTTCAACTACGGCGTTCAGGACCCTCACACCGGTGACTTCAAGTCCCAACACGAGTCTCGTGAAGGAGATGTAGTTCGTGGTGAATACAGCCTCCACGAAGCCGATGGCACCGTCAGACGTGTAGAATACAGCGCAGACCCACACAGCGGGTAAGTTTCTATTGTCAGTATTTTGATCAGGAAATCTAAGCTAATAAAATAATTATTATTAGTAATTATTATTCTTTATTCGTTAAGGCAGAACTTTCATGGCATGGCAATAGACGAACAGAATTAAATGGATCAACTGCGATGCGATACTGTATTTCACTTTTCGAATTCACACAGCGGTTTTCGCAGCGGCGGTCGAGCTCAATTCAGTCGTGAAGCAGTCATTTTACGATTTGGCATTCTGATAAACAACAAACTTCAAACTCCCTCCTTATCAGAATGCCAAATCATAAACAGTTACAGAATCGCAAGGCAGATAAGGTTTCATATAACGTAGTTCACTGTAGACTTCCTGAGGGTAGGACACAAAAAACGGGACAAAGAAGTTTTCCTTCATCTATTTTAAAGAATATATAAAACATCTAGGATAACTGAATATTCTTGCTTGTAAATAAATGTTTAAAAGTACAAAACACACGTTCATATGTAGCAAATGTATGGTATAAAATATGTATAAAAATATAATTTTCGATCTTTCAGATTCAACGCCGTCGTGCATCGTGAAGGACAATCCTCCCACCAGGCCCCCAACTACCACTAAGCAGCAATCTAGTCAAACTGTTATATATTTAGGATAAGCTCATTAAATTTTTTATAAAATAATATGTTTTTAATTATTTATCCTTCTGTGGGAATATTGCAGATTATAATTTTAGTACGAACATATTTCTTTAGAAATAGTTAATTACGGATAGTAAAAAATATATAATTGACTTCACTTATAAAGCGTATTGCAATAATTCAGCAAATAGTAGGAAAAAAATTACAACGGGCGGCCTATTACTTAATATCAGGAGGGCCGATTGCCCCCTATTTTATAAAACATCTAATACTATTTTTTTTACCTTAAACTATTAATTAACTTAATTAAATTTAGGACTTTGATAAATTACATAAATCAGTGGCGCTACAACCTTTTAATTTTGTCTTGGTCTCAGATTTATGAATCTGTTTCATGGTTATTTTTATATCCGATAGGCAAGTAGGTGATCAGCCTCCAATGCCTGACACACGCCGTCGACTTTTTGGCTCTAAGACATGTCGGTTTCCTCACGATGTTTTCCTTCACCGTTTGAGCAAATGTTTAATGCGCATATAGAAAGAAAGTGCATTGGTGCACAGCCGAGGATCAAACCTACGACCTCAGGTATGATAGTCGCACGCTGAAGCCACTAGGGCCTAGTGGCTAGGCCAACACTGCACATGGACTGCTCAGGACTTTGATAACACGGAATTATTATTACGCATAGGAATTCTTGTCGCGACATTATGTATCTCTCTAATTTTAATAGTGAATATGTGATATATAATAATGTTAAACATATTATTTATAAAAGCAAAAGTAATATATTTGCTTACTTTAATAAAAGTTATACTTAATTTTTATTTTAAAACTTGTGTGCAAATCTTGACTTTCTTTCTGTGCGTCCAACTATTGTGTAAACACCGTGAAGAAATCGGCTAAGACCCAAATATCTTCTGTGCTTGACACCAGTCCTAGAAGACTTGCCTATAAAAATCAGTAAAATGGATATCAACTTGCCAAGACCCGTTATCTCTTGTTATTATTTATTCTTATATTAACAATACGTATCTTTTTCCTTTTTAACCAACATAATATTAGCGCACGAAATTATAACTGTATATAATTATATATTCATTACGAACCAAATAACGTATGTTATGATCATTATCACATCCTATAAGGCTTAATCACTTACTCTTACGTGGTTAAACAGTAATTATCAATAATTGAGAGAAATCCTACATTTCGATGTTCACCTTGTTGCCAACAGTATAAAATTGAAAAATAATCCTTAATGAATTCAGTTTAATATTTTACCTAGGACGTTAGAATCTAGTGAAAAATGTTCTCAAAGGTGACAATTTTTTTTAAAGTTTTAATAGTTTAGTGTTCATATATCGTTGATTAAATTACGTTTTAATTTCTCCTATTAATGCCCTTAGGCAATCTTCAAGTAAAATTTAATGAAGGATAACTGTCAGTTAAAATAAAAAGTAAAGTGTACTCTCAAAGGCCGGCAACGCATCTACTAAAATGGGTGTCCGTTTGCCCCGGTATTATATAAAAAAGTGTTTATATCATGATGGGTGCCGATAAGACTACTTTCGTTACCGAACGTAACTTTTACTCACCGATTGTATCACCCTTATTGGGGATTAATACATACTTGAAGATCGTA
Source organism: Pieris melete (assembly GCA_963693345.1). Classification (NCBI taxonomy): domain Eukaryota; kingdom Metazoa; phylum Arthropoda; class Insecta; order Lepidoptera; family Pieridae; genus Pieris; species Pieris melete. The sequence continues at coordinate 548,512 of CAVNZK010000306.1, read as the reverse complement.
AGATGCTTTGGATTTCATTAAAATCTGTGTTTTTATTAAAGGTTAAACTTGAACACGTATGAAACATCTTGTAATGAGGATTGTCAATTATAAAATCTAGGTTAATTTGTTCAATCAACACTCGACCTTTGAAGGGAAATAACGTATTTTGCAACCGTCTTAATTAACCCTTTGTTATTTTAAATGATTCTCATAATCGGCATGCACTTGCCATTGCACTTGGACTCTTAAGTTTTGACATGTTCTTAAAACGATTTGACCGTGTATAATTAGCTGAAGACACGTTTGGATTTCATTATTAGGAACACAGAATTTAAAACAGTGGTCTATGTAAAAAAAATAAAGAAATTAGCCTTTTATATTATACAATATTGTGAAGTTGCGAATCTCAGCTAGTATACATGATATGATCTTGTGTGTACAAAGTATATTTATTATGAATAAAAAAATTACCTTCATCACGCAAAGGCGTACACGCAATAGATGTTTAATTTAATACAAGAGCATTCATTATTCGGTCGTTCAAAACAATACTTGTTTCATAACAGGGTATTTGTTTGATTTCTAGGTGCTTTGTTTTGCGTCTGTCATCGCGGCTGTGTTTGGTAATTACATACCAAGCCATGGAGCCCAATCTGAAGCACGCTTGATCAAGTACGATGGTCATCCAGAAGTAGTTCCCGTTGGAGGATACCATGGACACGGACACCAGATTGACTATCATGTATGTAATACTTTTATTTTTCGCTGGTCATCATGGTTTCAGCCTGATCTCCACTTTCCCTCCACCCTTACCATATCACCTGTCCACCTAGTGGAAGGCCGCTCTACGGCAACTGGTCTCCAGTCCAGGCCTTTTTAGAACCATCAGCATTCGGTTCTTCGTAATGTATGATGTTGATTTTATCGCAAGCGCTCAATTACAATTTTGTGAAATTAAAATATTAATATTTTCGGTTAATGCAATATTATAAGTTATAACATGTGACTCAGAAGACTGAAGGTTGTACGTACACTGCGTAATCAATTGGCGTTTCTAATACAGATAAATGTATTTATGTACTCCGAATTCTGATGTTAATGTTTTAATTGTTTATGTGTAAAATATCCTTTATACATTCTGGAAATACAGACTATAGTTTTTGCCTAAAGATTCTTCGAAATATCAAGTTTTCTAAGACAACGTCTTTCAATATTTTTACGCGATACACCCGTAGGCGTGTCATAGCCATTCATTGATGAGATTTCTTAACAACCAGTCATTTTAAATGTGGAGTTATTAAAGATTAAACACGATTTAACCCGATCACTATTGTACCAGCTGCAGCAGTGAGAATAAAAACAGCAGTGTTGGTTTAGTAAGGTTCAGCGTGCGAGTCTCATCCCCGAGGTCATAGGTTCGATCCCAGGCTGTGCGTCAATAGATTTTCTTTCTATGTGTGCATTTAAAACTCGCACGTACGGTAAAGGAAAACATAGACAAGAAGTCGACGGCGTGTGTCAGGCACAGAAGCGTAATTCCCTGTTAGAAGAGATTTAAAATAATTACTTGTTTAATTACCAACATATTTTTCAGACGCATCCTAAGTACGAGTTCGATTACAAAGTAGTAGACCACCACACTGGTGACATTAAGTCCCAACAGGAGCACAGGGATGGTGACGTGGTAAGAGGTGCATACGCTCTCCACCAACCCAACGGACTGGAGAGGATTGTTAATTACTACAGTGACGATCATTCTGGGTAAATTTTTAATTAATTTTTCATAATCGACAGCTTTTACAATACCTATTTTATGAGCTTGAGCCAAAAAGGGTAATTAATTTTAGAAGTTTAGCTTCTTTTTGCGCTTTAGGGAAAAATTATGAGAGTAAATTTTTACGATACGCTCGCACACCGTCACAAATAACCGACACCCGCACTTGCTCTGTTTTATCGACAAATGGCATTGTCTGTCATGGCGTAGTTTTTTCCAGAGTCGTGTTAATTTAAACCAAAATAATGATTTCTATACGAGAGATATATTATATCGTTTCGATTGGAAGTTATTTTTCTTTTTTGATTATTATTATTATTTTGTGTTTCTGTGTGGCTGTTTCGTTAGTAATAAATGTAATGTCCGTCTGTCAATTGAAGATGTAATAAATATACATTTGTTTTCAGATTCCACGCAGATGTAAAATATGGCACGCACCATGTCGTCCCTCACCACGCTCCCCATGGTCACTATTTATAAGATTATATTTAATTTAATATAATGTGACAATCATCAACATACAAGTAAATGTTTGAAACAATACCCCTGACTTTTGTATTTAAATTTAAATTAAATTATTAAAGTATAATTGTGTATGTTTGAGGTGTACAAGCTAAAAAAATAAAAATTTTCTTTTAAATGAAAATAGTTGTATATTTGTCCCAAATCCACTTAATATTGCAATGCAGTGTTCATTAATCATACAATCCATTATTAAAATAAATCAGTGGCGCTACAACCTCGTTAAGTGTTGGCCTCAGATTTTTGAATCTGTTTTATGATCATTTTTAAATCTAATAGGTGACCAGCCACCAGTGCCTGACATACGCTGTCGACTATTTGGTTCTAAGATCGGTATATCGGTTTCTTCACGATGTTTTCCTTCACAAAAATGCAAATGTTAAATGCGCACATAGAAAGAAAGTCCATTGGTGCGCAGCCGGGGATCGAACTTACGACCTCAGGTATGAGAGTCGTACGCTGAAGCCACTAGACTAACACTGCTTAAATCCATTATTACTTTTCTTAAAAGACAATAAAGATTTAATTAATATAAGAAATTACTCCACCCCAACAAAGTGCCGGTCGGCGGTCACAATTCGTATCAGAGCGATAATGAAATACAAATATGGGTACCGCCGCTAAACGTTTTTTTGCAACACAATTGCATATTTCAAACTTATTCAAAGCAATTAATTATTTTTATAGGCAGTTATCTCGAGTGAAACTAACATTATTGCGGTTAGTTCCCCTCGTTATTGCATATAAAAGACATGAACTATCTATACATATCACTTAGTCACCGAATTTAGCGACATTAAACACAATGTGTTCCAGAGTAAGTATATGTGTTATTTTAGTTTTTTAAATTTCTTTTTGTAGCGTTTATTTCCATAAAGTCAACGTCAAAACCTTTTATTCATATAGGTAACGCAATGAACACTTATGAAAGCCAAAAAATATATGCGTAATCTAAAAGTTGGAACTAATATACACCTGTGAATCACTCAGCACCAAAAAAAAGAGTGGCGGAGAGTTTATTGCCGGTTCTTCTCTTCCGTTCTCCGCCCTTGATTTGAGAACAGTAAATGTAAAATTAGAAGCATTTAATATGTATTTATTTATTGACGGTCATAACTCATAAGTGTACATTGTGTTACCTAAATGAATAAATGATTTTGAATTTGAGTTTGAAAATAGAACGGTATAGATTTAACTTTCATTGTTACATAAACATGTTTTTAAGGTTCTATGCATTACGTCTCTCATGGTTGTATTATTCCAATACGCCCAATGCCATGGACTTGCCTTTTCTTCTCAGCATTTCCTGAAGCACGACGGTCATCCTGAAATAGTACATGTTCATGGTCATCACGATCACGGTCACGTCGATTACCATGTAAGTTTAATTATTTAAACTCTGAGTAACAATTTGGTTAGTAACGTAAAAAATACTTACCAAGAAATAAACTACTCGTATTACCGTGTAGCAAAGTGTCGTTATTTTTTGCTGGAGTTTATGTACAGAGTAAAGGTAGGGCAACCGGAACTATAGCTCCGGGGCCTCCACAAAAGAAGGGCTCCACAATTGAGACGTCGGAAAAAATGTTTTAAATTCCGACTAGTAATCACTAGTAAACAACTTTTCTTTTGATAATAATTTGTTTCGCTGTTTTACCTTTACCTTTGTACAAACATGTATTTATATTTCTATATTAAATACTAACATAATCTACTTGGTTTCACAATAAATTCTTGATTTAAAAACACGACTGAAAAAAATGGTTCATGTTATTTGGAAAATAATTTAGCCAATAAACCAATTTAGCCTCTACACCTTTGTTGCCTCGAGGCCTCCAGATCTTTAAATCCGGTCCTGATTACGCTCATATTAGATTCTCATTTCATTCAAAGTAAAAATGGAAGGTATTCGAGTAAAATAATTACCGCCTCGTCGTTACAGCAAAAGTTTTTTTGTTTATATTTTATAGTTTACTAGTCGACCCGGCAAACGTCGTTTTGCCATTATTTCTAGTAAACATTTTTTTAGTTCAATAAAAAAAACTATCTTCAAGAATAAAAAATAGGGGTTGAGGGTGCAGAGGGGTGAAAATTTGGGGTTGTATGTATTTTTGTATGTTGTATCATTAAAAAATAAAGACAAAAAATAATGTATACAAAATAAAATAAATTTTTTGAGGGTTGGACACCCCTCATCACTTAGGGGTTTGAAAGATAGATAGTAGCCGATTCTTAGATTTACAGAATATGCATAAAAAATTTCATAAGAATCGAGCAGTTTCGGAGTAGTTTGGGAACGAACATTGTGGCAGGAGAATTTTATATATTAGATATACAATGTATTTTCTATTCACAGACTCATCCCAAGTATGAATTCGGTTACAAAGTGGAAGACCACCACACGGGAGACAGGAAATCTCAACACGAGCACCGTGATGGGGACGTTGTAAAGGGTGTGTACGCTCTGCATCAGCCTGATGGCTCCGAGAGGATTGTGCACTACCACGGAGACCATCACACTGGGTAAGAATTCCTTGCTAGATGCATTTCTCTTTTTGGCCTGTTGGCGCTTCCTGGTCACTGTTTTCCACTCCTGCTCCCCAGTGGCCTCCGGGTTGCTCTGGGTTGGTGGAATCTGCGCACTTAGGGCATCGGGATAAATTAAAAAGTAAATATTTTACAATGAGATATCTTATAATGTGTACCACAAGTACTGATTCGCAGAGATTTATAAGAATACTACTAGCTGCCCCCGCGAACTTCGTTTCGCCTTAATATGATTTTACTTAGCTTACCTTTTTAGTAGCTACATACCAACATACCAACATATGTTATATTTTGCTATGCTACCCCAAAGAAACTGTTTGCAATTACAGAAAAAAAAATGTTTTTAGGTTTATCCGTGCAATTTTTCCAGTTTTTTTTCTTCATAAAAACCTTTCTCAGGTCAGCCGTCTTAGAAATAATTTCTCAATCTTTTTATATGAAATAAATGTTAAATTGTGTACATTATTACAAAGATTAACTAAGTACAATTTATTTTCTTCATCTGTGCGAAAATTTTATTTATATGCGTAGTTTTGTCCAGAGATGGCACCACATGCTGTTTGCATTCGTAAAATTAATTAATTTATTTATTGTTATTCGATAACTTATCCAATTCTTTATTACTTATTCTGCTATTCGGAGCGAAGAAGAATCCACCAAAAAAGAGATAACTAACATCGGTCCAGCCGATCTTGAGTGATAAGTGTTGTAACTAACACGACTTTGTTTTATATATTTAGATAAGAATAGTCAGCAAGTCTTTCTTACTCATATTTATCCCAAAACGAATATGGTTTTGCTGGATATCGATTACAGTCATACTTTATTCGTTTGACACTGAGTCCTAATTTGAGTAAACAGTCTCAAATTCACTCTAACATTTTTTTAAATTAAATACATAGTTATACTCATATTGACTGATTGCAGATTCCACGCGGACGTGAAATTTGGGACCCATCACATCATTCCTCATCATCACCACTAATACTCATGAGTATTATTTAAACTAGGTTTAACCGTTTTTATATATTGGTATTAAAGAGGAAAATCAAAAACAAGAAAGTATTTTTATTTTAAGTTTATACCCGCGCTTTCTTAGATGTATCATAATATCGAATCGAAGTTAAAATATTAATGTAAACATAACTATTTAATCAGTTAGTTAGTTCTCATGTCAATCACTAGATGGCAGTAGTTGCAATGGGAACGCGATATTGTTTTTCTTAGATTGTGCATAGTGGTGACTGTTCCTTTGATCGAAAGATCATGCTCCAGTGAGCCTCCGTTCTGCACTTCAGGCGATAGACCACCCTGCAACTGCTAAAGCCGAGGTCCCCGAGTCTCACTGATGACTCTCTAGTCTCTAGTTCTCGCAGGAGACGCCCTGCCCTGAATAATCAACGGGGTTTTTATGGATTATCGAAGTTTATTATTATCTCTTCTCGCGGACTCCCAAGGGAGCTTTGAAGTAAATTTTCAATAACAATTTAATAGTATTACTACCTTTAATGGATCCTAGCCACCACAGCTCGCGTTTCCCATACAATACATACAGTACACATTTTAGTTCCTGTTTTGTTTGCTACTATATATGTACCTGCAGTAATAAAATTTGACAATTAATCATTCAAATCGATGCATAGACGGTATAAAATCGTATACAAATGCAATGTGTTTTGTATGTATTGTATACGATTTTAACGAAAATCCTTGAATGTTTAATCGGCGGTATTCCTGATCAAATTATATCTGAATCACCTTTCTCCCAAAAGTCATTGCGGTCAGTAAGACGGCTAAAAATAAATTACCTCAAACGTAAAAGTTTTCAAGGCTCTCTTCTCTTCAAGGTTTTTAATGGATGACTGAAAATTTAAGTATCGTTGTAGTATATACCTTTTTGTATATATTATGAATTCCATTTTTGGCTATATCTCTAGTATAATAGTTTTTGTTATATATAATTTATGTTAGCTGTAGGATTTCGAAATAAATGTATTATTATTTAATGTTTGTTTTGCTATTCGAATCTCGAGGAAAAGAAATGCATAAATGTTTCTAATGAACAATTTATTAATTATATTATTAAAATATGCAAATGTAAATTTAGAAACAGAACAACATGTCTACTCTATTTGGTGGTCCCAAGACCCAGAACCAGACGAGACGGGTTCAATTTTATTTTTAGTGAAAGTAACTAGCGAAAAGTAAGTGCAAAACCACAAGGACGACAAGCCAATTCGTGTAGGTAAATCTCAAAATTGAGTAGCTATAAAAACCAGGTTTGAAACTTGAAAATTATCAGTGTATCGTTTAAAATCGTTCAATCAATATGTACTCCAAAGTTAGTATTTATTATATGTTAATAAATTACAGAAAAAGGATTTAAAAATATTAATAAATATATAATTATTTTCCAGATTATCGCCTTGAGCGCCGTATTGGCGGTATCGAGTGCTGGTCTCCTGGCTGCTCCCGCAGTTCACTACTCTCCAGCTGCCGCGGTCTCCTCACAGAGCATCGTGCGTCATGAGCAGCCAATCGCCGTAGCCGCTTCTGTCGCATACCAATCTGCTCCACTTGCATACGCCTCTCCCGCTCGGTACTCATCCGCCGCCGCTGTCTCCTCCCAGAACATCGTCCGCCACCAACAGCCTATCGCCGTAGCTGCTCCTATTGCGTACAACACCGCCTCTTATGCCTCACCTCTCTCTTACGCTGCTCCCGCTCGTTACTCATCCGCAGTCTCCTCCCAGAACATCGTCCGCCACCAACAGCCTATCGCCGTAGCTGCTCCTATTGCGTACAACACTGCCTCTTATGCCTCACCTCTCTCTTACGCTGCTCCTGCTCGTTACTCATCCGCAGTCTCCTCCCAGAACATCGTCCGCCACCAACAGCCAATCGCCGTCGCTGCTCCTATTGCGTACAACACTGCCTCTTATGCCTCACCTCTCTCTTACGCTACTCCCGCTCGTTACTCATCCGCAGTCTCCTCCCAGAACATCGTTAGTCACGGACAGGCTATTGCTCCCGCCCGTCTGGCTTACCAAGCTACCCGTGCTGTGATCGCTCCAGTTGTCCACGCTGCTCCCCTTGTCCACGCTGCTCCAGCCCACACCATCATCGCCCAACACGAGGAATACGACGCACACCCCAGCTACGACTTCTCCTACTCCGTAGCCGACGGCCACACCGGTGACAACAAATCCCAGCACGAGAGCCGCGACGGAGATGTTGTACATGGTGAATACTCCCTGGTTGAAGCTGACGGCTCAATCCGCCGCGTAGAGTACTCCGCTGATGACCACCATGGCTTCAACGCTGTCGTCAGCAACTCTGCACCCGCTCACGCCGCCCGCGCATACGCCCCAGCTGCTGTTCTCGCCCACCATTAATGAGACCTACTATAGAGTAGAATAGGATCGTTTATAAGAGTACTATTTATAACGAATAAAAGCACTTAACTCTACTTTGTTATATTTTTATTATAGTTCAAGCAATACTTATCATGTAGGTAAGTAGGATTGCTTCTAATGTTCATACCTACATCTCATATTATCATAATTCAACTTAATTATTAAAAATACTGCCATACTATACTATACTAATTAATACTTAGAGAAAGCGCTAACAAATAAAACGAACTAGGCGAAGAAACGATAGTTTTAATGGAATAGAGAAATCAAATGTTCGAAAAATGAAAATCAAACAGTAGAGACTTCCAGTAATCAGTAGCAAACCCAAAAAACTGACTACTACAGAATACTGGTTGAAGTAACTAATACAAAAGCTTTGAAACAACTTCAAGACTATGAATGCCAAATATAAAAGTAAAATCTGGGGAAGAAAGAAAATTCTGCAGCATGTTATATATGGAAACGGATAAAACAACACTCACAAAAACTTAATAAATAACTACAAACCATAGATAGCCAATGTTGACAAAGTTTTTTCAAGAATAATACTTGACCGATTATCAAAATAGTTAAATGAAAACCAACCCTGAGTGCCGACTGCTCTACTATCGATCATATTTTCGTTGTAAATAAATAATCGATAAGCCAAACAACAATGGTTATCATTAGATACTATATGCCATTTCTAGACAATAATAAGGCATTTGGTTCTCTAAGAAATTTGTAGCTACTTCTGGATGAACCAAAAAAATCAAAAAGCTTATAGTAAATATATAGAAATCATAAAAGAAATTAACAAAAACTCAGCAGCGACAAGCCAACTGGTTGGCCAAAAACATGGAGAGATATTTTCTGTGAAGAGGGGGTCAAGCAAGGAGACCCACTCTCTTTAAAACTTTTTACAGCCGTACTGGAAAATATATTTTGGACTTAAAACTGCGATTGCTATTTGAAACCGTTTTGAAATGGAATCAAGCATCGTATTCATTTTGGTGGATTAGGTGAACGCAAGATAACAAGTGTAGCTGTTCCAATGTTTCTCTCATCTGCTCACAAATCTAGCAGTCTGGTAGGAAAAATCCTTAGATCTTATTCATCAAACTACGAGATTGCAGATGTAACAGATGCGAGAAATGCGTAGTTAGCATCAGGCCCAGGCTTGATTTAGTCTTCTAGCGTTAACTTTAAAAGAAGCTGAGATGATCCTCTTTTTAAATCTGAATCCCATAAATTTCTAGGTCACACCTCAATAACACACCGCAGAAGAATGTTGGTAGTGGGATGTAGGTTTAATACTTATCCTTAGCTAAACACTGTCGGAAGCCAGTTTCCTTTTTGGACCCTGAAACACTTCAAATTGCTATCGGGCTTCACTTAGAAAGGTGTCCATGTGTACTCCATGTCCCTGTGGCATTGAAGTAACTAGCCTTGAACACTTTGGCCTCCTTTGCCAAAAGAGTGCATTTCGTTTTTCTTATACGCACAACGATATCATACGCTGCTCTCTTGCCTTCGTAAACATTCCAGCCATAATTTATTATTTTCTGCATGGTTTCCAGTGGGTTTGAGACTCTTGCGAAATCTTAAAGTGCACAGGCGCTAAATAAGATTTACTCGTAAGTTGGCGCCTGGTAGATAGTACCGATGACATTACCTGGTGCTTTCCTCGCTCAACGAATAAGTATCGTAATACAGCGAGGAAATGCTGCTAACATTAAAGGTTGCCATTGCCAGAACTATTCTAGTTTGTTTTGGTTTTCTGTTTTAACATTAATATTATTATCATGTAAGTTACGAATATTGTAAATACTCTTTATTTGCGTGTTGTTCGAAATTTTTTATAAAAAGATCTGAATTCTTAAAGACACAATATAGAATCAATCGACAAATTCGTGATTCCCTTTATGGTTAATCTTTGGTTTGATCTTGTATTAAGTTTACATGTAGAACACCATTTAAATTTTTCGTGATCAATTGCATCAGTGACATTGATATCAAATTGGTGTCAAAACGCCGGGTTTAGTATATTATGTAGAACATTGTGTATTAATGTTTCATGAGGATATGCCATAATGAAAAAACCAGATGACTTTAGAATGCGCTACGGAAGAACAAGGTCAGCCTTGTTAGCAATAATAATTTATGAATTTACCGTTCCTAATAATATAAGTTTTTAGTGTCTAGGATTTATTGCAACAATGACCTAACACGGTATGTGTTGCAATTAAGTTTAAGTAATTATAGAGAGATGTTAGAAGAGGATCCCTTTTCAGCTATAGTACTGCAAATAAGGCACAACGCTTTTGAATACTGTAATAACTTTACGAATACATATCATAAAGTTTAGTTAAAAAGTTAAAAGCGAGTCCTTGATGTTACTACAAGTTTGCTTCTTCTTTGCCTAAAAACGTAACATATTTCTCTGGATAACAATTAAATGTCATGTCGCTTTTATTACGTCTTTCTACATACTTTCAGAAAAGTCATGTTAATTTATTATGAAATCAAAGTAGTTCAAAACTTGTCGACCTCAAAGTTCAAATGACATACTATATAAGTTGATTTTTGCAACTGATAGTTATCATTCGAATTAAAACTTTACAGACAACATGTTCTCTAAAGTAAGTTTTCAAGAGAGGTTTAAATAATAGTAATAGTTAATAGTAAAAATAGTAATAGTTAATAGTAAACTAAGCAATTATTTTTTTTCTTCTTAATGGAAACTCCCGTTGAACAGTCAATACTTTTAAAAAAAACTAAGTGGTATAAATTTCCATAACAATTAATTACACTTTTTTTTCAGATTTTTGGCATCAGCGCTGTTTTAGCGGTGGCCTCTGCCGGCCTCCTCCCCGCTGCCCACTACTCCCCAGCGTCCGCAGTGTCTTCACAAAGCATTGTCCGCCATGAGCAGCCAATTGCTGTCGCCTCACCCTACTACCAATCTGCTCCCTTGGCATACTCTTCCCCCAGACAGTACTCCTCTGCCGTTTCCTCCCAAAACATTGTCCGTCACGCTGCCCCTGTAGCTATCACCCATGCCGCTCCTCTTGTCCACGCCACTCCCGTTGTCCACGCTGCTCCCTTAGTCCACGCTGCTCCAGCCCGTGCCATCATCGCCCAACACGAGGAATACGACGCACACCCCAGCTACGACTTCTCCTACTCCGTAGCCGATGGCCACACCGGTGACAACAAGTCCCAGCACGAGAGCCGCGACGGAGATGTTGTACATGGTGAATACTCCCTGGTTGAAGCTGACGGCTCAATCCGCCGCGTAGAATACTCCGCTGATGACCACCATGGCTTCAACGCCGTCGTCAGCAACTCTGCACCCGCTCACTCCGCACCAGCCTACGCCCCGGCTACCGTTTTGGCTCACCATTAAACATCAACCAAATAATCTAAGAATATACACGATACATATTAAGTTATTTATTGTAAATAAATACACTAGTTGATCAAAGTAAATTTTCTCTTTTTTCTTTCACTACTGTCTATATAAATTATATGGCGAATAGAATATTATAATGTTGTATTTTATAAACATAAATCTAATGTGTTTTATCTAACTCCAAAACGGCATAAACAAATTGATAATCGAAATCTTAAATTAGATTTTTACAACTTATACTTCTGTAGAAACTAGAAAGCGTGTAGGCAAGCCTTGTCCCTCGATACCACTGCGAAGATTAATGAAAACTGAAATGCAAGTTAGTGCTGGGAACATTATTTCATTGTAATGTTTATAAGACAACACTTGGTTTTGAAAAGAACAGAGGGCAAACGAGTCGTAGGCTCATCTGATGTTAAATTATACAGTCACCAGTGGACGGTCACACTGTCAGAAGGCTCGCAAGTACGTGGCCAGCCTTTTAAGAGTTGGAACACTCTATTACTGAATGACCCTAAGTCAAATTGGATCCGAATTACTTCAGTGGGCAGCTGGAACAAATAGTGGTGGTGCACTGCAAAATGTGCGGTAACAGTTTTAAATACCATCGCACTTTTTTGACGATACTAATTATTTAGGAGTCTCGGAGGACCTTCATTGGAACACCTCCAAGTGAGTTTTGCTCCAGAACCGCACTTTCACGTGAAAATAAAAAAGAAACGGATTTATAAAGTAAACTGCACTGTAAAACTAATTACCGCTAGTCTAGCATAAACCACATTCAAAATGGCCGATTAAGTTTATAAAATTAATAGGGATGTGAAAAATAATCGATTTTTTTTAAAGTGAAAATCGATTTTTGTATTCGATTTTAATATTAAAAATAATTGAAAATTCGGCGACCAAATATTCATATACTAACTCTAACCTAACCAATCTAAATAATATTTGTTTTTGTGGACAGCTCCGATCTAAATAGTAATTGTTTATTCAAGCCTCAGTTTCTCGGCGTCCTGGTCGCCTTCGGCGACCAAATATTCATATACTAACTCTAACCTAACCAATCTAAATAATATTTGTTTTTGTGGACAGCTCCGATCTAAATAGTAATTGTTTATTCAAGCCTCGGCTTCTCGGCGTCCTGGTCGCCTTCGGCGACCAAATATTCATATACTAACTCTAACCTAACCAATCTAAATAATATTTGTTTTTGTGGACAGCTCCGATCTAAATAGTAATTGTTTATTCAAGCCTCGGTTTCTCGGCGTCCTGGTCGCCTTCGGCGACCAAATATTCATATACTAACTCTAACCTAACCAATCTAAATAATATTTTTTTTTGTGGACAGCTCCGGCGCTACGGGAAATGCAGCCCCTCCACCCTTGCGTACCAAAGCACAGGCATTTTATTCAAGCCTCCGCAACCTCGGCTTTTTGGTCGCCTTTGGCGACCAGCCTCAGCCGCTACAGCTTTCATAATGCCTGTGCTTTGTTACAGCGGGTGGGGGCTGCTCTTCCTCCGCGCCTCCGATTATTTATATACACTCTAGGGGTAAGACAGACAAGACCACGTAGATAGTGGGGTGCTCTGATTCGGTTTTGGGTACTTTTTGGATATTAAAGTAAACACTTTATTCTAGTAAAAATTAAATAATATAGAAAGTTGCAAACAATGAAATACAAGTACTAATTAAAAAATACAGACGAGTAGGTATCGATAAATAAATAAAACGATTATTAACAATCGATAAATTTAAAACACGATTTTTTTAAGTGAACGTCACATCACTTATAACCAATAGAAAAGTAGAAAATGGCGGATTGTTTACAAATTTTAATACATTACACAAAACTTTAAATTTTTATAAAAATATTTAGACGCGTATCCGGAGCAAAACTCACTTGGAGGTGTTCCAATGAAGGTCCCCCGGACACTCCTAGATAATTAGTATCGTCAAAAAAGGGAAGTGATATTTAAAACCCAACCCAAATGTGCCCTGAAAAACAAAAATGTGTGAAACTGTAAATAAGTAAAAATAGTCCTTTAATCAATAAAAAATCTCACTAGTGTTAATTATTCTCATTATGCAAATGTATTACAATATGTTCGCGTGAACTCGTGATTATTAAGTTTGCATGCAATCGTCAGTTGAGATTATAATTTTAATTTTTAAATTACGTATATATTAATTAATCGCATTATGATTAAAGTTTATTTTCTTTTTAATAAATGACAATCATACATTACACATTTAAATACATACATACATACATTATACAGTATTGTCTTTGATTTACATAACCTTACCTTTACACATTTGAAGAAAACACTTTTTAACCGGATTGAAGTTATGTATTATTATAAATTCACAACTATTTGACATAATTTTAAATTTATCCGACGTTTCGGGTGCTTTACAGCGTGCGTGGTCACGGTGACTGAAGACAAAAGATGTTGGATGTCAAAAAGTATCACAGCTGCAGAGAAAGTTGCCTTATCTGTATTTATTTCCCCGGAGTTGGTATCGACTAAAAGATGGAGGGTTTTGGCAAAAATGGCTCACGGTGTCCTCTATTTTATAGTTGTAAATTTATAATAATACATAACTTCAATCCGGTTAAAAAGTTTTTTCTTTAAATCATACATCAACTCCCTGATTCTAAGTAAAACAAATCTTGAAAGTAAAAGGTATCAAACGGGTCATATTACCGGGCGGGCCATAATATATTATGGGTTGTAACATCAGTAACCGGGTGAACCAATGGGGTACACCAAAAATAACGCGTTATTTCATCCTAGTTTTCTATCGTGGCACATAATCTCCCTGTATGAGAGGGTGGGCATTTTGCTCACTCAGGCTTTCTTAGTTTCATAAGCGTAGCGATTTCCTGAATCGTCGGAGTTACGCCCCGAGAGTTTTGCCACACGTAGGCACTCTCTTCAACTGTTACTTTGCATTTATTCGTTTCATAGCAATTAACGTTTCATTATTTCGCTTATATTCTATTGTTATAAGCGAGTGGTTAATATAGAGTAAAAATAAAATCCTCTATTATTTAAAGTACTCGATGGAAACCGTACACTACCCATGCGTGGACAGTCTAAAAACTCTTGTATGGTATAGAACAGATCCATAAGACAATAACAAGCAAGGCGACGATTCTTCTTTTTCTTCAAGGCGAAGCCCTTCTATGCCCGTTAAAGTGAGTCTTGGTTAAACCAGATGCGAGGTCATTTGTGCTCAGGAGTCGACATATTTTATAGCAGTAGTATCCATTATGTACGTATTATATTGAGTTATTGTTGCACATTCTCGTAACATTCAAAATTGAAACATTTTTGCTTAAAAAACTTTTTTGGAGTTTACTCCTTAAGAAACGATTTGAGTTATAAGGCCCGGTACGGAAATTTTATGAGGAGTAAAATGAAGTGAAAAGTTGAGGCGTTATGTGTAAAACGAAAAGTTGAGGCGTTATGTAGAAAGAGACAAATGGATTGAACGTGTAAAAGAATGTGATGGATTACATTACACAGAGTATTCTATTTTGAATTCACGTTTTGACAGCCACGTTACAACATTGTCAGTGTTGACAGGTGTAAAAAATAAAAGTAGATTGTCTAGCGTGCCATAGAGTTTTGTCAATAGTAATGGTCAGTGAAATTAAAACTAAAAAGATTGTTCATTCTTATTCTTCTCTTACTATAAAGGTAAATGTAAAATTAGAAGCATTAATATGTATTTCTTTAATGACGCATCACAAGTGTACATTGTGTTACCTACGTGAATAAATGATTTTTGTTTTTTTTTTTTTTTTTTTAACTTTGGTCACAGAAACAAAATCCTATTTGGGCATAGATGATGTAGGTACGTTTTATTTTACAAACATTTATATTATAAAAACATATATTCTTACCACCTTTAGTATGAAAATATGGTCGACAGCCACAGAACATTATCGCCATTTTATCGTTCGTAGGAGTAAACTCCAATCGTGCGTCGTAGCTGACACACACACACTTATTTTTGATTGAAACATTTTTATTGGAGCCACTGCAGCATCTTACGCTTAAAAACATAGAGAATATCGCAAAAAGGAACTGCTTCGTATATACTCGAAGCATCGTTCATGACAGAGACCTAATAGTTAGTTCGAGAAATGTTTTTAAACAAGGTAAGTTCGCACGGCCAGGACAAAAGTTGGCTTAATTCTGATTAATTTTCTGCAAATGTATCAGAATTATAAAATCTACCAGGTTTTATAATTGTTTCAAGACAAAAATTATATCAGTGTGGCGGCGTCTACGGCAAAATAATTTGGTTAATATGTTTATATGGTTTTAAGGTTTAATATGGTTAAATAAGAAAGCCAGTCTTTTTTTAATAATCGTATTTATAACTAAGTCCAGTAAATAAACGGTTTAGTAAAATGGCGGTCAATCCGTCCATCCGTGTACTAATGTGTAATACGGACACATCCGCCGATTATTAATCTAAACAAAATAACGAGCATGAAATAAGAAATATAATAAAACAAAAAAAATAGTTTTGAAATTAATAATTGAACTTGCCAAACTTTCACTGATCGATGAATTTTTTGCCAGTTGCCTATATTTTGTACCTCGACGACCTTGGAAAATTTAACGCCTTAGTATAAAACTTGCTCCGCGTCCTTTAATTAATCAGTATCAAGCGATTAATTCCTTCAACATGTTCTCTAAAGTAAGTGCCACTGTAAACGTGTTTAATAATTGGTAACTAAATAGAAAAGAAATAATTAACTAATAATGATTTTCTTTTTAAGGTTCTTGCTTTAAGCGCGGTGTTAGCGGTGGCCAGCGCTGGTCTCCTGGCTGCTCCCGCAGTTCACTACTCTCCAGCTTCCGCGGTCTCCTCACAGAGCATCGTGCGTCATGAGCAGCCAATCGCCGTAGCCGCTCCCGTCGCATATCAATCTGCTCCCCTCTCATACGCCTCTCCCGCTCGTTACTCATCCGCTGTCTCCTCACAAAACATCGTCCGCCACCAACAACCCATTGCCTACAACGCCGCTCCTCTCTCTTATGCCACACCTCTCTCTTACGCTGCTCCCGCTCGTTACTCATCTGCCATCTCCTCCCAGAACATCGTTAGTCACGGACAGGCTATTGCTCCCGCCCGTCTGGCTTACCAAGCTACCCGTGCTGTGATCGCTCCCGTTGTCCACGCTGCACCTCTTGTCCACGCTGCTCCAGCCCACGCCATCATCGCCCAACACGAGGAATACGACGCACACCCCAGCTACGACTTCAACTACTCCGTAGCCGATGGCCACACTGGTGACAACAAGTCCCAGCACGAGACCCGCGACGGAGATGTTGTACGTGGTGAATACTCCTTGGTTGAAGCTGACGGCTCAATCCGCCGCGTGGAGTACTCCGCTGATGACCACCACGGCTTCAACGCCGTCGTCAGCAACTCTGCACCCGCTCACGCCGCCTCCGCATACGCCCCAGCTGCTGTTCTCGCCCACCACTGATGAGACCTATCGTAGAATAGAATAGGATCGTTTATAAGAGTTCTATTTATAACGAATAAAAGCACTAAATACAACTTTGTTATATTTTATTATAGTTCAAACAATAATTATCATGCATGGATTGCTTCTAATGTTCAAACCCACATCTCACGTTATCATAACATTTCAACTTAAATATATAAAATATTATTGGCTAAGCCATATATTAACTTAGCAAAATTTATCATTGGATATCACTACTACGTAACTAGAAATTTATAAAGTCGTACTATTGAACACAACATCTTTTATATTATATTTATTTATTTATGAGTTCTAAAACAACGTGTATGCATAAAATTATACAAGAAAATATTACAACACAAATTATACACATATAACACATACGCATCAATTATATTAGAACATAAGATATACAACAAAAGAGTCAGCGAAATCTTAAGCTAACTATACCATATCTTTAACAAACACCTTTTAATTACTTTATTTTTAGCGTTGAAGTGTTCTTATATACATATATAAATAAATAAATAAATAAGGCCCTTATTCTGTAATTTATAAGAAAAATAATTAATAACATTTTTTAGCAACCAGTTTTATGGTCATGTTGTCTTCTGCTCATCTCTTTTACTTGACGTTCCCTCTTCGTTTTGTCTTCTCTCGGGTACCATTCTAATACATCTTTCATGTACGATTTTACTTTCTTGATTTTTGTGTAAAACATCGTACGAACGTACTGAAAAGAATCAATGAACACACACCTATGCAAGAAAAGTATAATTCCCTAGAGAAAGCACCAACACATATAGGCAAACAAACTATTTTCAAAACGGAATGAAAACGAACTAGGAGAAGAAACGATAGTTTTGTTAGAAGAGAGAAATCATATGTTAGAAAAATGAAAAGAAAACCGTAGAGACATCGCAGTAACCTGTAGCAATATTCAAGCATCAATAAGAAAACACAAAAATCCGACTACTCCTCCTAGATCCTAGATAACAACAGAATACTAGTTGAAATAGCAACTACAAACGCATTGAAACAAGTTAAAGGCCACTTACAATGGATACCAAATATACAAGTAAAATCTAGCTAGGTAAGCGAAAAACACCAAATTCTACAGCATGTTATACATGGAAACGGATAGAACAACACTCAGCAAAACGTAATAAATAACTTACAGTACAGAGTACTTTAACTTTGTATAGATAAATTTATAAAACAAAGTTTTTTCAATAATAATACTTAAACGATTATTAAAACAGTTGAATGAAAACCAACCCAGAGTATCCTCTTACCCTATCGAGTACTTTTTCAATGTAGTCTGTAGACTTCTTTACCAAAGATCATATTTTCGTCATAAAATAAATTATCGAAAAGCTAAAATAATATGGTTATCATACCATATGGCTTTCGTAGATATAGCTACATCTGGAATACGCAAAAAAAATCAAAGCACTGATTTGAAATTTACAAAACCTCAACAGCGTCAATCCGACTGGAAACAGAGAGGAATTTCCTGTGAAGGAGGGGATCAGGCAAGGAGACCCACACCCTTAAAAAAATACAGCCATATGAGGAAATATACTTTGGAGTTTAAACTGAGAAATCGATTTAAAACCGTTTTGAAACGGAATCAAGCATCGCTCCGTATTCGCTTTGGCGGATTAGGAGTACGCAAGATAAGTGTAGCTCTTGCAGCGTTTCTCTCATCTGCTTACAAATCTAGCAGTCTAGGAGGTAAATCTTTAGATTTTATTCTACAAACTACGAGATTGCGGATGTATCAGATGCAAAAAATTAGAAGTAAACATCTGACCTAGGCTTGAGTTTGCCAGCGTCAACTTTCGAAGGAGCTTTAAAAAATATTTTAACGAATGCAAAGGGATTTTTTTCCGTGGTCAATCGCTTGTTGTCATTGTTGTGACAGTGTTTATAGTTTTAAAAGATTGGCGGACAGTTTATTGCCAGTCCTTCTCTTCCGTTCTACGCCCTTGATTTGAGAACTGGTAGTGAATGTAAAATTAGAAGCATTTAATATGTATTTTTTGACGTTCGTATACACTACATTGTGTTACCTAAGTGAATTAATGATTTTGATTTGATTTGAGTGACAGATTGCTATATGAAATTGGTGTCGAAGCGCTAAGATTAGTATATTATATAAAAATTGGTGTGATAATATTTCATGAGGATATGCCATAGTAAAAAAAACCGGATGACTTTAGAACGCGCTACGGAAGAACAAGGTCAGCCTTGTAGACATAAATAATTTATGAATTATTGAAACTTACATATTTAAACACTTTATTTGTCATTCTTTATAAAAATAGCTTTTGGTGTTCAGGGGTTTTGCAACAATGACGTAACACGGTATCTTAAAGTAATTAAATAGAGATGTTAGAAGAGGAACTCTTTTCTTATATAGAATGTATATTGTATACTGCAAATAAGGCAGTAGAACAACGCTTTTTATCTAAATTATAAAAGTTTAGATAAAGGCCAAAAGCAACTTCGTTGTTGTTACTACAAGTTTGATTCTCCTTTGCCTAAAAAACGTAACATATTTAAACACATTTCTCTGGATAACAATTAAATGTCATGTCTATTTCATGACGTCTTACTACGTACTTTCAGAAAAGTCATGTTAATTTATTTTGAAATTAAAGTAGTTCAAAACTTGTCGACCTCAAAGTTCAAATGACATGCTATATAAGTTGATTTTTGCAACTGATAGTTATCATTCGAATTACAACCTTCCTGACAAAATGTTTTCTAAAGTAAGTTTTCAAGAAAGGTTTATAACAATAGTTTTTATTTACAGCTTGAAAACTTAGCTTACAATTGTTCAATTTTTTTATCTTAATGAGAACTCTCGTTGCATAGTCAATATTTCCTAAAATAAGTTGAAGCTAACTATTCATTGGTATAATTTCCATAACAATTAATTACACTTTTTTTTCAGATTTTTGGCATCAGCGCTGTTTTAGCGGTGGCCTCTGCCGGCCTCCTCCCCGCTGCCCACTACTCCCCAGCGTCCGCAGTGTCTTCACAAAGCATTGTCCGCCATGAGCAGCCAATTGCTGTCGCCTCACCCTACTACCAATCTGCTCCCTTGGCATACTCTTCCCCCAGACAGTACTCCTCTGCCGTTTCCTCCCAAAACATTGTCCGTCACGCTGCCCCTGTAGCTATCACCCATGCCGCTCCTCTTGTCCACGCCACTCCCGTTGTCCACGCTGCTCCCTTAGTCCACGCTGCTCCAGCCCGTGCCATCATCGCCCAACACGAGGAATACGACGCACACCCCAGCTACGACTTCTCCTACTCCGTAGCCGACGGCCACACCGGTGACAACAAATCCCAACACGAGAGCCGCGACGGGGATGTTGTACATGGTGAATACTCCCTGGTTGAAGCTGACGGCTCAATCCGCCGCGTAGAATACTCCGCTGATGACCACCATGGCTTCAACGCCGTCGTCAGCAACTCTGCACCCGCTCACTCCGCACCAGCCTACGCCCCGGCTACCGTTTTGGCTCACCATTAAACATCAACCAAAAAATCTAAGAATATACACGATACATATTAAGTTATTTATTGTAAATAAATACACTAGTTGATCAAAGTAAATTTTCTCTTTTTTCCTATCCTACCTACCTATTTGTCTATCTACTCGTAAATTACAACGCGAGTATAATTTTGTATTATATTAACATGAATCATGTTTATGAAACCCTGGGAAATAACTTTACAAACTGTAGAAAGCGTCGACTAAGAATTTAAAAATATGCCAAAGCCTCCAACAGAGGCCACTTCACGAAATATCGATGCTGTTCGAGTTGCTCGCCCTCAATGTGAAGATAAAAAAGGGCAAAACCTTTTGTGCCAGTTCAAATATAAGACTCAAAACTAATTACAAGTTATTACTGGGAATATTATTTAATTGTTATTTGACATTACTTTTTTAAAAAAGAACAGCGGGCAGACGGGCCGTAAGTTTATCTGATGTTAAGTGATACAGTCATGCCAGAAAGCTCGCCAGTATGTTGCCAGCCTTTGAAGAATTGGAACACCTTTTTTTTGAAGGACACTAAGTCAAATTGGATCCGAAATACTTTAGTAGACAGCTAGTGCAAAAAGTGCCATTAATATTCTCTAAGTACATTTTTAAATCATAGTATAATCCCCCCACTTCGCGTTTTTTAAAGTTCTACTGAAGAGCATGATTATATTCAGTTGTTGTTGCACGATCTCCTAAAATTAATGTTCAAAACATTTGCTTAACAAGACACACTTGACAGATAAATAGATATTATTACTCCCGAAAAAAATTACAATTCTTAATGATAAACTTAATAAAATTAAAAAAGAACTTTTTTTTATGTAACAATTTTTATTGAAGCCAGAACAATAACTGCAGCATCTAACGCTTAAAGACATGGAGATTATCACAAAAAGGATCAGCTTCGTATAGGATATACGATATATAAAGCATCGTTCATGACAGATAGACCTATTGATAAAAGAGTTTTTAAGGTTAGTTCTCACGGCCAGCAAAGTTTGGCTAGATTCTTAAAATGAAATTTACTTCTTTAGAATATTTGTTACACTATTTACCGGGTTTTATATTTTTTTAGACAAAGCTTATGTCAATATGGTGGCGTCTATAGCAAAATAATGGTTATTTGAGGAATGATACCACCTTTTTTAATCGTTTATAGCTATAGCTATTACATAAAAGGCATAGATATTTAGTTAGTCGGTCCATCCGGGCATCCGTCTATATGGATTGAATATATCGCTTGAGAGAGAAAGAAAAAAGACAAAAATATACAGTGTAAACATATTTGAGGCTCTCTCACACATCCAGCAATCCCATCAATCTCACTGCTACAAGTTACTAATAAGTAAAGTGTCCATATAGAAAGAAGTTAGACTGTTCAAATGTTGCCCAATGCGGGTTTGTATAATTCTGTCAATAAAACAGATGAGTTTCATTAAAACAAATCATATTTGATTTGATATATACGTATAATGTAGTTAGTTTGTAGGTCATTTATAGGTCCCCATATTTCTAAAACCTGCAGTCGTTACAAGGTATTATACCTGACTGAATCTGTGTATTACATAATTTTTGTTACATTTTTTGTACTATATGGGTATTTTAATCAATTGTGTTTTATAGAATATAATATTGTAATTAATTTTTCTATAGTGACATTATCAAAGAAAAATCTGTAAAGTTATATGATTACTTATGATAAAAATCATTTTATTCAAAAAACAAGCCGTGGTGAAAAAATTCCAAATATTTAAAGGTGATTTCCCAAAATTCTCATTTTTTGAATTATGCCATAGAATTACTGAGGATGCGATATCCAAAATAATAATTTCAAAATACTATGGACACATCCACATATTATTCATCTAAATGAGACATCAAGAATGAGAGAAGAGATATAATAAAACGAAAAAGGGTAATTATGTTACTACATATGACTACTGTCATTGAACTTGCTAGCCAAACTTGTCCCCATCCTTTCACTGATCGATTAATTTTTTGCCAGTAAATTACCTATGCTTATATTTTGTACCTTGACGACCTTGGAAAATTTAACGCCTTAGTATAAAGCTTGCTCTGGGTCCTTTAATGAATCAGTATCAAGCAAATCTTTCTTTCAACATGTTCTGCAAAGTAAGTGACACTGAAAATGTTAGTTAATTAGTAACTAAAGAAAATAAGAAATAATTAACTTATAAAGATTTTCTTTTTAAGGTCCTTGCTTTAAGCGCGGTGTTAGCAGTGACCAGCGCTGGTCTCCTGGCTGCTCCCGCAGTTCACTACTCTCCAGCTTCCGCGGTCTCCTCACAGAGCATCGTGCGTCATGAGCAGCCAATCGCCGTAGCCGCTCCCGTTGCATACCAATCTGCTCCAATCGCATACGCGTCTCCCGCTCGTTACTCCGCCGCTGTCTCTTCACAAAACATCGTCCGCCACCAACAGCCTATCGCCGTAGCCGCTCCCATTGCTTACAACGCCGCTCCTCTCTCTTACGCCTCACCTCTTTCCTACGCTGCTCCCGCTCGTTACACATCTGCCGCTGCAGTCTCCTCCCAGAACATCGTTCGTCACGGACAGGCCTATGCTCCGGCCCGTCTGGCCTACCAAGCTGCCCCTGCTCTCGTCGCTCCAGTCGTCCACGCTGCACCTCTTGTCCACGCAGCTCCAGCCCGTGCCATCATCGCCCAACACGAGGAATACGACGCACACCCCAGCTACGACTTCGCCTACTCCGTAGCCGACGGCCACACCGGTGACAACAAGTCCCAGCACGAGAGCCGCGACGGAGATGTTGTACGTGGTGAATACTCCCTGGTGGAAGCTGATGGCTCAATCCGCCGCGTAGAGTACTCCGCTGATGACCACCATGGCTTCAACGCTATTGTCAGCAACTCTGCACCCGCTCACGCCGCTTCTGCCTACGCACCGGCTGCCGTTCTTGCTCACCACTAAACATCAGCAAAACAATCTAAGAATGATATCATAGATATTAAGATATTTATTGTAAATAAACACACTAGTTGATCAAACTAAATTTTCTGCATTTTTATTCGCTTCGCAACTTTACCAAAAATTCTTGTAAAATCTATTAGAAATAAAAAAAAAATAACTTATTTTTATACTTTATAGTTGGTGTTTTAAATAATAAGAATAAATATTTAAAACACCAACTATAAAGTATAAAAAAGTTATTTCTAACAAAATATAAGTCTTCAATATAAATAAAGCGACAAAACTCATATATTTTCGTAGCAAAAATCGGTTTGAATGTTTGAAAAATATTGTGTTTTTAAGCTACTTATTTATTATAAAATAATTGTTGTTTAATATAAAATTATTGACGTTTTTATCTCAATATTTAATTCTTCAATATTTTTGGTCGATATTGAACATATACGCTCAATTTCGATGCAACAAACATTTATTGTAAGTATTGTAGATATATTTAAGATTGAAATTTTATATAAAGCATAAATTAAATCGTTATTTAATTTTCGTTCCTACTAAAATCAAGAACAATGTGTATATATTAATTAAAAATTTGTTAGTGTAAAAATTATATTACAACTAATTAGACTGAATTAGTTGTAATATATTACAACTAATTAGAATGAAGAATTATCTGGGAATTCTAAACCACACTACTGGTCGCTTTCCCAGCACAGTGTACTGGGAATTGTCATTTAAACGAAAGCAAAGATTTTTTATAGAACAGGGGGCAACCGAGCCGGCGGCTTCTCTGATGTTAAGCGATACTGTGGACACTCAAATTACCAGAAGCCTCGCAAATGCGATTCCAGCCTTTTAAGAATTGGGTCGCTCTTTTTTGAAGGAAGTCGAATTAGTTCGGAGATGCTTTAGTGGGCTGCTGTGGAGGAGCTGGCTATAAATAATGGATTCCATTATTTTGGAAAACAAGGAGGTTATTACTGAGCGATAGTTGGATGAATCAGAGCGATCGCCTTTAATTTTTTATATTTATTGTTATTTATCGCCTTAAATTTAATTAGAGACTTATTTTGAAATTGTAAGTCATAGAGTGGAGACTTTTCGCCTCAGAATAAGAAGGGCAGCCTGTATGCCCACCATCGTATGCTGAGGTGACCCTATTGCATCACGCCGGTTTTCAATGAGACAGTGGTACTACCCCGGTAGTGCTAGCCCATTTGGCTGAAGCCTGAAAACAACAGTATGGCACTCCCACTAGGATAGGGGTTGACTGATTGCTCTGGTGAAATAACCTTGGTCACAGGTTATTCCACCAGTGGCCGATGGGGCTATCACTTAAAATATTTTGTAACATAGCAATAAACATTTCATTATTTTGCTTGTATTCTATTGTTGTACGCGAGGGGTTAATATAAAGTAAAATAAAATCCTATATTATTTAAAGCACCCCGATGATTTTGTAGCAAACTGAAATATTACATTTTCGTATATTGTCGTATCGTGAATGCAGGATAGGATGTATTAAAAATAAAATAAAAATTAAATATGTTTATTATGGAACATAAGATACATATATCACTTATTCCACGTCATTTTCTAGGCAACCCTACTCATCGGCAAAGAAGACAGAGGGTGTAGGCCGAGAGAAAAAGCCGGCGTAAAAAACTCTCGGTACTCTTTTAAAATGTTAGGAGCAAAGGGTCAAAATAAATAAAATTCTTTCATTTTCATTATAGACAACGCTTAAATCACTTTGAGCTTAGAATGATGTGAACGGTCCATGCGATAATTTGAATATAATCAGTAAGTATAAAAAATAATAAGAAGTGACAGTACTATGTTAGTGTAATAGGATTTAGGCTATAAGAATTATATGCAAGCAACAAGTGAAATATTTTGCAAACTAGATCCAATAATTATGTTTTGGAATAATTATATTAATCAATCAAAATTTATTTAGAAATAATACACTTCAAAGTTGTACCATAAAAAACAGACTGGGTGTGCTAAAAATATACATTTGTAATAGTCATTGAACTTGCTATCAAGACCAGTCGCAATACTTTCGCTGATAGTAATATTTTATATTTTAAACTTATATCATCATATATCGACCATGTCGACCTTGTAAAATTTAAAGCTTTAGTATAAAGCTTGCATAGGCCCTTCATTAAATCAGTATCAAGCGATTTTTTCTTTAAACATGTTGTCTAAAGTAAGTTTAAATTATTAATTTGAATAAAAAAAAAGTTATCGTATGTTGTATTAATAAATGTTTTCTTTTTCAAGGTATTTGCTTTAAACGCGGTGTTAGCGGTGGCCAGTGCCGGTCTTTTGGCTGCTCCCGCAGTTCACTACTCTCCAGCTTCCGCAGTCTCCTCACAGAGCATCGTGCGCCATGAGCAGCCAATCGCCGTAGCCGCTCACGTCGCATACCAATCTGCTCCAATTGCATACGCCTCTCCCACTCGCTACTCCTCCGCTGCCGCTGTCTCCTCACAGAACATCGTCCGCCACCAACAGCAGATTGCCGTAGCTGCCCCTATTGCCTACAATACCGCTCCTCTCTCTTACGCCACACCTCTTTCTTACGCTGCTCCCGCTCGTTACTCATCTGCTGCCGCAGTCTCCTCTCAGAACATCGTCCGCCACCAACAGCCCATTGCCTTCAACGCCGCACCTCTCTCTTATGCCTCACCTCTTTCTTACACTGCTCCCGCTCGTTACTCATCCGCAGTCTCCTCCCAGAACATCATTAGTCACGGACAGGCTATTGCTCCCGCCCGTCTGGCATACCAAGCTACCCGTGCTGTGGTCGCTCCCGTTGTCCACGCTGCACCTCTTGTCCACGTTGCTCCAGCCCACGCCATCATCGCCCAACACGAGGAATACGACGCACATCCCAGCTACGACTTCAACTACTCCGTAGCCGATGGCCACACTGGTGACAACAAGTCCCAGCACGAGAGCCGCGACGGAGATGTTGTACGTGGTGAATACTCCCTGGTTGAAGCTGACGGCTCAATCCGCCGCGTAGAGTACTCCGCTGATGACCACCATGGCTTCAACGCTGTTGTTAGCAACTCTGCACCCGCTCACACTCAGACAATCCTCGCACACTGAGTAATCTCTAGACTGAAACTTTAGCTTAATAATGTAAGCATTTATTTATTAAAAACATGTTGTTACAATCCTACAAGGCCTCTAATTTCTACATCTATAGCTTTTTATAATTTAGAAGCTTCTTATTTAAAAAAAACACGTTTGCATTGTGTTTAAAAAAAGGAAAATTTCGTATTATATGTATTTATATATATAAATAGTAACAAAAAAAGGTTCAACACTGATTTGCATTTACATTGCCATTTTTTCAGGATTACAATAATGCTGTATTAAATTTTAGTATCCATCACTCACATATGTCACAAAAACAAAACTGTCTCATCGCTAAAAAACCTTATTAGATATCACTTATAGACATTGAGTTATCAGGAGCAGCGGCAACGCGGCAAATTGAAACTAAATGAACACCACAACACTAGTGCGATGGTCACTTTACATATTATGTCTGTTGAGCTTTCACAAATTTTTGTTTATATTGATAGATTGAGATGAGCTTTAGGTACAGCCTTGCGATTCTGTAACTCACTTTTCGAACTCACGCGACCGCCGCTGTGAAAACCGCTGTGTGAGTTCGAAAAGTGAGTTACAGAATCGCAGGGCTGGTGTGGGGGAGCAGCATAGACTTAACGTCCCGCAACCAGGTGCCAGAGATGGTGCTCTCTTCGGTACTTATTGCACAGAGTGATCCTAAAGATACGTGTAAGCGAAAAAAAGCAACGCCAAATCTCGCATAACATATAAACACAAAGTTTTACGTCTCTTCGCTGCTGTGAACTATATAAATCTTCACACATGTTATTCAACTATTTATTTACACTTCGTTACCTTATACAAAAACATACATATAAAAAAAGCAGGTTCATAAGTTTTTAGGCAACGGGCGGCCTTGTCGCTAACAAGCGATTTCTTCCAGGCACTCTAATATGGAACAATAAAAAAAGAAACACCTACAGAAAAAAACAAACTAACATGTAACTAAAATAAAATAAAGTAAAATCTAAAGAAAAGAATAATAATAAATTATAATATGTATAAACAAAAATGTAATGTTGGAAAGCTTTTAACTTGTCTTAAAACAATCAATGTACTTAGTACATTAAACTAAAAATACTAGGAAATACTAGGTACATCAATTTACAATAAAATTAATAAAAAACAAGGTTTTAAAAAGTGTTTAACTATTTGCATTTTTTCATCTATGAATATTTAAAAAGTTCTAGTAATTTGTGTTCTATTACATTCCAAACTAAAGTTTTACAATCACTCATTGTATGTATTGTCATAATTTTGAACAAAAATATCACAATACATACAATGAGAACTTATTTTGGAGCATTTGGACACATGAAGACTAGCCTTTTATTAAACAAATCTATTGTGATGTAAATCCCTACGCTACACAAGCATAATGAATATACAATCGAATAACAACGATACAGCAATGCCGATAAGCTTTCATAGCTTTCATAAGTTTTGAAATTAAACGAAAAAATTAGCTGGATTACTTTTTCTGAATGAGCAGTTGGCCTAGTGGCTTAAGCCACTCTCATACCTGAGGGCGTAGGTTCGATCCCCGGCTGTCCACTAATGGACTTTCTTTCGATGTGCGCATTTAACATTCGCTCGAACGGTGAAGGAAAACATCGTGAGGAAACCGGCTTGCCTTAGATCCAAAAAGTTGACGATGCGCTTCACGCACAGAAGGCTGATCACCTACTTCAGCCTATTGGATTAAGAAATGATCATGAAACAGATACAGAAATCTGAGGCCTATACCTCAAAAGGTTGTAGCGCAATTGATTGATTTATTCACTTTTTCTGAATAGATTTTATAGGATAATTATTCGCAACAGATCTTCCCCTCTAGACAAGTGGCAAAGTTAAAAGCTCTGTAGCATTATCGATATAAAATTGGTAGCAAAACGTAGTAAGTATACGTAGAGTTGTCGAACGCTCAGTCGATTCAATTGTTCGATAGCTGTCGAACTTTCTCACTGGTTTTGTTAGTAAAGTTCAAATTACTATTTTATTACATTTGACAAAAGTAGAGATTTGTTTTAGTTATATTATAAATATTCCTTTAATCTAAAAAAATGCTAATATTTTATTACGAAGACTACATTTCAGCGTATTTGGTAACTACTTCAATTAAACAATATTATTTACTTTTATCGTCACTTAAGTATAATTATTTTAGTGATTATTGTTACTCTCGCTTTATAGATTTCAATGATATTACAACTTTGTTAAGTACGTACTTAATAGCATAGAACACTTGGAGATTTCATAACCTTCAGTTAGAAGTATATAATCTCATAATTTTATTTTGAATCATTATCGTATTTTGTTTAAAATACTACGACGAATTGTACAGAGAATAACTGCCTGCATCAGTGTCATTTGATCCACGGTGACGTTGATGAAATCGGACTGTGGGGCTTATTCAACGAAAGAACAACTAAATTTAGTTTTCGACTTCCCACATACACTAGGTACTGTTAAGGCATCTTGTGTGTGTATGTGATAAAATGACATTTTCGCTTTAATATTTAATAGGCAAATAAAACTAAATGAAATGTAATATTTACTTTTTATTTACGTGAACATCCTTATACAATTAGCTGAATAAAAACAAATCTTATAACAGTATACGTTTATAATTTTTTTAAGTGTAAGTAAACATTATACATACATTACATATTATACTCGCACAATAAATAACAGTTGTCAAAAAACACAGGTACTAAATAGACATTTAAACCTCACTAAGAGCGTAATAAATAAAATCACATTAGAAATATTATTGTGAAATTAATCAATATTTTCATTAATGTTACTAATTAAATTGTAAATTAATAGGTCGTATACTATTTGCACTAATTGATGATACAAATTAATTGTACTTATTAAATTACGTATAACCGTTATTTTCACCCTTCTACCACAAATCCCAATGTTTAATAGTGATATTAGTACTGTAAGAATTTTTATATGACAAAACGCTAGTACTCAATTTCCCCTGTTAAAAGTGCCACTTTACACTTAATAACATTTTCATACCAATTATTAATTCGAATATTAGATCAATATAGCGTAAACAAATTTCAAGTCCATACATTTTTTATGTTGCCTATTTTATTCTACATAACTATAAGGCCGTTTGTCTAGGGGCACTTGTTCGACATCCCAATAATCAGGATCGCTCAACATGTGAATTTTAGATTTTTCAGTACTTTGTGACTTAACATTCATTAAATACTTGGTGTATAATGAAGAAAATAAGTCTACAGTGGGTTTAATATGTATTTCTATTTTTGACGTTCATAAGTGTAGATTTTGTTACCTATATGAATAATCAATTTTGACTTTGACTTTGAAACGTATATCTACTACTACCTTTAATGAGCCGTAGATTTCTGCATTGATAAGGTAACGGATAAGGATAACGACACGTGTCAGTTTTATCAGGTTTTTCATTTAACTTTTTAATGTAATAAGATATTTCTTCAAAATTATGGAAATACCCTGAAGTATACCGTAGTGAAATTTCTACTACTCTTTTATTTTTATGGTAATAAATGATAAAATGAAAGAATACTAATTGACTTGTAACTAACACATAGTAAGAAAAAGCTATTGGTTTAACCAAGATTTGAACACACGATCTCATAGTTAATAGTCGCTGAAGACAACGCAATCACTGCTAACGCAACAAAATTTCTTGGTCATAAATTATTTGGGCTGCTTTTGATTTAAATTAATAAATTCGTTTAATAAATATAATATAGGTATCTACTCGCGGATCCGACAGACGTTGTCCTGTACACACACACGTATTACATATAAAAATCTAAAGCATCCAGGAGTAGCGCCAAGCGCATACAAAAAATTCATTCTAATCGGTCTAGACGTTTAAGAGGAGTTCAGTGACGTACACACGTCCAGTAGAATTATATGTATAAAGATATAAATAGTACTTGAGGATACATATACATAATATTTATATGCCATATAACAATGAAATCTATATTTGGAAATAAAGCAAAACAATAAACATTCATATTTTAATTCTATGAATGGCACACTAAACTTGAGTTGAACGAGGTGAGAAGGTTATATAATAAGCGTATCTGGAATGTGATTATTCATCAGCTGAAAGTAACAAGTAGGTATACTCATTAAGAAATCAAAAGTAGATCGTAAACTTGTCGACCTTAAAGTAATATGAATATTGCTGTATAAAAGAAAAAATTTGCACAATTTAATCAGCATTCGTACAACAACCAAATTGACAATATGTTCTCCAAAGTAAGTACTCCCATGAAAGAAAGTGTTTTATAGACCAGTATGGCTAAACTATTCAAAAAGTTAAAATTTCAATTATTATTATTAAAATTTATCTTTTCAGGTTTTTGGTATCAGCGCTGTTTTGGCGGTGGCCTCTGCAGGCCTCCTCCCAGCTGCCCATTACTCACCAGCGTCCGCAGTGTCGTCACAAAGCATTGTCCGCCATGAGCAGCCAATCGCGGTAGCCGCTCCCGCATACCAATCTGCTCCACTCTCATACGCCTCTCCCGCTCGCTACTCCTCTGCTGCCGCTGTCTCATCTCAAAACATCGTTCGCCACCAACAGCCAATTGCCTACAACGCCGCACCTCTATCTTATGCCTCACCTCTCTCTTACGCTGCTCCCGCTCGTTACTCATCCGCTGTCTCCTCACAAAACATCGTCCGCCACCAACAACCCATTGCCTACAACGCCGCTCCTCTCTCTTATGCCACACCTCTCTCTTACACTGCTCCCGCTCGTTACTCATCTGCCGTCTCCTCCCAGAACATCGTTAGTCACGGACAGGCTATTGCTCCCGCCCGTCTGGCTTACCAAGCTGCCCCTGCTGTGATCGCTCCCGTTGTCCACGCTGCACCTCTTGTCCACGCTGCTCCAGCCCACGCCATCATCGCCCAACACGAGGAATACGACGCACACCCCAGCTACGACTTCAACTACTCCGTAGCCGACGGCCACACCGGTGACAACAAATCCCAGCACGAGAGCCGCGACGGAGATGTTGTACGTGGTGAATACTCCCTGGTTGAAGCTGACGGCTCAATCCGCCGCGTAGAGTACTCCGCTGATGACCACCATGGCTTCAACGCTGTTGTCAGCAACTCTGCACCCGCTCACGCCGCTTCTGCCTACGCACCAGCTGCCGTTCTTGCTCACCATTAAATAGTTTAAGTAACCAATAACTGCCAAGTGTGTTCATGTGATATAATATAATTTAAATATTTAATATAATTTAAATATATTTAAAAACTGAAGTCTTCTATTACTTATTAGACGTTGTACTTGTATATTATCTTCAAGGAAGTATATTTTTACAGTATATACATTTTTATTATTGTTATTTGGAGAACTGGTCTGACTGAGAAATATATGAATGTACCTAAAAATAGGTTCATAATTTTCAAGATTTCAGTAAGGATCTATTAAAAGTATCCCCTACCACACAAGTTTCCTGCGTAAT
The DNA here is from genome assembly GCA_963693345.1 of Pieris melete. Classification (NCBI taxonomy): domain Eukaryota; kingdom Metazoa; phylum Arthropoda; class Insecta; order Lepidoptera; family Pieridae; genus Pieris; species Pieris melete. The sequence continues at coordinate 516,196 of CAVNZK010000306.1, read as the reverse complement.
CACACATATTTCTAATTGGGTTACTAACAGAGAGAGTTGTTAACGTTTCAGATACTACTGTTGAATTGCTTTTTTACACAATATTTCATCAAAAAATATAGGATTACCAGTAGAAAAGCCGGACATCACACAGATGTGATATGAATGATGGGAACGCTATTCAGGCTGACATAATAAGCACATTTACCATATGACTTTGCTAATGCCTCCTGCTAATAACTCAATATTTAATTTTTATTTATATGAAGTATTATGGATTTTAAGCACACACCTTTATTCATAAAAACTTAATTCTTAAAATATCTCCATCAAAGAACTCTCTTTGTCAAATCGTTTTTAGATTGTGACCTTTCATCGATTTTATGTATAAAATTCGGTAAAAATTAAAGCCTCAAAATTCTTTTAGAGATTTCCTTAGGTTACTTCAGGTAAAACACTGTTCAATTTAAAAATGTGGATTTTAATAATAGAATCAACTTTGCTTTAGTACAGATATTTTAATGTTGATTATTTTATTTTAACAAAAATTAAGAATTTGGTAAATTTCACAAATCATATTCATTAACACTCATTTAATCGACTACTACTTTCACTATTATTTAGTAATTTAATAAGATACACAAGAAATATAATAAGTAACAATAACTATAACTTTTTAATAATCAACATACTTTTTACATAACAACATAAATCATATATTTTCCTCCACCGTTCGAACGAATGTTAAAATGCGCACATAGAAGGAAAGTCCATTGGTGCACAGCCGGGGATCGAACCCACAACCTTAGGGATGAGAGTCGCACGCTGAAGCCACTAGGCCAACTGTGCTTTGATTTCAACTACTTCTATAGCAGTTTAATATAATCGCTGCTACAGTTGAAGTTAGAACTCGTAACATACAACTATAAAAAAGTATTTAATATAATATTATATTATATAATATATAATTGTACGTTATATAATCAATATAAAAATAAATTATTTGAATTACAGAAACGATAATCATTTACATAGTCAACATTGGATAAAAACTACGGTAAATGACCTCGCGATTTGTTTTTTATATTTTAATTTGAATATGCGGTTTTATGAATATGATCTTCCGTGTAAATTTGTTCTTCAGCACGTTACAAAATATCACCCAAATATTTGCTACGTTTCACCCATTCGTTGTGGAACGAATTCAGTTTTTATACTTCCAGACAATAGTTACAAAACAATTCAATAATACTTAGACGTTTTCAGAACACTAATTATGTATGTGTGTATGAAGTAATATTTGTGGCGTATTTTATCTGTAACAAAGGAATAGACAAAGCCTATTTTCTTATGCTGAAAATTCATGCTATTTAAGCTGTAAAACATTTTCAAATGGCATCAGTTGTAGTTTGTAGTTTCGTTCAAACTCATCAAAATGATCTCTAAAGTTAGTATCACTGTAATACATAATTTGTATTATTACTGTTTCCTTTGATATTTTCAGTTGGTCTGTCACATATACATTATACATATTTGTATTAATTCAATTCAATTTATTTAATATCAAACTATATTCGAAAGTCATCATAATGTTTACTGCCCTTACTCGCTGAGTTTTTTATCTTATTTTCTTTTCAGGTACTTTCTCTCTGTGCTGTAGTGGCTCTCACCAACGCAGGAGTCATTCATACAGGACACCACCACCCTTCTGTCGCACTTAACCCATTTCAACCAGAGTTGGCTAATTTAATCGCCAACCCATCTATACCTTTAACATATCAATACCCCTTTAACTATCCAGCTAATTTGTACCCCAATCTGCCCCAGCAATACCAATATGCCCCAACTAACTATCCATACACCTTGGCCCCACTCCAATACGCACCTGGATTTGAAGAACTGGCCGTTAACGAGCCGGTAGTGTACGTAGAACCTGTATTACGTTCACATCAGCACGTGATCCCAGAGGCTGTTATCGAAGCGAAGCCGGAAATCGAGGTATTGAATATTTGCAAGATTTTAAAACATTAGTTTCTACATTCCTATTATTAAAACCTAAAGATTGAGAAATCTTCAAAGTTTGAAATAATGGAAAAATATTTCCAAAAATCAATAATATTATTTTTATTAAATATTATATTATTTATTTGTTCTTGCACCTTCGTAGAACTAGAATAAAATCCTATTATTTTAATGACTTGTGTAAATGAATACGTTTTAGGAGAAACCTCACTACCTTTTTGCCTATTCCGTCATGGACAACCAAACTGGAGACAACAAGCAACACCAAGAGAGCCGAGAAGGTGATGTTGTTCGCGGCGAATACTCACTGCTGGAATCTGACGGAACTCTACGAAGAGTTGAATACATCGCTGACCCAGTGAAAGGTTTTAACGCTGTGGTTAGTCGCACAAAGCCACAGGAAACGGAAGCTAAAGCCTGATCTCATTTCAGTTGCAGTTATTGTTTGAAATACGTCATATCCCTTGTTATTCTGTTTCTTTATTGTTTTATTAAATAGTAAAATTGTTTATTAACTATTTTTTTTAATTTTTTGTTGTTTTTTGTTGTGTTTTATCCACTCGCACTCGAGGCCTTGTTCGCTTGCACAAACCGCTACCTCGAGATGATTTTGGCCAAATTAGTAAGCATGTTGAACTGGTTGAACCTTCCACAGATTCACCGTCTTCCTTCCTTCTCCATATTTGAGCGCCGCAATTTTCATCTCTTTGACACAATAACTATTTGTTTCCTCATATGAATATATGATATCTAATATAAAAATTCTCGTGTCACAATGTTAGTTACCATACTCCTCCGAGACCGATTGTTATGATTTTTTTAATGGATATTCAGTTATTCTGAGAATCGGACAACATCTATTTTTCATCACCCTAAATGTTAAGGGTGGTCCCACACCAAAATTTTATTTTTTATTTTTTAGACAAATTTTTTATGATACACCATACCAAAATACATACGACCCTTAATTTTGACCCCTCCACGATCAACCCCTATTTTTTATTATAGAAGATAGTTATATTTATTAAACTAAAAAAATGTTTCCTAGAAATAATATACATGGCAAAAGTCAAAACGACGTTTGCCGGGTCCGCTAGTGAATATATACAAGTCGCTGTACAAGGAACGATTCGGTGGCCATTAATACACAATTTACAATAATATATAATTATTGGTTTCATTCAATCCAACGAAAACACTCACAAAAATGACAATTTTGTGAATACGAATATTTAAAAAAAGTAATATAGGAAAAGGTGCAACGTGTAATTTTCTATGTAAAATACTTTTTAATACAGTTGCTCAAAAAGTGGCGTATTGCGGGGACGTATAGCGTTCGGGATGTGGTCTATTACACACTCGTGCTATTTCTTTACCTTTTCCGCACTCGTGCGTTCTCTTTTCGACTGTCAAAATAATGTCTAATAAAAAGAAAAAAACCAACCAGATTTTACTAAAAAAATCGTAGAATTTTTTATGATTCATGCAAATATTTCTAAAAAGAAGCTATTAATTTGTTTCAAAATCAGATTTAATGATTTGAATCAATGAGTTAGGTTAGGTTTCATTTCATTTCAACTCATTAAATTTCATTTTCATTTCATATAAAAAAAAATCTACTGAAGACTTGGCTAGATAGTTCCCCGGAATGGGTGAAGAAAAAAAAATCTCTGCTGATATTATTTTACGGTTGGCGCCAATTTCCAAAAATGTTCTTTGCTAGTTAAGTTGTTTGTTATATTATATATTAAATATAGATGAACAATCAAAACAAATTAATTATAGTTTGTCTCAAACAGTAAATATATATATATATATGCAACCTAAAACTTCTCCAGTTATTATAAAAAATTGTACCAATTTCAATGTATATATGAATTGTAACTTTTATAAGAAATAAATGGTTTGTTTAGTTTACCGTGTTTTTATTATTTTATTAAATTGCTTAATTTTTTCGCAACTATTAAAAATAGTTGTTCAGTACACGTGCGAAACCGTCATTGCTACTTGTTCCGACTGTCAACCCTTACCTTCGGCTGCGCCTCGGCTGCGCCTCGGCTCGGGTAGACATTTGTCGGAACTCTTTGCAATGGCTTTCCGCACTCGTAATGAAATTTACTATTTCCTGATAGTATGAATACAAAATAAAAAAAACTATCTATTTCGAACAGTCGCAATCAAAACTTTCTCTCTATGCATCTCAATGTCTTAATAGAATAGTTTCTGATGATTTAGTAAAATGGATTATTTCATTAGAGAAGTAGTCATGTACTTTAATTACATTTATTTAGAACTAAGAATAAATACATTTCTTGAATTAAAAAACGATAATTCAAATTCAATGATGGGCGAGAACAGCAGCTGGGGCGTATGCGCGGGCGGCGTGAGCGGGTGCAGAGTTGCTGACGACGGCGTTGAAGCCATGGTGGTCATCAGCGGAGTATTCTACGCGGCGGATTGAGCCGTCAGCTTCAACCAGGGAGTATTCACCATGTACAACATCTCCGTCGCGGCTCTCGTGCTGGGACTTGTTGTCACCGGTGTGGCCGTCGGCGACGGAGTAGGAGAAGTCGTAGCTGGGGTGTGCGTCGTATTCCTCGTGTTGGGCGATGATGGTGTGGGCTGGAGCAGCGTGGACAAGGGGAGCAGCGTGGACAACTGGAGCGACTACAGCAGGGGCAGCTTGGTAGGCAAGACGGGCGGGAGCAATAGCCTGTCCGTGACTAACGATGTTCTGAGAGGAGACTGCGGCAGCAGATGAGTAACGAGCGGGAGCAGCGTAAGAAAGAGGTGAGGCATAAGAGGCGGTGTTGTACGCAATAGGAGCTGCTACGGCGATAGGTTGTTGGTGGCGGACGATGTTTTGTGAGGAGACAGCGGCCGAGTAGCGAGCGGGAGAGGCGTATGCAATTGGAGCAGATTGGTATGCGACGTGAGCGGCTACGGCGATTGGCTGCTCATGACGCACGATGCTCTGTGAGGAGACCGCGGAAGCTGGAGAGTAGTGAACTGCGGGAGCAGCCAGGAGACCAGCGCTGGTCACGGCTAACACCGCGCTTAAAGCAAGAACCTTAAAAAGAAAATCATTATTAGTTAATTATTTCTTTTCTTTTTAGTTACCAATTATTAAACAGGTTTACAGTGGTACTTACTTTAGAGAACATGTTGAAGGAATGAATCGCTTGATACTGATTAATTAAAGGACCCGGGGCAAGTTTTATACTAAATTTTTAAGATTTACAAGGTCAACGAGGTATAAAGTATAAGCATAATTTATTGGGTTGTATGCAAAAATTCTTACATTAGTGAAAGTTCGGAGACAGGTTTTGCAATCAAGTTCAAGGATTCATTCAAAAACACTCCTTTTATCATTTTTTATTAAAATTCTAAGAGTTTCAAAACGCCATATCCTAAATATTTATTTTACTGATATTTATCTCTTTTAATGTAAGAGTTAGACATGCTTTACCGTCTCCATGGTTCAACTAAACCCGCACCTAAAATTGATTTGACCCACATTAACGCCCTGAAGGCTGACTGCGAATTCGTTTTTAAAGAGAACCAAATGAGTGAAACAAATGAAATAAATAAACTTAAAAGATAAGCTTTCTAATAAGGTTAAAAATGTATTACGTCTAGTTTAAACAAATAACTACTTTGTGAACTGTCAATAACTTGAATTTTTTTTTTGAGTTCATTGATTAGTATCTTAATAAGGAATATCTCTGCAGAAACTTGTCTTTGCGAATCCAAATTGTTCAGTGCAGCGAAATGATTATATTGTGAAGATAGTGCTTGCAACTACTCCACATATTTTTAGTCAAGGTCTGTCCTACCTGAAACTTTAGTAGTTTGGTCTACGTTTTACAGTAACCACGGACACACGAAAGCCACTGAAGAAAAGTTAATTAGAAGACAACCCTGCGTAATGCCCGCCTACCCCACAATATCTTCGGAAACAAGGCTGTTGTGATTAACATTACACGAGTAGTTGCTGTAGATAGCCTTTAGGTGGTTTCTAATTCTGTGTGGTACACCAATTTTTTTCCGATGCGACCACATACTAGTCCACTTGACTATGTCAATAGCCAGTCTATTTACTACTGAGGATCGATTCAACTGCTCTCTTAAGTCTGTAGTGTAGGATTTTACAGAAGTTCTTGGAAGTAATAGAGAGCAGAGCTATGCTCCTCCAATTCTACATAATACTAACATCTCTTTTTTGGAACTGTGATTAAATGACCTTTGTTCCACTCACCAAGAAGCGTCTCGAAGTTCCTAATCTTTTCAATTTTCAAAAGGGCGTTAGTGCTTCGGTAGCAGTTTTATGTCAGCTTTGAATAGTTCCGCTGTTAACAGATTTTCCTAGTGCTTTGCCACACTTCAAATATTGGATTGCATCCTCTACCTCACCTTATGAAAGGACTAAAGAGTCTATGTCATGTGTGTATAAGAAGACATTATGATGCGATCGATTGGACAGGTTCAGTAGAATCTGTCCCCGATTCCTTAAAAACATTGTTAAAGTAATGTCTCCAGCGTTCTAGCTACAAGACTGAGTTGGTAATGAAGTGGCCAAGCCAGCTAACCCACCGAAAGATTTCTAACGAATAACTACAGACAATACTGGGAAACGCCATAAGAAATAAAATTGACGTGTTCCGAAGTTAGGTGCGCGGTTCAAGAAAGAACAAGACGTCGAAGCATTGTGGACACCCTCTGCCGCCAAAATAAGTCAAGTAAGTTAAGAAACAAGTGAAGTAACGGCTCATATATTGTTTGTTGTTTTGTTGTCTACGAACGAAGACAAGGACTTCTCGACTGATTTGAAAAATTATTTCACTATCGGACTGTCAAATCTAGGTAAAGACTGTATTAGGTCCACTGCAACAATTGACTTGACAGATGATGACTCTGTGTCACATACATCAACTCAATTTAATTGTAACAGCAAAAACAAATTAAAGAAATATATTAAATTGCAAAAATTCATTAAAAAAACTAAAAAATTAATAAATGGAAATAATATTTACAAAAATCATATAAACCTATCAAAAAAATATAAAAATGTTTTAAATCAATGTAAAATATTTTCAAGTGAGGTTGAATCAGTAAAGAATAAATATGAAACTGACATTCTCACATTAAATTCTAGGATTACAAGTCTTCATAATTCTCTTGAAGATATGACAGATAAATATAGTTGTGCCCAGCAACAAATAGGGGAGCACATATTGGCCATGGATGAGGTTCTGCTACTGTCTCAATACAATGAACAACGCTTCTTGTCATTTACCAACAATTGCCAGTGTTGTTTTAATGGGACAAATGCGGAGCCTCCATTGTTATCATGTGAGCCCAGTGTGCAGAGTGACAGTTTCATAGAAAAAGTCAGTGTAAATAAGAGTGAAATTCTGTTATTTAGTGATGATATAGGGAAAAATATTGGTACTAAATTATATCAGTCCTCCGGCAAAATTGTAACAAATCATTGTATGCCCGGAGCCACCCCTGTAACCATTTTCAACAAAGTCTTGTGTGGAAATTACACAAATAACACAACTTTAATATTGCTTTTTGGGAGAAGGGGAAATTAAGGACAAAATGAATTGTTGTCATTTATTGATAAAGTAAAATCACTTAATGTAGAGAATATTGTCTTGTATACATTTCCTTACATCAAAGGTGCACCAAAGGAAAATAAAATTAGATATAAGTTAAACATGCTGTTGCATAATACTTTGACTACTAATAATATACAATTAAATTGTGACTTAGGTACACTACCTATTTTAATGGACATAAATTGTATATTTAAAAATAAGTATGTATTGACAAAGGATAGGTTCTGCCTACCTAATTATTATTTACAACAGATAGCTACTATGCTATCTTACTTTTTATTTACAACTAAAGCTAAACATTTAGCTTTTCAGACAACTGCTTCTATTGAGCAGATAGCTTTTCAGACAACTGCTTCTATTGAGCAGCTTAGCTTAAAAGAATGTAGTGATACTTGCAGTAGCACTTCATTAAGTATTAATAATTTAAATTAGATAGTGTGACAATAGAGCCAAACTCTAGCAATAATTTAGTACAACTCAGCTCAACATGTAATATTACTAACAACAACTGTTTAAACTTGATGCATCAAAACATGCAAGGTATGTTGGGCAAAGAATTAGAATTGGAGTTGTTTTTAAAATCAAGTAAGTACATCGTGTGTCTGTCTGTAGAACACTCTTTGGAAGTAGCCTGTATAGAGATTGAGAATTGCATTATTCTAAGTGTTTACAGACCACCAAGTGCATCTTACGATGTTTTTGAAGAAAAGTTGGAGGAAATTTTGTGTAAAGTTAGTTTTAAGAACAATAAGTATATTATTGTATGTGGTGACTTCAATATAAATCTATTAGAAAATACCTCCATTAGTAAAAAATTCAATCTGTTATTAAAATCTTACAACCTTGTTAACTTGTTTCTTGAGCCCACTAGAATTACAAGCTCCACTGCTACATGTATAGATAATGTATTTACAGATGCAGAGGCAATGCAAACCTCAATTACAACTGATCTTAGCTCAGATCATTGTGGACAGTTAGTGGCGCTAAAATGTAAAGTGGTGAAACAAGTAAATAAGAGCAGTGTGTTTGTTCCAGTAAATAAAAAGCGAATGGTGAGATTTAGACATAATATTGGTAAACGCCTACCTTTATTACCGGTAGGTACTACTGTTGATACACAATACAACAATCTAAGTGATTGTATTAATAAAGAGTTCAACACCATCTTTACCCCAAAGAAAGTCTCTCATTCGCAGTGTAAATCGTTTAGTGATTGGACGACAGCGGGAATTTATAAAAGTAGACAACGGTTGTATGACCTTTACGCTGAAAAGTCATACAATCATAATGAAGAATTTATTCTTTATGTTCGAAATTATTCGAAATTATTTAAGAAAGTTTGTTACGCGGCCAAGTCCTTAAATATCAAAAACAAGATTAAAAATAGTACCAATAAAACTAAAATGACTTGGAAGATAATTGATAGTGAAACTGGAAGAGTCGGGGATCGCAATCAAGACATCGAACTATGTGTCGATAACACTATAATCAAATCTAACGAAGAGATAGCGATTGTTTTTGATAAGTACTTTTCTGACATTCCAATTTCGTCTACTAAGTCTCTTCAATCATCTCCCGCCCTCTCTGAATCGCTGCTCAAAGATAATGTAAACGAGTGCAAGGTCAGTTTTTCATTCCGACCCATTGGTGCCGACGATATAGTGAGGATATTTAGAACCATAGCTATTAAGAACACTACCGATCTTTGGGGTATTTCTGTAAAAATAATTAGTAGCATAATTGATGTAATTGCTCCCCATCTAGCTATAATTTTCAACAATTGTATTAAAAGTAGCGAGTTTCCCGATCTAATGAATCATAGTTAAGTTATTCCATTATTTAAAGCAGGTAGTATGTCCGACCCCAGTAACTTTAGACCAATTTCCGTACTACCTACTTGTAGTAAAATATTTGAAAAAATTATATTAAATCAACTGGTAAGTCATTTTAACGTAAACAAATTATTACATAATAAGCAGTTCGGTTTTACCAAGGGTCGCTCGACAGCCGATGCCGGTGTTGAGTTATATAGATATATAGTTAAGGCTTGGGAGGAGTCGCATGACGCTTTAGGTGTTTTCTGCGACTTATCCAAAGCATTTGATTGTGTCCAACACGAGACCTTAATCGGGAAACTCCGCCACTATGGCATCAAGAATACCGCACTGAATCTTCTGTCTTCCTATTTACACGGAAGAACTCAGAAGGTTGAAGTGAATGGTAAGAGGTCCTCTGGGTCGGCAGTAGATATGGGGGTACCACAGGGCTCAATTCTTGGCCCTTTCCTCTTTCTTGTTTATATAAATGATCTACCTTTCATGGTAGAGAGAAAACATCAGATAGTTTTGTTTGCTGATGACACGTCCTTGATTTTTAAAATCAAACGACAAATAACAAATTTTGACGATGTGAACAATGCTCTGTCTTCGATTGTCCATTGGTTTAGTATGAATAACCTTCTACTTAATGCAAAAAAGACAAAATGCATTAAATTTTGTGCAAAAAATGCAAGGGTTATGGATTATGAATTAATTTGCGATATTTGTTTTAAATAAGTGTTGTTTGATGATTTGCTGTTTTAAAAGAGTACCGAGAGTTTTTTACGCCGGCTTTTTCTCTCGGCCTACACCCTCTGTCTTCTTTGCCGATGAGTAGGGATGCCTTCAAATTTAATGACGTGGAATAAGTGATACATGTATCTTATGTTCCAAAATAAACATATTTTATTTTTTATTTTATTTTATTTTATTTTATGCCTGAGTAGGTACTGAATGCACTAAAAATATCAGATTATTGGACAAAAAAAACAACCCGTCGAGAACTAACAAAAAATGTATGTGAAAATTATAAAAACGTATCAAATAAATAGTTCAAACTCTTAATAGATTTACTAGTAGTAAGTAGTAGGTCATACAAGGTTTTTAAAGTTTGTAGCAAGGAAGTAATGTATTAAACAAAATTGAATGTATGCATCAAGCAACCTTTCTACATTATTTAAAATAATAACTGAAGTAAGAATATATATTCAATGTTTAAGACTCTTGAATATACTAATAAAAATTAATTTATAAGAATTCACACTACAATAGAAAACATTTCACAATTGTCTATTATAACAGTGCAGAGTATTGCAATGTTAATAATGATTATTGAAAATTATGTGCTTTGAACAAATGATGCAAGTGCTGTGTTTAAAGCTCAAAAAATACATTTGTTATATGTTAATGAAAATTCAGAAATATCAGTCAGTAAAACTAGTTCATTTATTCACAATAAATTACTTAATGTACGATATTTTTTTCAATGTTTGATATTTAATGGTGGGCGAGAACAGCAGCTGGGGCGTATGCGGGAGCGGCGTGAGCGGGTGCAGAGTTGCTGACGACAGCGTTGAAACCGTTGTGTGGGTCAGCGGTGTATTGAACGCGACGGACTGAACCATCAGCTTCGACCAGAGAGTATTCACCGTTAACAACGTCTCCATGACGGCTCTCATGCTGGGACTTGTTGTCACCGGTGTGGCCATCGGCTACGGAGTAGTTGAAGTCGTAGTTGGGGTTTGCGTCGTATTCCTCGTGTTGGGCGACGATGGTGTGGGCTGGAGCAGCGTGGACAAGGGGAGCAGCGTGGACGACTGGAGCGACTACAGCAGGGGCAGCTTGGTAGGCCAGACGGGCGGGAGCAATAGACTGTCCGTGACTAACGATGTTCTGGGAGGAGATGGCAGATGAGTAACGAGCGGGAGCAGCGTAAGAGAGAGGTGAGGCATAAGAGAGAGGTGCGGCGTTGTAGGCAATGGGCTGTTGGTGGCGGACGATGTTTTGAGATGAGACAGCGGCGGAGTAACGAGCGGGAGAGGCGTATGCCAGCTGAGCAGATTGGTATGCGGGAGCGGCTACCGCGATTGGCTGCTCATGGCGGACAATGCTTTGTGACGACACTGCGGACGCTGGTGAGTAGTGGGCTGCTGGAAGGAGGCCTGCAGAGGCTACCGCCAAAACAGCGCTGATGCCGAAAATCTGAAATATCAAGCAATATTAGTTGTTGTGGAAATAGTCCAGTGATCCGAATTTTATAAGTACACATATAAAAACAAATTACACTACATAATATTTACAAAAGTTTGAATAAAAGCTCTATTGATTTAAATGTGAGTTAGAAGAACTTACTTTGGAGAACATGTTGTTTGTACGGTTGCTGTTCGAATGATAATTATAATTTACAAAAATCAACTTTTATACCCAAGTGTCGTTTGAACTTTAAGGTCGACAAGTTTTTTTGGCCTACTTTTGATTTTGTTCATGTAAACTTGACTTTTGACTGTAAGAAGTTATTCTTGAATAAGGCTATTGTATTTTAATCGAGCGTTTATGATTTTTGGTTAGACCTATTGAGGTTCAAGTGCATTTCACCAATTTTGATGTTAACTATCCATAGCTAGCAATAATTATTATTAGAAAGCTTATAGTTAAAATGGTATATTAGTCAATTTTAAGGTATGTATGTATATGTAATAACTATAGAATATAGTAAATAAATAAAGTCCAACTGTTACGTAGTCCCAGAAAGATCCTGTTGTCCTGATATAATTGTACGCGACATGTCATGTGTATGTATTTTATACACATTAAAGGCTGCCTACAAAAGATAGCAAGAATTTTAAACAGAGTATGAAAGCGTCATAAAACATTTATTTAAAGAACGCCTAAATATTGTTTTACGGGCCAAAAAATATTTAATGGCATGTACAAGGAGTCTCTGCTACAGTACAGTAAAAAAAATAGAATTAATTTCAATATAATCTATTATAAAATAAAATAAATTATTTCATAGTCAGTTTCATTTTCCCGCCCCATTTCTCTTGTGTATTCCGGTTATTATCCTGGCTGATATGATGATATTTTATTAGCATACCTCAAATATCAGTGAATATGTTGTGTAATTTTATATTGTTTATAATCTTTGTTTGAAATAAATTATAGATATTTTTCCAAAATTGTTCCTTCCTTCCTTCCTAGTTTCACGACTACCCTCACTTTTTACTTTGTAGTCCAGTCTCCACTGAGGCATCGCGAGCATCGGTTTGCCGCGCCCTGTAGATAGTTTACATAAGGCAGTCCTATATGAAAGTCATCCATTAGATATTCTGGAGTGTTTCCACCTGCCCTTAACAGCCACCACTATCGTACATGATAATTTAGTGCCTTGTAACATCCGAACCGAAAACCGGAACCGATTACACGTAACAAACGTCATTCTATCCGTAATTTAATATCGTACAATAGTTTTATTCATAATTTAATAATTGTTAGTAGATTGTTACTATTAACATGGTGTAGGTATCACTGTACTGTCACTGGTGTCAGGATTTTGTTTTGCTACTGCTTGGTAGTTTTTAATCTAATATATAAAATACTCGTGTCACAATGTTCGTTCCCAAACTCCTTCGAAACGGCTCGACCGATTCTTACGATAATTTATGCATATTCAGAAAGTCTGAGAATCGGCTACTGTTCATCTTTCAAACCCCTAAGGCTGCTGCCTCGAATTTTGCGGGCAGCGGGGCGGCGGCGGCCGCGGCGCGGGAGCGGCAGGATATTATGCGTACAATCAAATGGACCGGTTCTCGAAAACAGCGGCGTGGCAGCGGCGCGGGGGCGGGTAACGAGCGGCGCAATCCGGTCAAGCGGTGACAGCCCGCGTTGCGCGTATGCATTGTAGTATAGTGCTGTACATATTTTTTGTGACGTATCAAAATGACCTCGGACGTGCAAGAGCAAATTATTGAAGAAATCTTTGAAAGGAGACCCATATGGAACTATATTTTTGCATATAACATATTTTTGCCCACAATAAATCGAGCGTTAGGAATAAATTTGAATCAAAAAAGATGTTGTCGCCGTTTTTTAGACATTTCGTTCGCGAATAAAAACAAATATCTCGACTACACAACCACGAACACAACACTACACCGCTATAGTGCCGCGCGATCTGCCCGCTGGTTTGGAGAACAGGTATGCCGCAGCCGCTGCCGCCCCGCTGCCCGCGAAATTCGAGGCAGCAGCCTTAGTGATAAGGAGTGGGGTGTTTATGATACAGAATACAAAAATATATACAACCCCTAATTTTCACCCCTCTACGATCAACCCCTATTTTTTAGTGTAGATAGTTATATTTATTAAAAATAATATACATGGCAAAATGAAGTTTGCCGGGTCAACTAGTTATTTATAAGTTCTCAAACAACGTAATAAAATTATACTAGAAATTATGACATCATATGTTACTCATACCATAATCCACCATCTGAGATAGTAACTTTAATCCATATGTTGCAAAAAGTGTGCCAATAACCAATCGACGGATTGAAATAACCATCTGTCGTTACAAGCTATACGTATTCATGGCAGGTCGTATGTGGATAGATCTTTGTATGAAAATAACAGCTGACGAAAGCTCAATTTCAACAGTTAATTTTTTTAACAGATTTTAACTTACACCAGTTTTTTAAATAAATTAAAAAACTCTTTGTTATGTTTTAAACATACACATGTATATTTTAATGTTATTTGTAAGGTTTTATTTACTTTACTTGGTTTACATCAATTATCAAATATGAGTGAAAACTCGGGAAAATGGAACGACAAAGAGCATTTTATCCGTCGCCAAAAATGGATTGTCTTCGTAGGGTTTGGTTATTGGGATGCAGATAGGAGATCGATCGACTGTTACGGTTTGATTGTGGATTGATTATTGGGTTTGGGCGTTAGTCTGATCGATTATTGGATTCCTTTTTATTATACTGACACGCGACAACCGAACGCGTGGTAACCCGCATATTTTACGTTGTCTTATAGATAACGGCTCTCAAAATTATTTATAACAAATTATGAGTGTTGTAAAAAGTTACTATTAAATTACAAAACGTTTTCCAAACCTATGTTTGTGAACGGGTTTGGTGGCTTTTCAATTGATATAATAGGGGCAACTAATATAGTTATATGCTCTCGTTTTAGTAAAAATATTAAATATTCCATTAATTCTTTAATCGTGATACGTATTACTGATTATTTACCCATTTCTAAGATTGATAGGTCGAAGTAGGAATATTTGTTTAACGTACCGCTCGCCACCGCAAAAAAACTTTGGCGCAAACCTTTCAACGTATGAGCCTTAGATTTATGTATCTGTTTCATTTGCTTTTTCCTAATAGGCAGGTTTTCAGGCTTCTGTGCCTGACGCACGCTGTCGACTTTTTTGAGTCTAAGGCAAGTTGGTCACGATGTTTCCCTTGTGCCACGGGTACTGAACCTTCGACCTTAGGGATGAAAGCAAACGCTGTAGCTACGCAAATATACTGATATAAAAATTCAGTATCTTTTTATATTATTCAAAAAGATTAAAAAGAAATTAATTTTCTACTCATCCGATCGAGATGCGGCTGTAACTTTGTATTATTTCTAAAAGTAACATTTATTGCAGTATGTTACCGTAGTAAATTTTTACTTAGTAAAATTTAAACAAACCCGCTATTAGAGATAAGTGTGTTGTATATATCAAAAACTAAAAAAAAATATGGTAAAAGTCAAATTTTTGACTTATGTAATGACCATAATTTAATGATAAAGGTTTTTTTTAAAATATATATTTGTAAATTGCATGTTTGTATTTTTTTTAATCTAGTTTGTTTTTTACTTTTAATGTTGGTTATTTTCTCTTCATCATTTTAATGTTTCCCTTTAAATGTTGTGCACATTTGTTATTGATCCACATGCATGTATCTTGTTTTCTATGTTGTGTATTCTCTGTAAGTGTTTGTATGTGTTTCGTTGGTGTGCCTTTTAAAATAAAAAAAAATAAAATATTAAAGCAATATTAACCAATGAGGTTTGTTGTGCTTCAGTCCATCGAAAATATATTTAATGTAAAGGTTGCTTATGTATATTTTAGTCTCTAAATTTGTGATATATTTGACTTTAAATAGAATAATTAATTGATTGCATTGAACTTAATTTTCATTTAAAACTTTAAATTTCCTTAAAAATTAACTATGTATAAAACCAGCTGGATTTTATGTTATTAAAACGGAACAAATTAGAGTTTATTGCATTTATTTAGAATAAATATAACTGTTATCATCGATCTTATTCTATTGCTGTTATAAAACTAATCAGTGGGCGTAGGCGGGTGCGGCGTGGTGGGCGGGCGCAGAGTTGCTGACGACGGCGTTGAAACCGTTGTGTGGGTCAGCGGTGTATTGAACGCGACGGACTGAACCATCGGCTTCGACCAGAGAGTATTCACCGTTAACAACGTCTCCATGACGGCTCTCGTGTTGGGATTTGTTGTCACCGGTGTGGCCATCGGCTACGGAGTAGTTGAAGTCGTAGTTGGGGTTTGCGTCGTATTCCTCGTGTTGGGCGACGATGGTGTGGGCTGGAGCAGCGTGGACAAGGGGAGCAGCGTGGACGACTGGAGCGACTACAGCAGGGGCAGCTTGGTAGGCCAGACGGGCGGGAGCAATAGCCTGTCCGTGACTAACGATGTTCTGGGAGGAGATGGCAGATGAGTAACGAGCGGGAGCAGCGTAAGAGAGAGGTGCGGCGTTGTAGGCAATGGGCTGTTGGTGGCGGACTATGTTTTGAGATGAGACAGCGGCGGAGTAGCGAGCGGGAGACGCGTAAGAGAGAGGTGAGGCATAAGAGGCGGTGTTGTACGCAATAGGAGCAGCTACAGCGATCGGCTGTTGGTGGCGGACGATGTTCTGGGAGGAGACAGCGGCGGCGGACGAGTACCGAGCGGGAGAGGCGTATGCAAGTGGAGCAGATTGGTATGCGACGGGAGCGGCTACGGCAATTGGCTGCTCATGACGCACGATGCTCTGTGAGGAGACCGCGGAAGCTGGAGAGTAGTGAACTGCTGGTGCGGCCAAAAGACCGGCGCTGGACACCGCCAACACGGCGCTCAAAGCAATAATCTGGAAAGAGAATTAAAATTACGTATATGTATATATAGACAGCACAAATATTACAATATTTTATTATTATTTAATAAATGTTTTTTTAATAAATGTTTACTCACTTTAGAGAACATGTTTACTGTTTTTTTCTGTGTTCACTGATGCATTGAAACTGTAACTACTTGCTTAAATACTAAATCATGTAAGCAATTGATTTGTCGAGGTCAGCGGGTCAGGTTTTTGGGTAGACCAAAACCAGTGCAAATTATTGGTACATGTTTAAAAGTCCTTTGGGCGTGTACTTTCACTATTCCAATGTTAGGCCTGAATTCCGAAGGTATCTGATATTGAAATCGTGTCTTGAGGGCCATCAAAAGTGGCAAGCTTCATAGAAAACAGTGGACTAACAGATGTTGAGACACGATACACATTTAGAACCCGGCCTTATGTTAGTTTGAAAAGTGAGAGTCTAATATACTCGCAGTTAGGCATGGTTTTCCTTTAATTAAATATTAGGTCTAACCAGATTTCTATACTTTCTCAAGTATAATAAAACTTATAAAAAAATTACCTGCATCATAAGCGCACATGTTTGAACCTTCTTGTATATAGTATGTATTACATCTTTGACTATGTTTAGTATAATTGGTTTTTGTTGTATAAAATTTATGTTAGCTGTAGCATTTTACGAAATAAAAAAAAAATATGTTTCATTGTACATTTAATACTTCGGTATCAGTATATTTAGTATAAATAATAAATACTGTAACATTCTAATTCTAGTTGTAACAAAACTACTTGTGTCTATAATCACTTTCGTGTAGAAAATTTCTACTGCACATTAGAACTCAATATGAATTCAATCTCTTGGTAATTTCAATAAAAAAGACAGACTGGCTTTTAGCATTGAATTACAAAACAATTAGTATGAATTTACATTAACTGCGGTACTAATTAGGGATAATTTGACTCCGTCATTAATATATTTTAATTTTGTCTTATTGTTTGTAACTGAAAAGTCACCGGTTCCTGAAATATAGTTTTAACTACAAGAAGAACCTGGAACAATTGTTCTTCTAACTAGTTTTATTACCAATAAATAATATTATTATTCTTAAAGCTATTTAAAAATATGTAATGAAACACACTTTTCATTTTCAATAGCTTTAAGCCTCGAAACGGACTTTTTGTGCAAATATGTCCCTCGTGTTTGTATAAATCCTTCGTAAGTTTCCTCGAAAGAAATGCTATGGAAGGCTTGGTAACTTGCTGAATTTCTGATTCTTGGCTACCATATAATATGTTATCTCTCATTCTATTTTATTTTCTATATTTTTCTTTGATCATTGTATTTTGTGTGTTTTTTTGTAATAAATGTTATGTCTATGTTATATTATGTCCTAATGTAGAGACAAATTTACTATAAAATATGCGATATTTTAAAAGCTTATGCCTTATAATGTATTAGTCAATACACTATCAAACCGGTTCCTTGTACAATAGGAAGTAATAATGTTGTGTAAGGTCAGTAAGGCAGAAGTCACTAACCCATCTCAATCGATAGAAAGGTCATTGCCTCGAATGAAGACGAGTCATGACTCATGAGCGAGAGGTTTCTTCGCAGATGTTTTTCATGTCTTATGTAATATAAATTGTAAGATTTATTTTGTGAATATTTTTGGTCATTTTATTGGAACGAAGTTCCTTATCGCGCGTTGTGAAAGGGGGCTAGACGGAAAAAATTCTTACGAAAAGTTGTCACGACACTTTTTTGCTATAGTTATTATATTTAACATTTTCGATTTAGCTATCGCCAACGTCCATACCACGTTGAATACACCGGTTCTCGTCCGATCACCGAAGTTAAACAACGTCGGGCGATGTCGCCTGGGAACACCTCGTGATGTTGGTTTTTTTTCGTAGCGATAAGAAATGAGAATTATTTTTGGAATCACTTAACTAAATTAGTCGTAAACGTAGACCAGAATCCCTGAACAATAATCATTGCGGGGTCCCTAGTTTCCTTGCAAAATACAATACCTTTAAAAAATATCTCAACCACGAAATAGGAAAGATGCCTATTAATTGTGCCACTTAATTTATATTTAGGTTATTTTACTGTTTAATCGCTGCGTAGCACTTATATACACTCATACTTGTTCTTCTTTTAGGTTCCTGGTCTCTAAAAACTTTAATAGACGATGAAATATAAGATTGGTGTCAAGAAAATCTATCATACTGTTATGATACCAATTAACATATAAATTAATCGAAAGGAACTTCGTTCCATCCGGGTGTCCCTTGACACCTCTCAAGTTTATATTCTTATATTTCGATAAATTGCAGTAAAAGCGTCGATTTTGTTGGAGTATTAAAATGAAGGTATCATGGTATACTATATAGTTAAATTATTATTTTATACAAGACTAGCAGATCCGACAGACGTTGTTCTTACATACAAAAAATCTTATAATGTAAATCATTTTCGACTCCACTTGAACACAAAAAAACATCAAAATCTGTCTACGCGTTTAGGAGGTTAATTACGAACACATGCACAGAAGATATACCAGCTGTTTATTTGCTGTATAGATAAATAACCTAAAAATTTAGCAGTGTTGGCCTAGTGGTTTCAGCGAGCGACTCTCATACTTGAGGTCGTAGGTTCGATCCCGGCTGTGCCCAATGGACTTTCTTTCTATGTGCGCATTTACCATTCGCTCGCACCTTGAAGGAAAACATCGTGAGGAAACCGACATGTCTTAAACCCAAAAAGTCGATGGCGTGTGTCAGGCACTGGAGGATGATCACCTACTTGACTATTAAATTTATAAATGATCATGAAACAAATTCAGAAATCTAAGGCCAAGACCTAAAGAGGTTGTAGCGCCACTGATTGTATTTAATTTATTTTGATAAATAACCTAGATACCGACTGCAGCACCATCTGCCGGGCTGATTTGTGAACCATATCGGTCCAGCAGTTTAAGAGGAGTTCAGCGACATACATACGTACAGTTATCTCAACTTTATTTACATAAAGTTCATTATAATATTTTGAATACATTTTTAATTTATTTATTTAACACGCCTTTTTCTCGAAGGGGCAGAGACGACGGTTCTCCACTTGCAAAGTTCCTGACATCTTCGGTTCATCCACTTTCATGACATTTACCTTGCATGCTCGTTGATTATTCCTCCTGGATTTGGTCCAGGTAAGTACGACAAGGACTACCCAACCCGATTTCAACATCCACGTTTGCATATATTATTGTACAGTGTTAACTGCCTTATTTGTGTGTCAGAAAACTATTTTTGAATAAAACATTTATGCAATATTGTGACATTTCCATTGCATATTTATTTTACTTGGAACTGGCATGCCTTAGACCCAAACAGACGACGGCATCTGTTAGACACAAAAGGCTAATCGCCTTTTAAAAAAATATTCATAATAATTATTTTGTAATATCTCGACATAATAATTAAGTTATCTGCTGCATTATTTTCTTTAACCATGTATTTTAGGTATGGTCTTCATATATAATTATCAGATCAATGTATATGTTACTGTAAAAGCTCGAACTGCAGTAAACCCTAAGATATTCCAGTAAAACCTAAGATCTACCAATTCCTAATGGTAAATGTGCCAAAAGGTTTGCGATTCGAACTCTTACCACCATTCCTTTGGTAAATCTTAGGATTTACATTAATAGCACGGTGAATATTGAAAAACAAAACATGACTAGCTTATGTAAGTATTATGTTTGTATTTCATTGTTAAATTCCAAATAGAGAACTACTGATTCAGTTAGATAGATATGATAGAGATTGAGATATTCAGAGATATACGTTATGTGTTTTTTCAAAATAATTTAAATAAGTTGGTATTAGTTTGTACTTATAACTATCATACCTTTATAATACTATGTACCCGTTTTGTCTAATAGTTCATTAAAGTAAATAATTAAGAATTACTCATTGTTTTATTCCTAAAACCAACATCTACCAGCTGAAAGTGGTAAAACCTAGCATATACTGAATTCGAATGGTAAAAGCTCGAAAAAATCGTCGTATTTTCAGAAATACTTACATTTACCAACTCGGTTCGGTAAATCCTAAGACTTACACTTAAATCTTAAGATTAACCGTAGTTCGAGCTTTTACAGTAACATATACAAAATATTGTAAAAACTATTTTAATGAGTATGGAGTAACTTGTCTATACTTCTCCATATGAAACTACCTAACTTGGAAGGGCACGTAACTTGTAATTTTGACTTTCAAAAGTGCTTTTAATATGCCTAATTGAAATAAATGATTTGACTTTGATTTTGACTTTAATGATCACAAAACAGATACAGAAATCTGAGCACATATATGTAACAACTTCAAGTGCGTTCCTAGGTTGGGACTTCAGCTGTACGGATATTTAGTAAACTCTATTGAACTTGCATTAAAAAACGTCAGGAACATTATTGGTATTGCTGAGGCCAAAACCAAGAATTGTAGTGACATAATTTTTTTAACGAACTTACATCAAGTTTCATTATATATATGACAGCATTTTATACGGTTTTATTGTTCAATACGTAATACATATACTCGTATTATCCAATTATAATGGAACCAATGCTTACATATATAAATATATAAGACAATAGTCTATTATAGTCTGAAATTAAACAAACTGAGCTCATCTCGTCTTGTCAATCATTGATATCCATTCATTCTAACATATCAGTGGTCTAAATATATTTATTTTAAAATGTTGAAAGGAAATTTTAAGTAAATCTGTGATACAAACTATGAATGTGTTATAAGAAAATTTAAATATCATCATGTTTTTAATAGTAAGTACTTGTGAAACTATTTGTAATTTTGGACCGCTACGACGGTGTCTTCGCATGTTTCGTTATATGCAAGTAGGAAATCGGCTTCCTATGCCTGATGCTAATCAATTTTTGTCATTTTGGCAGTGTCCTTACGATGTTGTCACGAAATTGAGTGTTAGTTACGCACAAAAATCCATCGGCCGAATTTGTTTGATTTTGGACGCATTCGCTGAATTCAAAATCAAACAAATTCGAAGTTATTGCTTACTATTTATACTTACTAGTTATAACTTATTTACTAGCTGTGACCTACGGCTTCGCACACTTGTATTCGGTCTTAGCCTTCTCCAATAATGTAGCACTCATTTGTCAATGTATATCAAAAACCCACTCAGTCTTCTGTCTCCTTCACTCACTTTTTATATAATAAAAATAAAATATCCTGTATTCTAGCATTACATAACGGGGATTATATTAAATCCATGGCATTATGCTTAACATTAGTAGGTACACAGCTTCATACGGAGGCCAACAAATTCTTACACTTGTCTCTCGTCTCCGCCACCAATTTCCAATATATTATTTTTATTTTCTTTCCTCGTCCTGAAAATAAAGATCCATTCGGTAATTATCCGTGTAAACATATCGGCGACTTTTGTTTATAAAGGTTTGAAAATTTTATTTCTTTCAGATTATACTCACAATCATATATATAGCGAAAACTAATCAAAGTTCTCCTGAAGGTTATACTAGATATCCTTTTCCAAACAAGATTACCGTTTACCGATCTCTACGGCAACCAAAAGCTAACAATGAAATTATGCAATACGCTCCTTTGCTCCTAAATCCACCAGAAAATAACCATGACTATACAGCAACTGCTAAATATGATGAGAATACTAAAAATTATGAAGAGGATATTTCCCATTTGGAACCACGTTATGATGAAGATTTTCGTCCAAAAAAACCTCCGTCTTTTGTACCAGGTTATAATTTAGACTTACAAAGAATTCTGGAAAAGGAAAGTAGAACGGAACAAAATGTCAAGGTATTGATTGAACGTTATTAAAGTTTTTATGTAATTTAAAATAGTGTTATTATCTATGTAGATATAAAAATGAATTGCTCTTCATTTGTCTCGCTACAACTCGAGAATGGCTGTACCAAATTTGGCTTAATTTGATCATGAAATATTTATGGTAGTTCAGGGAAGGTTTAAAATGTAGGAAACATAAAAAATACGTATGGAAAAATACTAAAAAAGTCAATTGAATTTTCCAATAAAAACTTCTCTCTTTAGAAATAAACAAACTGTCCCTAAGTCGTCATATATTTATTTACAGATGCAAAAATTTGTTTTTCATAGCTATAGTATAAGTTCTGATCTCGTTGGCCTTTTAAAATGTGTATCAAGTTTTGAAACAAATAAATGTAGGTGATACGAAGTTCACAAGGTCATCTAGTATTACATATCAGTAAATATGTACTTTTTGTTTCGTTCGTTTAACTCGAACATGAAAACCAAAATCCTATTTTTAACAAAATGCATATAACACTTATAAACGTAAATAAAAAATATTAAAAAAGTCATGCTCTAAATTTACATTTACTGCAACTTCATAAATGAATATGTCAGGTCGCCTATAAAATGCTAATTGAAATAAGTCCGGTGTTTCAGCCTTTAAATAATTAATATTTTTTTTAATGTAAGGCACACGGGCAGGAGGCTCACCTAATGTTAAGTGATACCGCCGCCTATGGACACTCACAATGCCAGAAGGCTCCAAAGTGCGTTGCCGGCCTTTCAAGAATTGGGGCGCTCTTTTTTGAAGGACCCTAAGAAATACTTCAGTGGGCAGCTGGTTCCACATAGTGGTGGTGCGCGGCAAAAGCTGCCTTAGAAATTTTTCATATTATTCGATTTATGTCTTTACAAATCAATTTTTCAGGTAAAAAACCACTTACCCCATATCCTAGAATATAACATAGATAAAGAAAGAGCCAAAATTCCATATAAAAGTAACAATATTCAGCACAACGTTATTTCCATGCAAAAGGATAGACCGGATATGAAATATAAAGAAGAAGGCCGATTAAACAGAAATAACATCAAAGAAAGCGATAAAAGGTGAATTTTCTCAACATTTATTAAGTAACCTCTAACATGCAACTTGTTACATACATATTTAGTAATCACCAAATAAGAAAATCAAAGTCCCCTCCCCCCTATAGTGCTTACGTAAAGCCTATGATCGACGGGCGAGTAAGACCGTGGTTTTAAATACCGACGAACCTGGCTCGCGGCTCGTTGGTGCTGATCGATTAGCAAGCAAAACAGTCGCAAACATGTCTTGTTCTCTTTCCGACACGCGGTTTTGCATGGCGAGCCGAGTAAAAAATATAGCACGACGACGAGCCGCGAGCCAGGCTCGGCGGTATTTAAAACCGTGGTTTTGCAATGATACACCGACGAGCTTTACCGACGAACAATAAAACCGTGCTCTTACTCGTTCGTCGATCAGGCCCTTAATACTTGAACTGCCCCTATCACGTGAACATGAATATGAACAGTTTTTTAATTTCTATAGTATATCTGTAATAGCTGTTTTCTGTTTATTTCAGATATCCCAAGAACCTGTTAGACTTGGAGACAAAAGGTATTCAACCCTATCTTGTTGTTAAAACGCCTCGTCTGCATCTGAACGTTGCACGCGCATACAACTTTGCGTTTATTCCGCATAAGGCGTTACCTCACATAAACGAACTGTTGTTACGAAAAATACCTTCGCAACACGAGAAAAATTTTCACAAAACTTTCTTAGCTTCACATTCTAATAAAAATAATTGTCATTCTCCACAACCATATTAAAATATTTGTAAGTTTGTATTGTCATACTTTATATAAATCTCATTCATCAAATTATTATTTTAAGAGTAAGTATCTAATATAATATAAAATTCTCGTGTCACAATGTTCGTTCCAATACTCCTCCGAAACGGCTCGATAGATTCTTATGAATTTTATAAACTTCAAACCCCTAAGTGATAAGGGGTGTCCACCCCAATTTTTTTTATATTATATAGATAAATTATTTTTTTTATTTTTATTACGTGGCAATAAAAATACATACAACCCTTTATTTTCACCCCTCTACGATTAACCCCTATTTTTTTTTATAATAGAAGATAGTTATTATTATAGAACTAAAAAATGTTTCCTAGAAATAGTATACTGTATAGCAAAACAACGTTTGCCGGGTCAGCTAGTTAAATATATAAAATGAAACCCAACTATCACTAGACAACCAAATAAATTTTAATACGACAGACAATATTTAATAATTGCGCCATTATCTACTGGTTTTTAAATGTAGATCAACCTTCAGATAATGAGAGAAGTGTGCAATTTGACCGGATAGGTCGGTTTGCCCAACAATTTAGGCTTTGAAGGCTTGTCATCTAACTTTAGATTGTTATCATGTATCAATTATATTTATTTATTGTATTGGTCATTTGTCGCAAATAGCTTATATTTATAGTTTCAATTACTTATTGGGCTCTCTTGTATATTTACTTTGAAAATAAAATGATATAGTATATTGAAATTAATTATTCCTTTATTATTTTAAATAAATAGTCAATAATCATTTGGTCAGAGCTACAACTAATAGTAAGTTCTTAGTGGTAGTATTGGTGAGCGGGGGCAGCGTAGACGGGAGCTTTGAGGAGGACAGGTGCGGCCTTGACTAGGGTTGGGGCGGCAGTGGGAGCGGTGTTGTGGACGACTGCGTTGAAACCGCTGTGGTCATCAGCGGAGTACTCTACGGTTCTGATGGAGCCATCAGCTTCGTGGAAAGAGTAGGAGCCCTTTACAACATCACCGTCGCGGACCTCCTGTTGCTGCTTGTCATCACCGGTGTGGGGGTCAGCCACGGAGTAAGAGTACTCGTATTTGGGGTAAGCCTGAAATAAAAGAGATTTAAAAGTAAGTTACCGAATTTCCAAATGCAAAAAAGAATCAAAGTAATAGTATTGTATATAACTTACGATTTCTTCGTGAGCAAGGACCTTAGCGACGGGAGCGGCGTAGTGTACTGGAGCAGTTTGGTAGGCAACTGGGGCAGCGTGATAGGTTACTGGGGCGGGTGCAGAGTGGTAGGAAACTGGGGCAGGGGCAGCGTGGTAGGCAACTGGAGCTGGAGCAGCGTGGTAGACGGGAGCGGGAGCGGCATGGTAGACTGGGGCAGCCTGGTAAGCGACAGGGGCGGCGATAGCTAGCTTGGCTTGTTGCTGGTCATGACGGACAATGCTCTGGGAAGAGACGGCCGCAGCGGAGGAGTAGTGACCGGCAGCTGGCAGTAAACCAGCCGACGACACTGTCACCAGAGCGAAGAGAGCTACCAACTGAAAGAATATAACCGTTAAAATTTTGTAACAGATGACCGGTATCTAGCAACTAAATAAAATAAAATCTAATTTATTTTTAAACTTACTTTGGAGAACATGTTAATTGTTTTTGTTCTGTTAGACGAATGATATTTTTTCGATATGTCGATCATATTTTATAGGTTGGCTTCTTGTGTTACCTTGCCTGAGGGCACTTCAACGGAATGTATTACATAGATTACTTTCATTGACATGCCTACGCGTGACGCATTAGTCAACATAAATCAAACTCAGATTAGTTGATTTCGTATAAATGTGTCCTTGAACTTTCCAATATCCATAATTAATTTAGAAAAGGAAAATAGAAAAAACTCATTATTTGTGATTAATTAATTTGATAAAAGAAGAAGTAGAAAATAAAGAATACAGCTTTAGGAAGGACAACTAAGGTAACAGATGTTACATTAAAATAAATAAACTAAAGTGGAAACGGGGGGCACATGGCAAGAGCAATAGAAAAGTGGATCAAAAAGTACTAAACTGGTGCCCAAAACGCAATAAACGACAAAGTGGAAGACAACTTAGGTGTAAAGACGAAGTTTAAGAAACTAGGTGGTACATGGCAGAAAGTGCACAGTGCAGACAGGAATGGCAGGATTAGGAGGAGGTCTTTGTCAAAAAAGGGCACACAGGAGAATAAAAAAGAAGATAGAAATCTTAATGTGTTTAAGTGTAAACGTATACGAAATAAAAGGCTATTATTATTATTATTAATTTGTCATCTTTCGCTTGGTTTGAAGTAAGGTGAAAAACGTGGAGCAGATGTTGTCCATGCAGTCTCCTTCCATAGAACTATCTGCGAGCTTGCTTCCTGCCGCCAGATGCTAACTTAATTACTGTAGAAGATTCTCCTATCTTTGATATAAGCAATGATATATAAATTATAATAATATATCAGCACTTGATAAACCCATGATATTTAATACTAATAAATTCTACTGTGTTTTAATCGTGTCACTATCGTTTTATTCACTAAAATTTAAATTATAAACCTCATTTAAAATTACTGAGTTGGTTAACTTTATTCTGAGGAAAACTGCATAATTCACTGAACTCAGAAGAAGGTTAATCGTATTAGTGTTTATATGGTAGGAAATGTAATTAATCCCAATTCTAACAACCACTTAAACATTTGTTATTAATGAATACTTGGGACTGAAAAATAAATTGCTGTAACCATTGCAAAATTGTTTTGTCATCAAATTAAAAAAAAACGCGACATTTTAAGAGATTTTCAGCAATTGAAAAAAAATTATAAAATAATGTGTGCGTGTACTAGGTGTACACACGTAAGAAGTGAAACTTCTTTATGACCTTATTTTTCGAAAAATGATCTACTATATGCAACTTTACGAAATTGGTTAAATAAAGTTTAACAAAAGGCTTTTATTATCATAGACATGAATACAAATACAATTATTTCATTTTACCTTATTACTACTAAGAATATTACAGAATTTCATTAATTGTAATAGAATTATTACTATCATTGTTATCGTTATCATGCTACAAAATTTCTCCCAAACGTAGAGAAAAAATTCATTCTAACGCCGATAAAGAAGTTTGACTTCAAAAAGCAACATGGCGCGTAACGGAAAAATGTGACGCGTAACGAAAAAATGTTACACAAAATTTTTTTCCAACCCCGATAAAGAAGTTTCACTTCAAAAATGAATATCATAATAAATTAATAAAATCTTTATTCATGACAGAAATATGGTTGTGACAAAGTTGATATATCGCTAGACTCTACTTGTTGTGGGTAACTAGATATCAATTATTCCGTCCATTTTTTTTTATAGAACAGTGGGAAAACGGGGATAAGGCTCACCTGATATTAAGTGATACCGCCGCCTATGGACACTCTCAATGCCAGAGGGCTAGCGAGTGCGTTGCCGGACTTTTAAGAATTGGTAGTGTACTTTTCTTGAAGGGCCCTATGAATTGGCTCGGAAATACTTAAGCACGAAAACTTATCAAAATGTAGCTATACCCCATGATTTCGCGTATTTCTTTTCACTTTATGATAATATATAATATATGTTACTAGCGGACCCGACACACATCTTTAATACAAAATTTCAAACTTTAAAAACAAATAAAAACATCTAATTGTAAATAATCTGAACTATTATCGAATCCACTTAAACACACATAAAATCTAACATGACTTTCTTTTATATATATATACATATATCTGTTGCTAATATGCTGCACTAGACAGAACGAAAATCAAAAAAGGCATAGATCTTCAAGGCATCGACTTTTGAACTGAAATTAAATGCATTGAACATATTATTAATGTTTTTTCGGTCAAATTCCACACTGTGCGATTATTTAATGTAATAAAGGAAATAATAATTTTATTAAATTAGTACATTTCCGTCTAAAATTGTGTGAAGATGAGTTAATAATGTCAATGGAACGAGTTTCTATCGAGGAAATTACGCAAATCTTTGGCAAATAGTATTTGGAAGCTTGAATTAAAGGAAATTTATAACAACGATTAAAGTGTACTCCCGTTTGTATTAATATGCCCTGGTTGATTCAGTTTAAGAAAATTTTAACAAAATTAGCTACCACTAAAATTTGCAGATGACTCCAATGCGGCAAATATTTTCGTTTATATCACATACAAACAATACATACACATAGAGAAAAAACAACATAAAATAAAACAGTAATAGATTAAAATATTTAGAAAAAGACTAACTATTTCATACAGTATAAGAAATGAGGTCTCCTGACCTTTTGCCAGTTCAATCAGGGGACAGTTAAAACGTCTGTTATTCTATGCAATTTACTTATGGTTTTTCTGAGGGTACGAATAGTACTGGCACCCTGAGGCCTAGGCACTAGAACACTGCCTTTCCCTATTTGTACGTAGGTTTGAGACCTCAAAATTCAATATTTGTTTTTAGCTGGTGTTATTACTACTGGTAACTAGTAAGCCCATGTGGATTAAAGATTAAAGGTTGCCATTGTGAAAAGACATTAAAAATTATTTGTTGTGTTTTAATTATATTCTTTTATGAGAAAAGGTCTATAAAAGATGTTGATTTAACTTAATAACTGTTTCAATAAAAACATAAAGTACTTGGTATATTCTTATATTTTATAATAAATAATCATTGTTAACTCCAAACAATGTTTAACACTTTTAAAGTGCTAACTTAGTGGTAGTATTGGTGAGCGGGAGCAGCGTAGACGGGAGCTTTGAGGAGGACTGGTGCGGCCTTGACTAGGGTTGGGGCGGCGGTAGGGGCGGTGTTGTGGACGACCGCGTTGAAACCGCTGTGGTCATCAGCGGAGTACTCTACGGTTCTGATGGAGCCATCAGCTTCGTGGAAAGAGTAGGAGCCCTTTACGACATCACCGTCGCGGACCTCCTGTTGCTGCTTGTCATCACCGGTGTGAGGGTCGGCCACGGAGTAAGAGTACTCGTATTTGGGGTAAGCCTGGAATAAAAGAGATTTAAAAGTAAGTTATAGAATTTCCAAATGCAAAAAAGAACCAATGTAGTTTTACTGTTAATGACTTACGATTTCTTCGTGAGCAATGACCTTAGCGACGGGAGCGGCGTAGTGTACTGGAGCAGTTTGGTAGGCAACTGGGGCAGCGTGATAGGCAACTGGGGCGGGTGCAGAGTGGTAGACTGGAGCGGGAGCTGCATGGTAGACTGGGGCAGCCTGGTAAGCGACAGGGGCGGCAATAGCCAGCTTAGCTTGTTGCTGGTCATGACGGACAATGCTCTGGGAAGAGACGGCCGCAGCTGAAGAGTAGTGAACGGCAGCTGGGAGAAGACCAGCTGACGACACAGCCACCAGGGCGCAGAGCACTACCACCTATAAACACACAGGTAAAATATGTTAAAATGTTTATAGATTATATAAATCTTTAGCCTACTTTTGCATTACTTACTTTGGAAAACATGTTTCGTTGATATGAATTTCAACTGATGAATGATATAAACTGTCTCTGTGACACTGATCTTATATACGAAAAAAATATTTTGATATTACTTCAGATGACAGTGGTGGAAGTTGTCTAACATGATTAGAGTTGACCTTGCTTTCGGCCAATTAATACGTAGGGTTCTAATGGTGAAGTTTTCAAATAAGTCGTGTAGTTTCAAAAAAAATAAGCCAACTAGCTATTGTATCATTTTTTAAAGTTAAATTAAATGAGTCGAGTAGTTTTTAAGATACCTAATTGAAACAAAAAACAAATCTTAGCTCTTTATAATATTAGTATAGATGCGAGAGTAAGTTTGCTTCAATCTAAGAAACTATCACAGTCCATATTTGCGCTGAATCTCATTAAAACATTATAGCTCCAAATAAGCATAATTATATAATATAAAAGCCATTATATACCAAGCGTTACGTATTGATATTAGATATTTATATATTCAACTTTACAGTTCCATGGTCTTAACTTGACCTTACTTATTTCTGGGTCATGGACAGAGTTATAAATATGGTGTATAAAATTTTAAAAACTAGTTTTACTAATTTCCGTATATCTGAACCAGTTACATAAAATAGTAGTAAATTGATGGAACCTTACTTATCCAACCTTAATATTTGAATGCTTTATCATTTCCATTAAACAAATTAATAGCGTCCGCGGCTATATTAGTATATATTTCAAAGCGTCGTTTTTTTAACTTTGACTGCAAGCAATGACGTTAAACATTACTAACCCATATAGATTATATTAGAACATAGATTTTTCTTTACATTAGAACTCAAAAATAAAACTAAGTATAAGAACTTAACCAAATGTACACACATAAAAACCTACAATTCGTAAAGGCTAAACAGCATAGTTCCTTTTTGAACCTTTACCCTATGAAATTGCGCGTTGTTTTTTGTTTTGCTGATGCCTATGTTTTTTTATTTATTATTGTAGTCAAATTTCCTAATATCCCCGACTCTTGTGGGGAGAGACCTTATTTTATACACATATTTTGTATAAATATATTTAATATTCTTTTTCTATTTTAAATTCATAGCCGAATGGGGGCCCGTCTTCTCGCCTCCGCTACGTTCTTCATGTGACGCATATCACTACCTTACTGCACAAATTTTCCAGTTGCGATCTGAAGCTGCTCAATATTTCGGGTAAATTCTCAGTTCTTACCTTTAAATCTATTTGATGCTCCAGATTTCACCTGGACGCTCCAAATACAGGACATTCTCTAATGAGATGCGTCACTGTCTGACTTGTTTGTGGGTCACGAACATGACGGATCTGACTTCAAGCTAAATCTGTGCAGGAATTCAGCAAACACCCCCCATAAAATGTGTTTGAATATTCCATTATCACTATAATAGCTAAAAAAGTAAAATAATATTATATATTTTTATTTTTTTTGGATTTAATTGGAACTGAACATGGAACCTTTCACTAAACATATTTATGTTTTTTCGGTCAAATTGCACACTTGCGACTTCGTTATGTGATAAAGGAAATAATATTTATATTAAATTAGTACATTTCCGTTCAAAAAATTGTGTGAAGATGAGTTAATAATGTCAATGGAACGAGTTTCTATCGAGGAAATTACGCAAATCTTTGGCAAATAGTATTTGGAACCTTGAATTACAGGTAATATGTTAAAACGATTAAAGTGTACTTCCATTTGTATTAATATGGTGGATTCAGTTTAAGAAAAGGTACATCTCAAGCTTATTATTTCACAAAGAAATTTCGACGAACGAATGGCAGTGTGTACTTTTTTATTTTTAACAAAATTAGCTACCATTGCGGATTGCTTTAATGCGGCAAATATTTACATTTTCACTGGTACTTGGGATTAAACATTAAAGGAATCACTAAACATTATTTCTTATGTTTAGTGACTAATTATTTATTATGAGATCAGGTCTATAAAAGATGTTGATGTTATTTAATAAATGTTTAAATAAAAACATAAAATACTTGGTATATTCTTATATTTTATAATAAATAATCATTGTTAACTCCAATCAATGTTTAACACTTATAAAGTGCTAACTTAGTGGTAGTATTGGTGAGCGGGAGCAGCGTAGACGGGAGCTTTGAGGAGGACAGGTGCGGCCTTGACTAGGGTTGGGGCGGCGGTAGGGGCGGTGTTGTGGACGACCGCGTTGAAACCGCTGTGGTCATCAGCGGAGTACTCTACGGTTCTGATGGAGCCATCAGCTTCGTGGAAAGAGTAGGAGCCCTTTACGACATCACCGTCGCGGACCTCCTGTTGCTGCTTGTCATCACCGGTGTGAGGGTCGGCCACGGAGTAGGAGTACTCGTATTTGGGGTAAGCCTGGAATAAAAGTAAGTTATAGAATTTCCAAATGCAAAAAAGAACCAATGTAGTTTTACTGTTAATGACTTACAATTTCTTCGTGAGCAATGACCTTAGCGACGGGAGCGGCGTAGTGTACTGGGGCAGTTTGGTAGGCAACTGGGGCAGCGTGATAGGCAACTGGGGCTGGTGCAGAGTGGTAGGCAACTTGAGCTGGAGCAGCGTGGTAGACGGGAGCGGGAGCGGCATGGTAGACTGGGGCAGCCTGGTAAGCGACAGGGGCGGCAATAGCCACCTTGGCGTGTTGCTGGTCGTGACGGACAATGCTTTGGGAAGAGACGGCCGCAGCCGGAGAGTAGTGAACGGCGGCTGGCAGTAGGCCAGCTGACGACACTGTCACCAAGGCGCAGAGAGCTACAATCTGAAAATTTATATTTAAAGCTTAATAAAGTGTATCAAATTAAAATTAAAAAACAAATTTTGTTAGATGTTCTATTTCCATGAGATATTCTTTTCTAAACTTACTTTAGAGAACATGTTGATTGTTTCTGTTCAATGTGCAGAATGATTTCATTTGCTCCTGCTATCAGCTTTTATACGAACTTAAAAGCCTATCTGTTATCAATGTTTCACCTTGCCCGCAGCGTTATGAACAAATTTATAGCACTCATGACTTTCGTTGACACTCTTAATGATTTAATATAAATGATGGGTGAATGCTGAAATTATGACCTTAATTTTTACTTAATGGAATTAACAATATAGATTATATTAGAACACAGATTTTCTATACATTAGTACACAAAAATAAAACGAAGTAAACTTAACAAAACGTACACACATAAAAACCTCAAATTCATAAAGTACTGGATAAACAGCATAGTTCAGTTTGATAGTTATACCTCATGAAATTGATTATAATATGATTTGATGATAATAGATATGTTATTCATCACATGTTAAAATATATGTTGCTGATATGCTACACTAGAGAAAAATAGTAGAGCGAAAATCTAAAACAGCCTTGGCATCACGATATTCAAGAATAAAACAAATGTATCATATGCAAATTTTAGTGTAGGAATATCAATATCATTAATTATATTACTTATTTAGCTATTATTTATTATTATAAGCTAATTACGTTATTAATATAGCTAATAAATATTATATATTTATTTGGAACTGAAAATGAATCCTTTCTCTTAAAACATATTTATGTTTTTCGGTTTCGTCGTAATGTGACAAAACAAATAATAATTTTATTAAATTACTAAATTTCCCTCCAAAAATGGTGTTAAGATGAGTTAATAATGTCAATGGAACGAGTTTCTATCGAGTAAATTACATAAATCTTTGGCAAATAGTATTTGGAACCTTGAATTACAAGAAATTAAAAACAACGATTAAAGTGTACTTCGTTTATATTAATATGGTTGATTCAGTTTAAGAAAAAGGTACACTCAAAGCTAATTGTTTTACAAAGAAATTTCCACAGACGATTGGCAATGTGTACCTTTTTCTTTTTAACAAAATAAGCTACCATTGCGGACTAGTCCAATGCGGCAAATATTAACATTTATATCAGATACTAAAAATACATATACATATTAAAAAAAAACAACATGACATAAAACAGTAATTTTATTTATTATTGATTAGATTAAAATATGAGGTCCTTATGAAGTCGGCGTTTGGTCGTACTGGTCACTTTGACCTTAAATATCTCTTTTTGGTAAGGAACTCCAAATCCAATTTTTTACAGCTATTTACTCGTGCATTTGTTATTCGAAAACCATTATTCATTTTATTTGTTTCACCGTGGCACCAGTGCTGCAGAAACGTCTCGAAGGATTAATGATGTGTATGGCGGTGTTTTGGTTCCAACGCTTTCGTTCTGAAAATTTCGACGTGCAGAACAATCCCCGTGTACGGCTGGAGACGAAAGTTGATAACGAAGAATTGAAGGCTATTGTGGAAGCAGATCAATTACATACTACGTCTGAGTTATCTGCAGGCTGCAGTGATAAAACTGTATTAATCCACTTCAAGCAAATTGGGAAGGTGATAAAGCTCCAAAAGTTACCCACCTCACGAATTGAGTGAAGCAAATTGACAAACGCGAGTCGACTGCAGCGTTATATTACTCAACTGGCACACAAATTAAAGAATTTTAAATTGAATCATTACCAGTGATGAAAAGTGGATCCTGTACCATAATCGGAAACGCTTATTGCAATGGCTGAATTAATCCGAACCAGCCAACACGAGCCCAAAAGCGAAAATGCATTCCGAAAAAGTTACTTGTGAGCGTTTAGTTGACTAGTGCCGAGGTCATTCATTATAAGTTTCTTAAATCTAACCAGATGATTACGGTTGATGTCTATTGTCTATTATATATTTTCATTAATTATTTCCATACAATGTCATGTGGGCGCTTTTAGAGAGGTTAGTTTTCGTTGGGGGTACGAATAGTAATGGCGGTCGATTTCGCGACCTAACGTAATCATCTGGCACCCTGAGGACTAGGTACTGGAGCACTGCCATTCCCTTTTTGAAATTGTTCGTAGGTTTGAGACCTCAAAATTCAATATTTGTTTTTAGTTGGTGTAATTATGGCACTTGGGATTAAAGATTAACGGTAGTTTTTGTAAAGAGACATTAATCATTATTTCTTATGTTTTAATTATTATTGTTTATGAGATTAGGTCTATAAACTATGATTATTTCATTTTATAAATGTTTAAATAAAAACATAAAATACTTGGTATATTCTTATATTTTATAATAAATAATCATTATTAAATCCAATCAATATTTAACACTTATAAAGTGCTAACTTAGTGGTAGTATTGGTGAGCGGGGGCAGCGTAGACGGGAGCTTTGAGGACGACAGGTGCGGCCTTGACTAGGGTTGGGGCGGCGGTAGGGGCGGTGTTGTGGACGACCGCGTTGAAACCGCTGTGGTCATCAGCGGAGTACTCTACGGTTCTGATGGAGCCATCAGCTTCGTGGAAAGAGTAGGAGCCCTTTACGACATCACCGTCGCGGACCTCCTGTTGCTGCTTGTCATCACCGGTGTGAGGGTCGGCCACGGAGTAAGAGTACTCGTATTTGGGGTAAGCCTGGAATAAAAGAGATTAAAAAGTAAGTTATAGAATTTCCAAATGCAAAAAAGAACCAATGTAGTTTTACTGTTAATGACTTACGATTTCTTCGTGAGCAAGAACCTTAGCGACGGGAGCGGCGTAGTGTACTGGGGCAGATTGGTAGGCAACTTGAGCTGGAGCAGCGTGGTAGACGGGAGCGGGTGCGGCATGGTAGACTGGGGCAGCCTGGTAAGCGACAGGGGCGGCAATAGCCACCTTGGCGTGTTGCTGGTCGTGACGGACAATGCTTTGGGAAGAGACGGCCGCAGCCGGAGAGTAGTGAACGGCGGCTGGCAGTAGGCCAGCTGACGACACTGTCACCAAGGCGCAGAGAGCTACAATCTGAAAATTTATATTTAAAGCTTAATAAAGTGTATCAAATTAAAATTAAAAAACAAATTTTGTTAGATGTTCTATTTCCATGAGATATTCTTTTCTTAACTTACTTTAGAGAACATGTTGATTGTTTCTGTTCAATGTGCAGAATGATTTAATTTGCTCCTGCTATCAGCTTTTATACGAACTTAAAAGCCTATCTGTTATCAATGTTTCACCTTGCCCGCGGCGTTATGAATGAATGTGTAGCACTCATGACTTTCGTTGACATTCTTTATGATTTAATGTGAATGATGGGTGAATGCTGAAATTATGACCTTAATTTTTACTAAATGGTATTAACAATATAAATTAAATTACAAAATAGATTCTCCTTTATATTACAACTAAAAAAAACTAAGTAAACTTTAACAAAATGTACACACAAATATCTCTAATTCGTAAAGTACTAGCCGAGCAACATAGTTTTTGTAATTGCGTTGCGTTGTATTTTGAATTGATGATAATAGATACGTTATTCATTACATGTTAAAATATCTGTTGCGTATATTCTGCACAAGAGAAACAAATTAGAACGAAAATGTCAAAAGCCTTTTCTTCGCGATATTCGAGAATTAAAACAAATGTATCATATGACAATTTTGGTGTAGGAATATTACCATATTATTATATTAGCTAAATAAATAATAAATAAATATTATAGATTTTTAATATATTTATCTTGAACTGAAAATGAAACCTATCACTGAACATATTTATGTTTATTTGGTCAAATTGCACAATGTGCGACTCGTAATGTAAAAAAGCAAGTAATAATTAAATTAAATTAGAAAACTTCCCTAAAAAAATTGTGTTAAGATGCGTTTATAATGTCAATGGAACGAGTAACTATCGAAGAAATTACGTAAATCTTTGGGAAATAGTATTTGGGACCTTGATTTACAGGAAATTGATAACAACGATTAATGTGTACTTCCGTTTATATAAATATGGTTGGTTCAGTTTAAGCAAAAGGTACAGTTCAAGCTAATTACTATACAAAGAAATTTCCACGGAGGAATGGCAGTGTGTACCTTCTTTATTTTTAACAAAATAAGCTACTATTGCAGATTACTCCAATGCGGCAAATATTTACATTTATATTAGAACATAGCAATAAACACTATATATTAAAATATTAGGTCCTTACATAATACTCGTATGAAATTGGCGTTTTTTCGTACTTGCAACTTTGATCTCAAATATCTTATCTAAAAAAAGAGGAGTCTTAGGTTAAGAATTCCTAATTCAATTTTTTACAGCTCGTGCATTTGTTTTTCGAAAAACATTCATTTCATTTTCCGTTTTATTTTTTTTCTTTGCGTCACTCTATTTACAAAATGGAAAATCGCGCTATTTAAGAGTACGATCTACCGTGGCACCTGTGTTGCAGAAAAAGCTTGAGGGATTAATAATGTGTATAGCGGCGGTGTCGCAAAAGAAAACACAGTGCGTGTTTGGTGCCAACGTTCTGAAAATGTAGACCTGCGGAACAAGCCCGGTGGACGGCCGGAGACCGAAGTTGATAACGAAGAATTGACGGCTATTGTGGAAGCAGATCCATCGCATACTACGTCTGAGTTAGCTGCAGGCTGCGGTGTTAGTGATAAAACTGTATTAATCCATTTGAAGGAAATTGGGAAGGTGAAAAAGCTTTAAACCTCACGAATTGAATGAAGCGAATAGATCGACAAACGCGCGTCGACTGCTGCGTTACATTACTCAACCGGCACAATAATGAAGGGATTTTAAATTGAGTCAATAACTGTGATGAAAAGTGGTTCCTGTACGATAATCGGAAGCGCTCATCGCAATGGCTGAACCTAGCAAAACCAGCCAAATCGTGAACTAAGCGAAAATTTACTCTGAAAAAATTACTTATGATCCTTTGGAGGACTAGTGCCGGGGTCGTTCACTATTACTTTCTCAAATCTGGCCAGACGATAACAGCAGACTTGCAAGGTAAAAAATTCAACTCTGATGGGGCAGTCGAAACCGCCTTCTAAGAATTTATTAAACCCGTCCGAATGTTTTTTTTAGTAAAGGGATCAATGAACTCCCAAAATAATAATATGGCAAAAGTGCAAAGATAGCAATGGTACATTCTTTGATTGATTAAATATAATATTCCATTTAAAAAATCTACTTTTTGTTCCTCCCATATAAAACAGCGAATTCATTATACGTATATGTAAGGACCCAATATTTACAAAAAGACTATTTCTTACTGTATAAGAACAGAGGCTTTTGTCAGTTAACTCAGCGGCACTGTATTAATTATTTCCTCACATGTGTGCCTCTTTCGAGAGGATAGATTTCGCTCACAAAGGCGGTCGATGTCGCCTCTAACGTAACCATCCGGCTCCATGTGGCCTAGGCATTGGAGCAATGCCGGGTTGTTTCCCTTTCCCTGTTTGAACGTACCTCAAATTCAATATTTGTTTGTCTGGTGTTATTACTACTACAACATGGGATTAAAGATAAAAGGTCTATGGTCAATTGTCACTTTGAAGAGACACTAAACATTATTTCTTATGTTTTAATTATTATGGTTTATGAGATCAGGTCTATAATGATGTCGATTTAATTTAATAAATGTTTAAATAAAAACATAAAATACTTGGTATATTCTTATATTTTATAATAAATAATCGTTGTTAAATCCAATCAATGTTTAACACTTATAAAGTGCTAACTTAGTGGTAGTATTGGTGAGCGGGAGCAGCGTAGACGGGAGCTTTGAGGAGGACAGGTGCGGCCTTGACTAGGGTTGGGGCAGCGGTAGGGGCGGTGTTGTGGACGACCGCGTTGAAACCGCTGTGGTCATCAGCGGAGTATTCTACGGTTCTGATGGAGCCATCAGCTTCGTGGAAAGAGTAGGAGCCCTTTACGACATCACCGTCGCGGACCTCCTGTTGCTGCTTGTCATCACCGGTGTGGGGGTCGGCCACGGAGTAAGAGTACTCGTATTTGGGGTGAGCCTGAAGCAAGAAAATTACATATTATGTTAATTTTTCATATTGCTAAATAAACAAACAAAATTGATAATACTGTAAATAACTTACGATTTCTTCGTGAGCGAGTACTTTAGCAACGGGAGCGGCGTAGTGTACTGGGGCAGTTTGGTAGGCAACTGGGGCAGCGTGGTAAGCAACTGGGGCAGGAGCTGCGTGGTAGGCAACTGGAGCTGGAGCAGCGTGGTAGACAGGAGCGGGAGCGGCATGGTAGACTGGGGCAGCCTGGTAAGCGACAGGGGCGGCAATAGCCAGCTTGGCTTGTTGCTGGTCATGACGGACAATGCTCTGGGAAGAGACGGCCGCAGCAGAGGAGTAGTGGACGGCAGCTGGGAGAAGACCAGCTGACGACACAGCTACCAGGGCGCAGAGCACTACCACCTATAAACACACGGGTAAAATATGTTAAAATGTTTATAGATTATATAAATCTTTAGCCTACTTTTGCATTACTTACTTTGGAAAACATGTTTCGTTGATATGAATTTCAACTAATGAATGATATAAGCTGTCTCTGTGACACTGATCTTATATACGAAAAAATTATTTTGATATTACTTCAGATGACAGTGGTGGAAGTTGTCTAACACGATTAGAGTTGACCTTGCTCTCGGCCATTAATGCTATGGGTTCGCAAACTAGTAGGCGGGATCACATTCACTTATTACTGTAGGAAGAAAGATTACAACATTTTATTCTTAATTTGGTTGACTAATCATGATTGAGTGCTAACTTTTTAAAAAACGTAAATAATATGTTTAAAAGAAATAAATAAAACAAATCAGTGGCGCTACAACCTTTTTATGTGTGGGTCTCAGATTTCTGTATCTGAAATAATATGTTTAGGTATCAAAAAGTTTTTCAAGTTATGACAGAATAACGTACTGTTATTTGCATAATCTTCGTGTACGAAGGCGTGGGAAATCTTAACTCTACCAGACCAATTCATTTAATAACATATAAAAAAATATCAGTAGCGATACAACCTTTTTATGATCTCTGAATCTGTTTCATGATCATTTGTCGATCTAATAGGCAAGTCGGTGTTCAGCCTGCCGTGCCACACGCCGTCGACTTTTAGGTTCTAAAGCCGGTTTCTTCACGATGTTTTCCTTCACCTTTCGAGCGAATTTTAAATGCGCACTAACAGAAAGTCCATTGATGCAGAGCCGGGGATCGAACCTACGACCTCAGGAATGTCAGTCGCACTCTAAAGCTACTAGGTCAATTTCTCTTTCTCATTACATTTAAAATTAAGGTCATAATTTCAGCATTCACCCATCATTCACATTAAATCTTAAAGAATGTGAACGAAAGTCATGAG
The DNA here is from genome assembly GCA_963693345.1 of Pieris melete. NCBI lineage: Eukaryota > Metazoa > Arthropoda > Insecta > Lepidoptera > Pieridae > Pieris > Pieris melete. The sequence continues at coordinate 476,180 of CAVNZK010000306.1, read as the reverse complement.
TGCTACACATTCGTTCATAACGCCGCGGGCAAGGTGAAACATTGATAACAGATAGGCTTTTAAGTTTGTATAAAAGCTGATAGCAGGAGCAAATTAAATCATTCTGCACATTGAACAGAAACATTCAACATGTTCTCTAAAGTAGGTTTTCTAAAGAATATTTCATGGAAATAGAAACATCTAACAAATTTCTTTTATTTTTATATTTATTTGATACAATTATAGTGTATCTAAATATGTAATGTAATATTTGTATTAAGTTTTAAATATAAATTTTCAGATTGTAGCTCTCTGCGCCCTGGTGACAGTGTCGTCTGCTGGCCTACTGCCAGCCGCCGTTCACTACTCTCCAGCTGCGGCCGTCTCTTCCCAGAGCATTGTCCGTCATGACCAGCAACAAGCCAAATTGGCTATTGCCGCCCCTGTCGCTTACCAGGCTGCCCCAGTCTACCATGCCGCCCCCGCTCCCGTCTACCACGCTGCCCCTGCCCCAGTTGCCTACCACTCTGCACCCGCCCCAGTTGCCTACCACGCTGCCCCAGTTGCCTACCAAACTGCCCCAGTTCACTACACCGCTCCCGTTGCTAAGGTCCTTGCTCACGAAGAAATCGTAAGTTATATACAATAATATTACTTTGGTTCTTTTTAATTTGGAAATTCTATAACTTACTTTTAAATCTCTTTTATTCCAGGCTTACCCCAAATACGAGTACTCTTACTCCGTGGCCGACCCTCACACCGGTGATGACAAGCAGCAACAGGAGGTCCGCGACGGTGATGTCGTAAAGGGCTCCTACTCTTTCCACGAAGCTGATGGCTCCATCAGAACCGTAGAATACTCCGCTGATGACCACAGCGGTTTCAACGCGGTCGTCCACAACACCGCCCCTACCGCCGCCCCAACCCTAGTCAAGGCCGCACCTGTCCTCCTCAAAGCTCCCGTCTACGCTGCCCCCGCTCACCAATACTACCACTAAATTATTAATAACCAAGCACCTACCAAAACAGTTATGATGATTAGTTATTTATTTAGTAGCAAATAAATTTATCTCAATTACGATAAACGTTTCATTTTACCTTTTATTAATTCAATATTTAAAGAAAGCAAATTTGCTAATATTTTTTTACTAGGCGTCTTAAAATTCGTCACTAAATCTCATATGATTTTGTATTTTGTTTGTCCTATCTGATCCATCCTCAAAATGAATCAACAGTTAATTTAAAGTTTCTTTATTAAAGTTTACCACATTATACATATTATTAAATAGAAAGTATAAGTTACAAACTCTTTTATCGAAAATGTATGACAATTTAGGTAAACATAAATGTTAAAAAATAATTAAAAATACATTTAATATCAAATATTATATAATATCATCAACATAAAATAAAGCAAAATAAAAACACCAGATTTTTATTTAACCAGAAAAAAAACAGCGGATTAGGTTCGAGATATGCACTTAACAATACTTTTTTAACTGATCAGCCCACTACTGAATATTATATCCAGCTCCGGATAAATCTAAAAGAATTCGGAAGGATGTGCCTAAATTCCTCGGTTGGTTATCGTTATAAAATAAATAAAAATATGGTTTTATCTGTAAACTTAAAGCTGATTTGAATAAAATTTTATGAAATTAGATTCTGTGTCAGTGAGGCATTACATTTAATTGGTCTACAGAACAATATAAATTAAAATCACTTGTACGACGAATACAATTTACTTCAATAGACTACTAACGTTAAATGCAATCGATTTATTGTAATTTAAAATTACATTGACAAAATTGTCAATTGCTGCCATCTATTGGTAAAATTTTATTAATTTAATTCCTGAAGATATTTTTTTGAGGAACGATGGGGCTGCGTTGTAGCTCTTTTTACTTAAATTTTCCCCTTGACTATATACACACTTGACACTATATTTGAAATGTTTTATTGTCAAACTAATGTTTAAACTACACTTAAGAAATTAGAAAAGTTTCTTAGAGTCTACAGTTTTTGAATAGGTACATATGTAAAATAAAAATATGGTTTTATCTGTAAACTTAAAGCTGATTTGAATAAAATTTTATGAAATTAGATTCTGTGTCAGTGAGGCATTACATTTAATTGGTCTACAGAACAATATAAATTAAAATCACTTGTACGACGAATACAATTTACTTCAATAGACTACTAACGTTAAATGCAATCGATTTATTGTAATTTAAAATTACATTGACAAAATTGTCAATTGCTGCCATCTATTGGTAAAATTTTATTAATTTAATTCCTGAAGATATTTTTTGGAGGAACGATGGGGCTGCGTTGTAGCTCTTTTTACTTAAATTTTCCCCTTGACTATATACACACTTGACACTATATTTGAAATGTTTTATTGTCAAACTAATGTTTAAACTACACTTAAGAAATTAGAAAAGTTTCTTAGAGTCTACAGTTTTTGAATAGGTACATATGTAAACTATTACTAAGGCCGGGTTATAAATTTTAACATAAAATATTATTGTTATTATTCGGTCGGAAACACATACCAGAGTACCGTGGTCAACTGTACTGTAATCTGGTGCGAATAAACCTCCATCAATTTCACAATAATTTTACAATTGGTTAGTTAACTATCTATAACTTGTAAGTGATCTCTTCTAGGCAAACCTATAATCTATATATGTAGCATAATTTATAATAAAACGTCTATAAATTACATATTCTATACAAAATACAATGCAGTGTTTGCTTTCATATCTTAAAAGGCGTTAAATGTCAAACATAACTCAAGTATTTTTACTCAAAATGGGATTGAAAAGAAGGTTTATATTCCTTTATTTTTATGTCTTCTAACTTCTTTTTATATAAAAATAAATGTGGAACAAGCTAACTTATACATGAATTTATCATATTTAGTTGTATGTAATTGTATGTATAATAAAACTGTAAAAATTAAATAAAGATTTGAACGTTAGTTGCAAGTTGTCCAATCTGGTTTATCTCTTATAAGATTTAGAATCAGTACATTTTTGGCATCACCCAGAAAGTAATGAAAGTTTTATGATACAATAGGTTCGAGTTATTGTACAATGATAAGGATCAAAAATATTGAATCTGCGGTATTCTATACACAATCAGATAGAAAAGTAAAGTTTTTTTGTTAATTTATATAATGGCAATTAGAAAAGTATAAAATACTTGATTTGGCCGATCGAAGTAGCAGTTTGCTCTTTCGAGTGTGCGACGGTACTCACTAAGCCCAGCAAAATGTATACATCGGTAAGTACAGTCGACTATAAAATCGCTATCTTCAAAAGTTAATTTGAAACATAGGCATAAGAACTAACGCAGAAATGCTAAGCTTCAAGAGGTTAAGAATCCACAACTGGTACCTATTCTGTATCTACAGACAGCGACAATAAAAAGGCACTCGCGAGCCCTCTGCCATTGCCAGTGCCCATGGGCGGCGGTATCACGTAACATCAGGAGATTCACCTGCCCTTCTATTAAAAAAAATTAGGTACAATAACACGAAGAACGTGAACTTGGGATCCTTCTCTCTTCCCTCATCTTAATTTCTTTTACCGTGTCTCAAATTCCAGGGTCTGATCTTAATAAGCTTTGCAAGCATCGCTTCAGCAGTAGTAATAGATCAAACGCCATTTTACAAAGAAGCTTTTCAAACTGGTGATGGAGCCAGTTGGAGTACAGTCAAAACTTATCATCCACCAAGGACGCAACGAGTATATAATAATTATGATACATATGTGAGTATTTGTTCGTAATCTATCTATCTATCTAAATACATAAAAATGAATTGCTGTTCGTTAGTCTCGCTAAAACTCGAGAACGGCTGGACCGATTTGGCCAATTTTGGTCTTGAATTATTTGTGGAGGGCCAGAGAAGGTTTAAACGTAAACATAAATAATAAGTAAATTAAAATACTAAAAATAAAATTGAAATTTCCAATAAAATCTGTTCATATTGTGTGTTTTTACGTATTTTTTAGAAATAAAGAGGTATCACTTGGTTGTCATATATTTATAGGTGCCTACAGAAATGTGTACAATATCATGGCTGTAGTTTGAGGTTGTATTTGGTCTCTTTCAAAAATGTTGTATTACGTTTTGACACAAAAATATAAAGGTGATACAAAGTTCGCGAGTTCATCTAGTCTATTATTAAAACAAAATATATACAACCACGTCTGATAAAACTTTTTACTATTTTGTTTTTTTCTAAATAAGAGTTAATATATATCCAGGCCTACCCGAAATATGAATTCGAGTATGCTGTATCAGATGAGAAGACAGGTGATCACAAACGTCATCATGAAGAACGCGATGGTCACAGAGTACGCGGTGAATACAGTCTTGTTGAAGCAGATGGGTCTTTGAGAGAAGTTCGATACGACGCTGATGATTTTAATGGGTAAATCTTTTTTTTATTTATTATCTTGGCCCTAGGTAATTAAATTAACAGAAAAATCTAACGAAAACATTACTCAAAGTCTTTGGTTTTTTCCAAACCCATTTCCTACGTTTTTGACTTTAGACACACAATATGTAATCACATAAATAAAAAAAGACTTTTTATCTCTTGCATATTATATTACATAGTAAACTAAATAACACTGAATATTTAATTACAGATTCAACGCGGTTGTAAGCAACAGCGTATTAAATCACGGCGACAACGCGTATTCGACACATGGACATACCCGTCAATTTCTACCCATTGGAAAAGATATCAAAATAAATTATTTCTTCCCGAACAAAGATCAAAAACAAAACAACATTGACAATGCAAGTGAAATAATTGAAAGTAATCCAGTCACGGAAGCAGCGCAATCTTCTGAAGAACCTGAAAAAGTTGAGAAGGCAGAGGAAGTTAACAGTCCCTTACCGCAGACTGAATCTGTTAAATCTATTGAATTTCCCATTGTCAAAATGGAAGCAATCGAAAGTCCCATCAAACTGGTTCAAACAAACACCGATGTGGTAATGCCTGATGTTGTCCAGATTCCTGATTTAGAAAAGCCTTTAGATGCTGAACACAAACTGAAAACAGAATCTAAAGAACCGGAAAGTCATGACTCCGATGCTGCGTCGTCTTATTACCATTCCAGAATATATTACGTTGGTTTTTAATTTATTACAACAAAGTATGTTTTACATATATTTAATAAAACTATGTTAACTTATTACACATAAATAGTAATTAAACGTTAATACCGAATATTATCTTTCCTTTAAACTAGAAAGCGATTTTTTTTTTATCCAGTGGGTGGAATCTGGATAAATAACTACGCGATTTTAGGTTGAAGCAGTGCTTAATTACCTTTTTTGTTATGTGGACAATGTTAGTTTATACAAGTATGACAGCAGTCTCATTGATGCTGAACATAAAAATATTATAGAAATAACGCGAAGCAAATAAAACATTATTAGTTCGCAGAACCATCACATTGGTTCTCTTCGTCCACAGCCTCTATCCGGTAACTATCGTAGTAAAATCGCGTGATGACACGATAAAGTATTCCGATTTGCGTTTGTAGTTTATTTATCAAGCACAATTAAGTCGGCAAAAGGATGTTATATACATAATATATTGATGATGTTTTTTTTATTTTGAAGTATGGAAAATGCACATATCATAAATTTAAAGTAAGAAGACTGTACATATATGATCATGCAATACCTTCGGACATTTTTACGCAAACATTTGTTAAACGTTGAATTTCAGTCTCGTTTCATTCTTTTCATATTTTTGTCCATTAATGTACCATTATGTTTCATACATATATTATTTATAGTGTATTGTTTTATAAAATGTGTCTTAGCTGTAAGATTTCTAATAATTAAATAAATAACAAAAATAAAATGAATTACAATAAATAAATAAAATTTGTGTGTCTATATTAGAAGTTTTTAAATAAAATTTTAATGCTTAAAAAATCCTTGCGCTTTTAATTTTACTCGATTGAATTAATGATAGTAATTATTTTTTGTAAATGCAAACTGTAATGTATTGTTGGCTTGTATGTTACGCACACAATATAATTATTTTGTAACGATACCTACTTTTAGTTTCGTCAATCAAAAACGTATTTCATAAAATCGTTAGTATTACTTTGACCTTGGTGATTTGTTTTATGTTTTTATAATATATATTAAAGTAAAAGGGTAATTTTAATCCCCAAACAAATTTACTTAGGATACATATTTCTATGTGTGCTTTACTATAAAGTTTTTCAAAGTATAAGGTAATATACTTTATATATCGAAAGCGAAATAGTTGTTTCCATACCGGGAATCGACACGAACACTTTCTAGTTACTAAACTACAAATATTACAGCATAAATAAAAACTCGCAAAAATAAAAACCCTAACGAAAAAGGGCGAAAGAAAAACAGAGCAAAAAGAAGTAGCCGTACTTTGGCGATAAATTTTATATATCACTCAAATCTATTTTTTAATGTAAGATTATTTAAACCAAGATATACTCGTTCACTTTCCTAATCTAACGTAAGCATATTGTAATGAACAATTACATTATTAGTTTATATAAGGTACACAACTCTTGTAACTAGAATAAATTAAAGCTATTATATAAGACCCGCTGAGAGTATCTCAGATACAATTTAATAATTATTAAGGAATTTCTTTAAAATTAATAAAGTTCCTGTGTAAGAGTTGTATGGGCAGAGTTCAACTTGTGGTTAATGGAGCGTTTTGCGCCTCAGATTTGAATGATTAGAGAATTGCTCAGAAACTTCTGAACTTCTGCAAGGAGCTAGGCTGCTTTTAATAAGCCAGCACTCAACGCACAAATGAAATTGACATCAAAGTGCGAAAACCACACTACACTACTTAGTACCTACTTGCTGGTATAGTCTTTAACTAAAAAAAAATGACGTGCTTCTTTATACGTACATTACAACATTATCCTAAATTTAAATTGTTGTTTACCTTTGTAGCTATGGAGCTAATATCAACAACTCAGCTCAACAATCATTTATTAACTGATTCATATTAATACTAATTATTTTAGAATATAATGTCCCAATGAATTTATAAATCGGCTATCTTGGTTCGCAGTAAATTCATTGAAATTGTACAATTGCCCAACGTCCTCTAACAGTCTAGAATAACTATCAAAAATTGTAACGGTTGTTATCTCAATCGTGTGTATCTAAAACTGTTTAATTGTTGCTTGACCTTGAAAAAAACATTAAATTTAAAGAAGTGTTCAAATGCTTCACTCTCATAAATGTTACCTAGTATTTTAGTTATTACATTATTTTTTATGTCAAATAGAATTTCATTTAAGTATTTTAATTATAAAATATTATTGGCTGTGTAATGGTTTGTTTTTATATACAAACTCAGCAGCGTTCCATTCTAAAAATAATTGTTTAATTTAATCAAAAAATTAATCTTTAAACCCTTCGTATATATATAATAATAATTTATTTGCAAGAATATGGTACAAAAATGTTTTGGTGGTACAATCTAAAGTTGGCATATTCTGCATTCTGTTGGAATTTTTCATAGAAGTTAAATAAATTATGAGTATATATAGCCAATGCTTATATTATTTTATCACTACATGATCACATTATTTAAATATATATTACGTTATCGAATTTATATTAATTATAATGTAATACGCAAAAAATATTTTTTCTGAAAGCACATTAAGTCGATTTTTAAAAACTCTAGTAGGAAGATTTAGAAGGATTATCAATACTAAGATGAAAGTAAAAATATATATCTGTACTTACAAATTAAAACATAGTACGTACATATGTTATGATTAAGATAGCATTATATTCATAGAATCAGCAACAAAGGTATCAAACAAGCGCATTTCCATACATAGCGCCCGTATCAAATGTCGCAACCCAATAGTGTGATTGGCAATGCAATTACTTTGGTCCTATCGGATATCATCAGAAACTGACCCCCCTCCACGACACCTCTTATGTTTTGTTTGTTATATAAAAAGAGTGCAAATCACAGCAATAGCAGTCTACAATCTAAAGCATTTGTGTCTAACAATGTTTGCTAAAGTAAGAACAGCTACATTTTAACTTAATAAATTTCTAAGACAAAAAGCTAATTAAAAAGTAGTTCTATTGCATTGAAAAATATTATTAAATATTATTAAATAGCTACATGATTTAAATGTACATTGGGATGGGTAAAAGTTATTTTTAAGAACCTTTGCGCATGAATCATTAATTAACTTGAAAACTATTTTTAGATCACAATCTTGTGCAGTGTGGTGGTGGCTGCGAGCGCTGGTCTTTTGCACCACGCTCCAGCTGTCTCATCCCAGAACATCATACGCCACGACAACGTCCACGAGACTCCAGTGCACTACGAGGCTCCGGTCCACGCTGTACCAGCATACCATTCAGCTCCAGCAGTCCATGCTACCGCAGTCGTCCATGCCGCTCCAGTAGTCCACGCTGCTCCCGTTGCCCACGCTGTGCCAGCTTACCATGCTGCACCTGTACATGCTCAAGAAGACCACTATGTTGACGAATACGTATGATTTTTTTACCTTAAACTTGTGGCATACTTAAATACCTTGTTACGTCCCAAAACTTTCTGAAATAATTACCTAGTTAAAAACATCATAAGCTTCGTAAATTACATAACTTTTTTTTTCAGGCCCATCCAAAATACGGATACTCCTACTCAGTAGAAGACCCCCACACCGGTGACCACAAGTCCCAGCACGAGACCCGTGATGGTGATGTTGTGAAGGGAGAGTACTCCCTATTGCAGCCTGATGGTTCCTTCCGTAAGGTCACTTACACCGCTGACCATCATAATGGGTAAATACAAATCTTATCTTGAGTTGAGTTGTGGTTTGAAGATAAACAGGAATTTTTCAACCTTAGAAAAAAATTATAAAATCTTGCGAAATGTTATAAGAAAGTTTATAAGTTGCATACCTGGCATGATCAATTTGCTACACTAACAAAGATCTTATCGAATAAAGATTATTACACTATAGTTCAATACGTACTGCCGTACAATACAGATTATTATCTGCTACATTTAACTTGGTTATGTAGCAGAATGGCTATATTATTAAATAGTATATGAAGTCTTAAATCTAAAAAAATGTTCTAGCAACATCCGATTAACTTTTATTATTTCAATAAATGAATAATAGAAGTTTCCCTTCCCAAGCTACAGATATAATTTACACATAAAAGTATATTTATAGTTTCTTGTAATTAAATGAGCGCGTACACAGTTTATAATTAAAATAAATAGAGCAACGTGTAATAATGAAAGTAGGACTAAGACCAGGCGTATTATTAACTGGACCTGGTAGATGTCCACAACGGCCCACTTCCAACTGTTGCCCAACTTTAAAGATCGTTGCGAATATAGAGACTAATTTCGTAAGCATCCTTCTATTATTGAAAAGAAATTCTTGATTTTTTTGATAAATTGCGGACTACCACTGTCATTTCTTAGTAATTAGTACTAAAAAAAAATATGTTCAATCAAATTAAAGTATTTTTAAATAGAAATATTGATTCGAACTGTTTTATGTTGAATTTTTTTTAAATATTTTTATACATGTCAGTATCGTGAAGAACATTGAAGAATTATGAAGTTATGATATTTTTTTTTTTTAATTTAACAGATAATCTACAGTATATAATAAATATTATTTTGTCAACAGATTCAACGCCGTAGTACACAACTCGCCACCAGTCATCCATCATCATTAGAACCTTCCCAACTGTGATATTAGATTAGGAAATCTTAGTACTTTAGACATTCGAAGCTAGGCTATTCTTAGTACTTGTGATACTCATTATATTTCTTATGAGGCTCATATTCAAAGGTAGATTTTAATTTCTTGATTTTTTATTAGTTAGATTTGAAAATGGGCCTCATTTTATTTCTTCTACTTCTCTTTCTATTCTATTCTGTTACAATGATGTACAAATACAATTAAAAATAAATATTACAAAAAAAATATTTTTACTTCATTCCTAATATTTATATTAAATACATCTATATAAATAAATATTTATCTTCAATAATCGTCAATCATCTTCAATTTCATAAGAGAAACTTTACAAATGCGGGTTTTTGTTAACTTGGTCTAATAATATATTTGACTAGCTGGCCTGGCGAACATCGTACCGCCTAACACTCGATTCTTTATTTTTTTTAATACTTATTCTGCTATTCAGGACACCTGTCTGGCTAGTAAGATAAAAAATAAGAAAGTTGATAATACAACAAATACATTATGTCAAAAAATTAAAATTTACCTTCCCGGAACCCCTCCACTAACACTTGAACTTTATGATATGGTATTAAAGTTTAAATTGACTTTTTTGTATTATTACGAATATTTTTTATGGGAATATAGAAAAGTGTTGTTTTCAGACTTTTTCACTCATTTTTTTAAATTTTTCTCTCCGTAAGAACCATCCTCGTACTTCAAGGAATATGTATTATAAAAAAAGAATCAGACAAATCGGTCAAGCTGTTTTCATGTTATGTCGTGACAACGGAAAACGGGTTTCATTTATATATATATATAGATTAGACAGTTATTATTGTAGACTATTTGGAGATTAGTTTCAACGTTCATTCAATTATAGTTCCGCCATACGTTTACTGTATACTTTTTAGATCATTATGTAGTGATATACATATAATATATTATATAAAACGAAAGCAGGATACAATGATTAATGACCAAAAATTTTAATATAAATGAGTAATAACTTTTGATTTATAATTTAACAGACCTTATTGATTTATGACTTTAACGTATTGCAATATTATCGATTCATATTTGTATTGATCAACTCAGATTATTTATTATGTAAGTATTATAAATTATCCAGAGAATTGTCGACGTAAGTTATATTTTTACAAAAATCCATCACAATTAAACACTAAGATTTTCAGCCTAAGCGTGCTACACATTCTTGTATAGAAGCATAACATTCGAAGGAAACTAGCATTTCTTAGATTCAAGATTAAAAAATAGTGCCAGTCACCGAAAGCACAATGTAGCTGATCGACTATACCATAGACAACGACTATAGACGATAGATGATAGACGAGTGCGTTTATAAGGGAAAATTATCTATGAAATAAACGCAGAAATGTCTGCCCCATGCTCAATTGAGAAGTTACGTGACGTCATTTCTTGTCAATACCTTTGAAGTGACTGGTCCCTAGGGCATTACCAGCCAAATATAAAGGGGGCAGAAGAAGTACGAACCCCTGTATGGTTAAATATGAGTTGTATAAAGCAAGTGAAAAGTTCAACGTGCTTTTGACTGTAGACTTAACTTAATAGTAATGTTCTATTCTTACCTGAATATTACAATACAATAATTAATATTTAAAAATGTTATTTCGATACTCTAAGGCAGCTGCCCCTACCTGTCCCCCTGGCGACGCCATTGATTTGTCCAAGAAAAGAGCGTACCAATTCTTAAAAGGCCGGCAACGCACTTGCGAGCCTTCTGGCAATGTGAGTGTCCATGAGCGGCGGTATCACTTAACATCAACCCCCTGTCCGTTGCCTCCTATTACATACAATAAATAATAATAAGCTAAAATGTCCACAATAAATCAAATATGACGAATACCCTTACAAATCTTGATTGTATTATACTGGCATTGAATTCTTTTCAATGTAACTTTTTGCGTGTTTAGTGGTTATATCGCCTACTGCGTGTTCTTTGTACGGAATTGAGCTATCATCAAGTGTCATAACAGTGTAATATTTTAATATAAACTAAGTAACTAATTAATAACTTGTTAATACGTTTACGGTTGAAGAAATTTGTATTTGTTTATTGTTTGAAGATTTATTATAGACGTTAACAATAATTTAACCAAAGTGCTAATTTTACATTTTTTAAGTTCCTTTTTTGCTTAATCACATATTCTATTTCACATATTTATTAGGATTAAATGTAGGCTTACCGATAACGAGAGGTAACGAGTAACCCAATAAGGCGGCTCAAGGACTAAACTATTATTTCGATTCGTTAGTGTGCCTTTTTAAAATATCTACATAAAAAATATTATCCGCCAAGAGACTAATAAGGAGATAGTGGAAGAGTAGCTGTACTGTGTAAAACTATGATTAATATGCAATCTGAGAGTGTTGAGTCAGGAAAAAATATTAACAAGGGAGGGTGGAAATATATAAATGTAAAGAGAATCCAAGTCCCTGTGACAGATTGCCCAAGATATAAAAAATCGTAGGTAGACAGTTTAATAGACTTGATCTATGACATAAAAACCAGGAACTAACTCCTTTGTTCCTGTATAAATGTCGCAAAAAATGCAATGAGGCAAAAAGGTAGAAACCAATATACATAATCATAAACAATCAGGGCTCTTCATATGTAGAAGATGAGAGTCGACCGAAAGTTCCTCGGCCCTGGAGTGCAAGCTGCATAGAGTGGGGAGGCTTGCACTACTAAGCATATCAAATCTTTTTGTAATAAAACAAGGATCCAATAACACCTAAATCTTCTTTATTACATAAAACTATGTAGGCATAATCCTCCAATATTTACCTATATAAAACCTTTAATTTAGCTGTGCTATGAATAAATATTCTTTGTAGTAAAAATCCACCCAATGCGACAAAATATGGGTGCACAACATGATTCAGTCACTAGAAACTAAGAAGCTTAAAGTTTTTTGCCAGTTCTTCTCTTCCGTTCTACGCCCTTGATTTGAGAACTGGTAAATGTAAAATTAGAAGCATTTAATGTTTATTTCTTTTTTGACGTTCATAAGTGTACATTGTGTTACCTATATGAATAAATGATTTTTGACTTTGACTTAAAAACTTGATGGTGCTAACCGCCATGTCCAGCAAAAGTATGTTTATTATGGAACATAAGATACACGTATCACTTATTCCACGTCATTAAATTTGTCTCTGTAGACATCCCTACTCATCAGCAAAGAGGGTGTAGGCCGAAATAAAAAGCCGACATAAAAAACTAACAGTACTCTTTTAAAATAGAAAATCATCATACAAAATGACTATGGCAAACATATATAGAAGAAACCAGAAGGAGGGAGATACGGTCCACTCCGCCGGCCTTTGAGGGAATTAAACGAACCGTCACACAACGCCATGTCTGTCTACAAATTGACTATGTATATTAGTCGCAGAAGACCGATCACATGCCTCGATATCAATAAAACAGACGCACAAATGCCCCAAGTTATTACTGGATTTATTTCAAGGAGTTAAAATCACCACAACGAAATTAACAAAAAACCTCAAATTGCGACATTGGCATATTGAATGATTATATAGAATCGTTTTCTTTTACGATGCCGTCGACATGACATACGGCACAAGATAACGATTAATATTTTGGCTTTAAGGTCTCATTACGTTTTTACCAATATCGAGTCACTTGTGACCTTCAAATACATGCTATACGTGTGAGGGGAACCAGCGGTATGTGGTATACGCTAGTAGCACACTGGGCTCATCTTTGTATATATATTATAATTCCACTGTACGTGTGTATGTCACTGAACTCCTCTTAAACGGCTGGACCGAATTGAATGCATTTTTTTTGTGTGTGTTTGGGTGGCGCCCTGATTTAGATCAGCCCGGCAGATGGCGCTAAGTATCTATGTAATTCATCTATTCTGCAACTAAACAGCGGGTTTTTCAGGTACGAATCTCGGATAGCTGAACTGGTAGAGATATTGGCGCGTAACCAAACGATCTGGGTTTGATCCCCAGTCTGAGCCATCCGAGTTTTTTTTTGTTCGCCGAAAAAGATTTCCAGGACGTCTGTCGGGTCCGCTTGTACAACATGAAATCTGAATTTTTTAGTGAATAACTGTTAATAATAATTAATAAGTGTAAGTGTACACTATTAGTATTAAAACGAAGTACTTTATTTTATTGAAACTTCTAAATTAACTTGTCAAAAGGAAGAGACTGACTGCCCACGACACAGATATCCTAGTGCACTTCTTTTTTCTGCTTGAATAAATCAATTACCTAAATATCTAATTGATTTATTCAAGCAGACAATTATAAGTGCATATTTATTATTGTGTTAGTTACAATGCTCAAATAAATCAGTGGCGCTACAACCTCTTCAGGTCTTGGCCTCAGAGTTCTGGATCTGTTTCATGATCATGTTTAAATCTAATAGGCAAGTAGGTGATCAGCCTTCAGTGCCTGACACACGCCGTCGACTTTTTGGGTCTAAGACATGATGTTTTCCTTCACCGTTCGAGCAAATTTAAATGCGCACATAGTAAGAAAGTCCATTGGTGCACAGCCGGGGATGGAACCTACGACCTCAGGTATAAGAGTAGCACGCTAAAGCCACTAGGCCAACTCTGCTCAGCAATAGTTACAATGTTTCCCTACATAATTATACAAGTAGGTTAGCTTAAAAGTATATTAAATCATGAAAATAAAAGGGGCACATGCAGTCCATGGCATTGGGTCATTGCCACGGCCAATGCAGCGTTCCCGCTATTACCACTAGCATGATGTCAGGGCTTCCCGCCTTACCAGAGATTCCGCACCTGAACGCATTATTGAACTGACATAAAAAATCTTTGCAATGCAAACAAACTATTTTAGTACTCGTAAGGCAAAAAAAAATGTTATCGCGTACAGACACTAGACAGTTCATACACATTGTATGCGCTCAGTGTACCTCGGGTTTATGTTACGCAACAGTTTACTGGATCATTCAGTGCAACCCAGAGCGCTACTTTCTCACTGGACCGGAATATAAGGCTGCGTTTACATGTGATTAATCGACGTAAAGGCACACATTTTCAGCTTTTTAGGAAAAATATTGTATTGTACGATAAATAAATGACATTCAGATAAATTCCTTAAAAAAATTTACCTACTCAACTACATTTCTCATTTCTATTATTGGCGTTGTATTACCTAGAGAATTAAATGTATGTTTATTAGTTTATTTATATATAAGTTATGAGGATCCTATCAGGCCAATAATAATATAAAAAATCAATGGCTTTATAACCCTAAATCGGTCTTCATTCCGTCTTTTCATTGCATCCGTTTCTTTAATCATTTTTATAGACAAGTATCTGATCACCCTTCTGTGTCAGACAGACAGCCCCTTGTGCAGAGCCTGTTTCGGCGCAGAGGAATCAGTCACTGTGGCTATGGCTTCACAACGAACAGAAATCCTTGGACCAGTTAGGTTGCTCTGTGAAGCCTGCGAAGTGCTTAGAAAAGATCTGAGTTTCTGGAGCTTCCCACTATGTTCACCTTCACCGTAGGAAAATGTTTTTTCGCAGATAGTAAATTCCGTTGGTGCTCAGATAAGTGATTAGCACGCATGACCCCAGGGTTGAGGGTCACACGCTTAAACCACTGAGCCAACACTGCTAACAAATAAGGCTTACGGTTGGTACCAAAAATTAACACAAGCAAAACCTTATGCAAGAGTTAAAATTAAAAGTGCTCAAGTATACGAATTACGTGCGTAACATAATCTGTATTTAGCTATTATAACATCAGAGCTATGTTAAGTAATCCGACCGTAACAAAACTTATTCAGACATTTATTTAATTAAACACGTTTTATTTAGACTTTGAGTAAAGATTTTTTGGGTTTACACTTTAAACTAAAAGAAGCGTTCATCTCTTTCTGTCAAATTGAGTTAACACTATATTAAAAAGGGATACATCGTCAAAAGACTTGTCTAGCGTACAAATAGACACCGCATCGACGCTTTGGAAATGTGGTGCCGGCGACGTATGTTGCGTATTCCCCGGACAGCCCATAGGACTAATGTTTCAATTTTAAATGAACTGCATGTCACGGATGAAAGAGGCTTTCAATTATTCTAGTCTCCAGGGAGTGATGATATTTCTGCCATATGGCCCGGAACTCCGGGCTTATGTCAACCATGAAAAACTTATAAACTTATAATTACTAACACGATGGACCGACCTGGTTTCACCAAACAAATTCTCTGATCGTTAGAGCTGGAAGCAGTTATGCAGTAATCTGCCACAACAGGGTCGGGGGCGATCGGAGAAAAAACGCATAGATCAGTGGTGTAATTATAAGTTAATCAGAGATATAGTTCTTTTCATTAGTGTATGCCGCCCATGGACGCTCACGTTACCAGAAGGCTCGCAAGTAAGTTGTCGGCCTTCTAAAGACTAATACGCCCTTTTCTTGAAGGACCCTAGATGACATTTAACTAATCGAAGTTTATATTACGACTATGCTCCGTAGTTTAAAAACTCAATAATTGTAAATAGTTTTGAGATGTTGCTAATAAACGAATAAAATGTGCATTAATGTTTTAGTTATTTTAATGAAACAAAAATTATTTCGGTCACAATTTAACCTTGAATGAAGCTTATTAAATGTCGGTGATGTAAGAAAGTTCGATCTCGGGTCGTATGTCAGCCGGTTTTGTGGTAAATTACACATGCGTTTATGTCAGGTATAAAAAGTACCTCGCAACCCTTGTCCTTATCAATTGAGCCCAAAGGTGCAATAAGCAACATGTACTTCAAAGTAAGATCGATTTTAAAAAAGTTCGAAATTTAAATTTTCTTTTATTCTACTTGGGATATACGAATTTTTAAATTTCGAACTCTAACATACTTGCGGCAAAACTGAGTTCGTTTATGGCAATTAAGAAGTCTCTGTAACAAACTGTGAATTTTACTTTCAAGCGTTCTATTATTGCCTTTGAAATTTCCAGATCGCAGTTATCAGCTTCTTGGTGGCGGCCTGCCAAGCCGGTCTCATCACCGAAGGTCACTCTGCTGTCTCCTCTCAGAGTATCACTCGTCACGACCAGCCTACTCATGGAGCGTACGCACCTATCGTCGCCCACGGAGCACCCCTCATTCACGCTGGCCCCCTAGTCCAGCATGTCGCTCCCATATCTCATGCTGCACCCATCGCTTATGCCCGTGATCATGTTGAAGAAATCGTAAGTATTGTTTGCTATTAGAGCTTTTAAAAGTGATACTAATTTAATATAAATTAAAAGCTAGTTAGAGCTTTACGACATTAAATACGATTTTTAACCTTAATTGTAAACCTTAGGTTTAGTAGTTTGTTTAACAGGATTTTTAACTACAAAAAGATAACGTAAATATATATACATAATATTTTAAAACAATTTTCATTAGAGCATACTATTAATAAATACTGCAACTATTATTAAGTAATATTTTCGCTTTAAACATAAGTCACTGTGTAGATTGGTACACATTCCTTGACCAATAGGGAAGTGATCTCATTTATAATCGTAACTATACCATTAGATAAAGGGACTTGAATAAATTCGAGCGACCACTCTATTTATGATGCAAGGCAGCTTTGCATATCCGCGAATTGCGATTAAATAACAGTCGCAAGGTGTCGCTATCGATGAGTACTAGTGAAAACTGGTTCAATAGTGTAGTAATGTCACTCATTTATTATAGGTTTAGGGTTAGTAAAGGATTTTATAAGATTCGATGTAGGGAATCAAGTTAACACGTCCATATGATATATAGGGTTTAATTCATCTTAATAAAATAAATAAATAGTAAAAAACTATATTTATTACAAAGGGTTGTAACAAAATTCATATATCGCTAGTCCCCACACTAGGGAGGCTCTGTGTTGTCGGTAACTAGATAACAATTATTCCGTGGTACATGTTTAAAGCAGTTTTTTTTAAAGTAATTTTAGTATTACAACTACGTCTATTAAGACAATAAGTATGAGTGAATGTGTGAGTGTGTGAATGGGTGTGTATGCGCATGTATTTGAGAATTGTTATGATCGTCTGTGTTAGGTTTCGGAACCTCAAAGTAATGCCAAGATAGGTAGTAATTCCTCTGTAAATTCGAAATCCAATTTGGCTAGCGAAATTTTTAAGTGATTTGCGAGTTTGTATCTGGATAGTTTGACTATCTCAGAATCCAAAGATTGGGAAATTTTATTATAAAGGATGGGACCCCTAAATGCATTGGTCAAACATAATTAGGGTACATTTCTCTTATAGACTAAAGCGATACATATACATATGTTATAGGTATCTTATTTAAATTAATTATTTCTTTTTTTCCTAAATGTATAGCAATACAATTTACACTTATTTGAACAGATATAGAAATAGCTTACAAAGCAAATGGCATTAACAAATATGTATGAAAGGTTTTATCAAAAAATTTATAGATACTGTTTCCTAAAGTGCAAACTGATAAGATGAGATATAAATCGTATTAGTAAAAAAATATAATTAATCCAATAATAATTTAGTATACTCCGCGTTTACAACAAACATTCTATTTATTTAATATACAATCTTATAACAAAGTTTCTATATTATGATATAATAATATAATTAGACTACTCTTCACGTTACATCCTTTAAAATTTGCACCATAAACTCATTTCTAAGATAATACTAATACATTATAGTTTATGATGAAAAACAAAGTGAAGGGATATATATTGTGATAAAAAACTATACATCGTAAAACGACCCAATTAAATTGTTATTGTGTAAGTTGTCATTACAACAGTGTAATGTTCGTTTTATCAATCACGTCATCATAGACTGAAATTGGCAATGTTAATCAAACGTGTATCACTGTTAATTAAGTAGACAACGAGAAACGTTTGTTATGAAACTTCACAAGCAATGTAGTTACTTTCTCATGCTTCATCTTAAGGTTCTGAACGTTTTTAAACTGAATACTGGTACTATTAATAGAAAATAAAAGCATATTTTTTTCCCTTACACAAATCTTGGTTTACGGCTTGATAGTTTTGATTTTAGTGAGAGGCTGGTGCCTATAATGAAAGTAAAGGGGCACTTACCACATGTCACCATATATTCACAATTTTTCATGAAACAAGTTCCAGAAGTTGGTATGACATTTTTTTCGCATGATTATATATAATTGACGACTCTCATACCCGATGTCGTAGGTTCGATCCCCGGTTGTGCACTAATGGACTTTCTTTCTATGTGCGCATTTAACATTTACTCGAACGGTGAAGGAAAACATCGTAAGGAAACCGGCTTGCCTTAGACCCAAAAAGTCAACGGCGTTTGTCAGGCACTGGAGGCTGGTCACCTACTTCCCTATCAGATTTAAAAATGATCATGAGACGGATTCAGAAATCTGAGGCCAAGACCTAAAGAGGTTGTAGCGTCACTGATTTATTTATATATAATTGATATTTAGCCTTGTTTTATTAAGATACACAAATATCAATTAAAGTAATATAAATGAAAGCTGCCAAAATTAAATAACCATATCAATCCTACGTCAGGGCATGTTGCGTATGTCATAAAAATAATTTACATAGTAAATTAAATGAATTGATATCTAAATATAATTTATTGACTTTAATCATAAATATGTGAATATCATACATATTTATGCTATAGGTTAATAAATGTAGCACAAGCAAATTTACGATAACGTCTCACCGCAACACTAAATTATTCGCTAAGCCAAATAAAAGCTGCCAAAATAAAGTTTGGTATAAAGGGTTGATCAGTTTATCAACCCTTTGAAGTTACAGTCTTCCATTAGCACGACGAATATCTGAGTCAACTCCACAGATGGTTTATATTTGAATTGCATATTGTATAATATTTTTTTTTTACCGGATTGAAGTTATGTATTTACAATTAATGTTCATAATTTTAAATTTAACCGACGTTTCGCGTGCTTTACAGCGTGCGTGGTCACGGTGACTATGCATATTGTATTCAAGCTGTAACGTATCAATTACAGGCACCAGCCCACTACGAGTTCTCGTACTCCGTAGAAGACCCTCAGACCGGTGACCACAAGTCTCAACACGAGAGCCGCGAAGGTGATGTCGTGAGAGGACAATACTCTCTGGTCCAACCCGATGGTGCTGTCAGGACCGTGGAATACTCCGCTGACGACCACACTGGGTAAGGATTTCGACTTTTTTTTATGTAATAGGAGGCAAACGGGCTCACCTGATGTTAGTGATACCGCCCGTGAACACTCACATCGCCAGAAGGCTCGCAAGTACGTTGCCGGCCTTTCAAGAATTCATTCAAACGGTCAAATAATTAATCATTATGTACAATAACTTTGATTATTTGGTAATATGTAATTAGTGATCAGAATATGTTTTAAATTGGTATATAGTAAGTCATCATCTATATATGAAGGCAGTATGATTGTATGCGTAAGAATACTATATTTATTTTTTTGATAGTCATATCATAGATTTTAAAAAAAGCCTATCAAAAGGAAATAGTAACTTATTATTATTTGATAATGGTTAAAGTTAATGTAATGATTAAATACTTAAAATAACCACGCCGTTACCACCACCACCACGTTAGACTTGTAAAGAGCCTTTCTTCTCGTAGTATGAATTGGAAGCGAATTGTGATCGTCAAAATGGTAATAGAAAAGGTGTTTTCGTCTAGCACCAGTTTTCTTTTCTAACATAGATTTTATATTTGCATAATTAAATTGCATTATATAATATCGAAAGTTTTTAGTTCTAATCTCTCATAACTATTCATGAAAAATCTAAAAACTGGTGACGCGGTGCATGAATTGGAACGCGAAAGTGTACCAACTTGAACTTGTGCAAGTTACGTCATACATATGTGACCAGCTGATTTTAATTACGCGCAACAGCTTAAACTAGTTTTAATAAACAAAGTGCTATGCTTACATGTCCATCAACAACCTTCCATGAAGGGTATAGCAGCATAACTCGATATTTATCGTGATATTTGGATCGTGATCCAAAATTACGATGTGTAGTACATGCGTATCACGATCCGTGATACGGATCGTTGGATTTCTAGAAATCTAAAAATCCACGATCCGTATCAATTATCGTCGATAAATATCGAGCGTCTAGTCTCTGCTCGATATTTATCGCGTCACAATTAATTCTGCCAGCGATGGAAGAGGACGCGCATATTGAGTCGGCGCCCAGCGCACTTCAAACAAACGACCAAAAACACTTTTAATGAAAGAATTTATACTTGTATTAGAAACACTACCTGAGATATGGGACAGCTCTAATGCAAACATAATTAATAAAGTGAAAAGGGCGAATGCGTATGAGCAGCTGCTTCAAATTTTTAAGAAAATTAAACCAGGCGCGACAGCTAAAGACGTGATCATTAAAATCGAACTATAGAAAAGAATTAAAAAAAAAAAACAGATTCGAAGCGATCGGGTGCTGCAGCTGAAAATGTATACAATCCAAAGTCTTGGGTATTTCATATGCTGAAATTTTTGAATAAAAATGAAAAGCCGATTGATAGGGTAATTTGATTTAATAAATTCAGATGTGTATATTTTTCTCTATCTTGAAACCAATGTTTCGCCCATTTCTTTCGCTTTATACGTTTTTTCAATGCTATCGCTAATATAATAGCAACGCAAGCTTTCTTAATATTGTTACTCATTATTATAACACGAAACGTACGAGTGTACTCAATGAAAGTTACCGTCGTACTGACGCGATCCGTATCGAGTGTGTAGTATACTAAAAAAATACAAGATAAATATCACGATAAATATCACGATAAATATCGAGCGTGTAGCATTCTCCGATGCGCTGCTCAAGTACTGGTTATACAAGTTCTTTCTTTCACTATACGTGCAAGTGTTAGTGCATAGAAAAGGGCATTCCTGGGATTAGAACGCAAGATCTTCTCAAAGGAAACTTAACTAGATAACATATCTCATGTATATTATCAAGGTTTCATTGTCATCTTTGACTGGAAATTATATATAGTTTTATAGAACAAATACAGTAAATTTCACTAAATTACTCTTACTGAATAACCATTGAAACTTGAAAGATATATTTTTCTAAGATGTATATTTATTTTCAATCTTTTACCGTACCAGTTTTACTAGGAATAGCAAAGTAGAACAGCTAGCGAGACTAACTAGGCAAGGACAATGTGATTTATCTGAACAAACGTTTCGGCCAATAGATCTGATAAAATCACTACCAACACATTGTTTTGCAACGTAAATTAAGATGATATTATATTTAACTTATACGGTTGAAAACAATTACAAAAATCTTGAGTGACCTGGAATGGTGCTATTTTTACCTTAAACTTACAATTTTATTAGCAGGTTTGTCAAAAAACTAAAATAATTTTCGAAATTAAAATATTCTTGTCCACAGTTTCAACGCCGTTGTACACAACTCAGCACCATCAGCGCATGCTGCTGTAGCCCAAGCCCAAGCCACGCCACTTGCCCACGCCAGTCCCATCGTCCATGCTGGCCCCATTGTCCATGCATCGCCAATTGTACACCATGCCCCAATTCTACACACCGCTCCCCTCGTTCATGGCCCAGTGGTCCATGCTGGTCCTTTCCTGACCCATCATTAAGTTTTTATCCAATTTTAGTTTTTAACAATAGAAATAAATCGTTACTATTTATAACAAGCTTTTATTATATTTGTTTGTGTCCCTAAGTCAGCAACTTTTGTGCGAACTTAACTCAATCAGATTTGCATGAAACTGTCAATTAAGCTTCAAAGCTCATTATTTTTTATAACTCTAAAGCTAGCAAAGCATATTAAGCACCTTAATAATATACCATTATTTCTTGGTTTTTTGTGAGAGTATATTTAAAAAAAATCTAAAACTAATCAGTGGCGCTACAACCTTCTTAGGTCTGGGCCTCAGATTTCTGTTTCTGTTTCATGATCATTTGTCAATCAAGGCAATTAGGTGAACAGCCTCCTGTGCCTGACACACGCCGTAAACTTTTTGGGTCTAAGGCAAGCCGGTTTCCTCACGATGTTTTCCTTCATTGTACGAGTGTTAAATGCGCACATAGAAAGAAAATCCATTGGTGCACAGCCGGGTTCGAACCTGCGACGTCAGGGATGAGAGTCGCAAATTGAAGCCACTAGCCCAACCCAGATCTATGAGAGTAAATGTACGAGACAAAATAAACCAAACTATATGTACATACCATTTGAGAAGTGATCGTACAATTTGTAAATTATTCTATGCGATGGAGAGAGGAACAGTATAAAGTTTGTTTGTTAAACTTGACAGCTTTTATACAAACTGGATCTTCCGCTCATTACAATATGTTAATCCAGCTTCGGAAGTGCTCTTCTGCAATCGCATTGTTCGTTCGCTATTGTTCTTAGCTTCCGAGCCGCATATATTTGTTTATGCAACGCATATGAATTAATACACGACGTAATCGTATCCGATAAAAAATCATTAATTTCTATCACGTAGCTGTCTTCCTAATTGATTTCGATTTTACGCTGCTGCACTGTAAAATTGGTTTATTAATATAAGATTTATTGTTGTGTCTGCTTTGTCTAGGGGGCATTTTAGGTTTCGACATCTTTTTTCTGTGTAATTAGTTCTGCGTAAATTTACTTTTTACCTATCCGGAACGCTTTTTGAGATAAATCGTTCCAAATTTTACCCATATATATTAAATTAATAGCCAAATATTTTCTGGAACATCATGAGACATTACTGGATACTTAAGATAATTAATTTAAGTCTAACCTAATTTAGTAATAAAGATATTCAACATAGGATATTATGTTAAATAACACTACTTACAGTCTCTATTAAGGGAAATAAACTATTTAGCAGTTAAGACGTAAGGAAATCAGGCATCTAGAAAGAAAACAATAGGTGCATCATGAGGGACGCAAGACAGAGATAAGATAAAGACCAAATATTTTAATATAATCTTGATTTCCGTATATGTATATAGTTATATACTATATATTCTTAACTCCGATCACGTTTTGATCTCTAGTACGAAGAGTACATAAATCTTCGGGTTGCTCTCTGTCTGTGTAAGTATAGGTTCAACATACCAATAATGTAGGCATTCAAAGTTTTGCATCCCCATTTTTTAACTTAAATAACTTATATGGAGTGATTTCAATACGACATGTTTACCTGCGCTTATTCATTAACTCATATTGTGATACATTATATAGAAACGATTTCAAAACTAAGCTATGAATCGAAACCTATACTCATAGTACCAAATAGCGTCTTAATCAAATCATTTTGTGTTACAACTCCTTAAATATCAAGATCCGAGCAATTAAGGTCATTACGAAAATAGGTTTCTGTACAATTTGCATGATTAATTTCTTGTCATCTTCACCAAGATTTACCTTATAGCGGAAATATCGAAATCATTAATATTTCGTAATTTGACAACGACGTATTCAATTTAAATTACAATTTCTCTAAACTTCTGTCAGACGACCTAAATATTCTATTTTTTTTTTACTAACATAAACCTACAAATCAATTTATTTTATTATTCGTTTAATAATAAATACAGTAAAAATTCGTTTCTTTAAAACTTTGTGACCTGGTTAAAATAATAATCGTAGATAACTTCACTAAAACTTTTGTAACATGTTTTTTTTGTATTTTTGTTATGTGTATGTGTGTGAATAAGGTAATAAAGCATAAATAAATAAATAAATAAAACTTAACAAAAAAAAACAATAATTTAACAATTCTCTAACATATTTAAACTCATATATTTAAAAGTATGCCAATTCTTAAAAGACCGGCAACGCACTTGCGTGCCTTCTGGCAATGTGAATGTCCACGGGCGGCTGTAGCACTTAACACCAGGTGAGCCTCCTGACCGTTTACTTTCTATTAAATAAAAAAAACAGCTATTACTGAGAAACCGCAAAAAAAATAACATCGAAATTTTACGTTTGTAAGCATCGTCATCAAATTGTTTAAACAATAATAATCGAACCAATAAATTGTCAGAAATTAAAGAATTACATCAATCAATACGCTCACGGATGTGTGAACTTGTGTAACAATACCTAATTACTGTAGGTACTTACGTAACGTAATTTCTTGAATTTACGAAAATTGTTTCGCGTTACTCCAATTTATAAATGAAATTTTGACCATGGCTTACATTAACTGCGGGCTTACATCGGCTTAGGTAATTGAATTAAAAATGAGACAGTATCAGATATTAGTATGATATATGAAAAACCTCACAATATTAGATTTTTATTTTAATCGAAGTACAGACTATCAGGTAATAAAAACATTTATACGTAACCAGTGTTAGTCAATAGTCATGTTGATGAAGTATTGATAACAAAGCTAACTGAATCGATAAGACTTAGGAGCCTTCCATAAAACTAGTCTTTGCAAAGTCCAAAGGTCATTAGGATCTAGATGCTTCATTTGCCAGGTCCCATTAAAAAAATCGGCTTTTTATTTCAACAATAGATCCAAAAGTATCCATGAACTTGATTGACCTTAAATGGATTTAAAATTTACATACAAATCTGCCGGTACATCTTCAAACCATCATTCTAAGTACATCGGCATGTAAATGCATACATTATCTTAATTATAATTGCAGTTTCATCTTTCTGGACATTAAACATTCAAGTCAGGGTGAAGGTCGGCTTTAAGAAGCGATCTCCAATAATCTGAATAATTACGTTAATTAAAACTTTTAATATATCTTTTTATTTCTTAGTCTATGGTATAAGAATAGACTATAGCCGCCTATGGTGTCTGCTATATCTGGAGTGCAGTGGTCTCCTTCTGTGAGCATGTAATGCTGCTGAGCGATTGAAGGAGAGGTATGACCGTAGATTGGCCGGTGGTTCAAGGCTGTGTTCTCGATCTCGAGTGGCCCGGAACAGCAGGTCGTGAATGATCTCTATATGTGGGATATAAGCTTGGGTCCCTTGGGTAGAATGCCTGGCGAACCCCGAGGGCCTCATCTTTAGGGCGTGTGAAGGGCTGAGGTATTTTAGTGGGGGGGTCTCGCTACCCCTCTGAATAGCAAAGGGGCATGGAGCGGGCCTGCGCATTTTACCTCATTTAAAAAAAGTGGTATTTGCTACATACGACGATACGATTTAACATCAATTTTGGATCAATAAATCTGGCACGATGATAACATCATAGAAATCTTGTCTACTTGGATTATATTGCACACTTTGAACTGGACAAGCTAAGTAGTTACTGACAATGTGAAGAAAAAAAGCGCTGCTATGATAGAAGTTAATAACCGAAAGAGTTGCTATTTATAGGCTTACTAAATCAATGGAATCTTTCAGATGCAATGTAGAATAAGACAATCCCAATACACATGAATACCTAGTGTTAAGTAGTGTGAATTAGGAAAAATATCCGAAATCTTTTGATATATGATTTTGTTAATTGTTTGTTTAAAAGTAATCAAACAATTACGTTTAAATTATAGATGTAATATTGATATAGTAAAGCAAAATTTGTTACTTAAATTGAATATTGCTATGGTTGATTAATTTTTAAGATTATATTTCTGAGATACGTTTCGCTTATTTGCAATAGAAGTAATTTTAGTAGTCGACTATTCGACGTATACATACATTATATCGTATTTCCTTAGTTCTAGTCTTACTTATTAAATGCAAAAAATTGAGACACTAAAAGGTAAAATAAAAGGCTCAATAAACGGCTCAAATATAAGAGTCTTTCCTTCAACTTTGATTTTGTTGAGATTGTTGGGTCGTGGGGTTCAAGTGCACAATCGCTAATTAAAGACGTAAGTTGGCGCCTGCTAGATAGTACCCGGTAACACCAGAGCTGGTGCTATCCTCGCTCAACGAATAAGTATCGCAATACAGCGAGGAAATGCTGCCAGTGTTAAACACTGCCACAGGGACAAATTTAAAAAGTTTAAATTTGTTTTATAAAAGTATGTAATTTGTCACTAATATAAAAATTAAATAGATAATATGCTGATTCAATGTCCGGAACAGTTTGTTCCATAAATAAGTTTCTTTTTTTTATTAAATAGCACAAACAGAGCGGTGAATTATATAAAATATAGTAATAAAATCTCTTAGAATGCCCCAATCCCGGGGACAAGATTCTATTCTGTTACAGGATGTCATAACGCTAAGCTGAGCTCTATTGACCAAGAAATGTTGCTTATTTAGATATGAATCTTAGTTGTCGCTGCATATTGGTCACGTAAAACAAAAGACAGGCTAGAGAAAACGAGAGAGACGTGATCGAGATATTTCGTGATTTATTTCCCTATTAGGGACGTTTAAAATGCTTTTATGAGGTAATGCATGTACAAAGACTTATCGTTTCCTTCTTGTGTTATTAAAAAGAGAAAGTATATTACTTTTTTAAAGCTTCGCTTCCTTTATTTAAACTAACAATACAATTTGTAATACATTTTGGTCTGTTATTACCGATGAACTGTGAAACCTTAGAGCAGTGATGGCCTAATGGCTTCAGCGTGTGACTTTCATCCCTAAGATCGTAGAAAGATCGTAGCTTCGATCCCCGGCTGTGTACCAAGGGACTTACTTATTACTGTCTATAGGCACATTTAACATTCGCTTGAATGTTGAAGGAATACATCGTGGGGAAACCGGCTTGCCATCGATCCAAAAAATCTAAGGCGTGTGTCATGCACTGGAGGCTAAACGAATTCTTGCTTATTAGATTGACAAATGATCATGAAATAGATGCAGATATCTGAGGCCCAGACCTAAAAAGGTAGCGCCACTAATTTATTTATTTATATTGATGAATTGCTTTAGCTTGAGTCCAGATTTCAATGCCATCCTGGGTTTGATTTCAAGAGATATGAAATAATTTCCTTAAAATTATCTATATTATATATATTATACCAGCGTCTATCGAATTTAATTGATAAGGTCCTAAAAAGGCTTTCAAAGGTTTTCGTAATTTAAATAGCTAGTTCTGGGTAAAACAACAAACTAGATTATCAAAAATAATGTTTTTTAAAAGCATTGTATAGTAAAAAATATTTAATCAAATCTATTCTGTGAAAAAAATGCTCCATTTTCTATTGTTTACAAGTTAATTCCCTTGAACTGCAGTACTATAATTTTACGTAATTACCACATTATCAAATCGCTATGTTCTTGCGTAGACGCTGCGTACGCCGCCGCATCTCACTGCTTAACATAATATAAAAGTCGGTGGTGCACCTCCTTGGTATCAGTCGTGTGTGGTCGGTCTGACGAAGCAAACCTTATTCAGTCGAAATGTTCGTAAAAGTAAGTGGAATTTGTGTTTTATCCCGTTGCAAGTGAAAGGATAGCTAGGCACCTTTATTGGAGCATGTTTATTATAATGGAGCTTGCGTCCGTACAAACATCAAAATATCGTTTATTTTAATTCATTTCATGTCTTTTTTATTTTTTTGGTCCATATTTTTTTACAATATACGTTATTTTTAGCACACAAATATAATCTATTTCTTTAATCCATTAAATTCTAATACTACTTAAGATTTTATACAATACTTTATCTAAGTAGAATCTGGAGTACTATAACGGAACAAACAAAAATGCGTTAAAACCCCCAGTTAGCCAGCACTAACATGGAAATGATTTCTCAGGTTTAAATCTTAAAACTTAATTCCTAACTATTATTATATTGGGTCAAAAGGGTCTATTAATCCGTCTCTAGAACTACGGATTTGTTTGCAAACGTTGCAATATAGTTCGAATAAATTCAATGTACCATTGGTTTTGCAGGCCGCAGTAATCCTCTCCGTGGTAGCAGTAGCAGCAGCCGGTGTAGTGCATCTTGGTCACGGATATGCCGGCGAGGGCTACGGCCACGAAGCTGTCGCGTACGCGCCAGTCGCACACGTTGGATACGAGGGCCATGATCAGCACGTTGACTATCATGTAAGTATAGCATTTATAGCGAAGTTTCAGAAGAAAACTATATTAACGTGCACCAGTTATTGTATAAAATTTCAATAAACTGGGGATGTGTAATATTATATATAGAGCTTAAAACAAGGCGTAAATATAGAATATAGCTGACCGTCTCTCTATCTCAATCTCAATTTCCTTTTTTAAAGTTAAACCTTTATCAGCGCAGGTTCAATTCAAAATGTGCTACTCTAACGAAATTACCTCCCCAAATTCGCATAAATGAACATAATACTGAGCCTATAAAAATTATCAATAAATAAGAAAAGAAATTGTCAGTTTTTTCTAGACGAATATTATATTGCGTGAAATCAAATTTGGACTTAACGGTAACAGTTAGTTAGTTGTAGTAGCAATCGTTACATAATTATATTATAAAACACATATTCAGTGTATCAAGATATTCTCGGCATATGCTTAATATGATAACAAAATACAATCACTATCTTAGCACACCAGCTATCACAATAAATATATACAATCCACACAATGGGTTACTCAACTAACAAACATGAAATTAAATGAACTCAACCCACAATTTAGTTTCGGTGTAATATAATGACCGAGGGACGCCCGCGCAATGAGAGCATGCATGAAGTTTCACAATCTCCTGAGAAAAAACTTAAATAAACATTATGGTCATGGACATTTGCAACTCTTAGCACTTCATAAACATTAGCAAATACGGAAAATAATCTTTACGAATTCTCCAATATGGAATTGCTCTACTTCACCAAAAGGAAACATTAAAAAATGTATACAAGCTACAGGTTTTACTGACTATAAAATTTATAGCTTGTTTAAAATCCTGTTTCTAACAAGTATAATATGTATTTAAAAGTAAAGTAAGAATTGTTTTTTTTATAACAAGCCTGTTAAAAAGGGAAATTAATTAATAATATTATTTATTAACATTTTTCAATAACCACAGCATGTAAATAAAATAACAATGATACTATAAACAACAGACTTAATTCGAAAATAGAATTCAATAACAATTTCCATTTCTGGGCAATTTAAGTAACTTATTGTATTGTACCTGTTTCACCATAAAGTGTGGATGGCGTAATACAATAGTAACTAATTGATAATTGCGTAATTCTGACGTGTTGTTACCCGATTAACGTGTCGCTTCCGGGATAAATATCTGTGAACAATCCAGCTTTACTTTTACCAATATTACGTCATCGGGTTCTCACTCCGTACGAATTACTTAGCCTATTCGTAACAAAGTCACGCAAATCATCGCCTGTTGCATTCTTAAAGTATGTAATTATTAAATGTTAATTTTTTTCATGTAATAGCATACTGGTTGTTAAATTTAATTTCTTTTGTTAGTCTCAAATAGTTTTGAGTTGTATTAAAATAGTTGTTTTAATTTTTAGCTTACAGCTAGATCACACAATTTTACACATAATTTGAAATAATTTAATATTACTTTGAACAAAACTTAAACATTATACAACGGTTACAAAACAAAAGGAAATGTAATGGTTCTAATACGGCGTTTAGGTTGTCATAAATAGAGCGTCATAAGTTATAATTTGATAATTATGTAACGATTTAATCCTACTCGTGACTCTAGAGCCAATATCTGTGCTCGTTTTCCCAGGACATTGTGAAACTGAGATAATCACTGGCATGATGGACGAAATCGTTTGCAAATAGTACTCGCGTTTAATAACAGATATGAATTAAGTTTGATTTCGCAAACGCGACACTTTTAATGGAGGATGGTTTGCTGTGATTATATCAACAGGACATACCAATGCAATCTTTGTTTACGAAATCTTTTAGTTGAAAGTCAAATTCTGTTCAGCTACAGTTTAATAAAATATTTTGTTAAAACGCGCGCGCGTTGATGTCTACTTCAAGTCTCATTTAATAATTAACATTTTTATTTATTCCATTTTGCTAGTTTCTTCTCAATAGTTGAAAAGTTTAGTAAAATAAATCAGTGGCGCTGCAACCTTTTTAGGTGGACTCAGATGTCTGAATCAGTTCCATGATAATTCGTCAAAATAATAGGCAAGTAGGTGATCGGTCTCCTGTGCACACACGCCGTCGACTTTTTGGGTCTAAGGCTAGCTGATTTTCCTCATAATGTTTTTCTTCACCGTTCGAGTAAATGTTAAATGTGCACATAGTTAGTCCATTGATGCACTGCCATAGTTTGAACCTTTTTAAAACGATGAATTGTTGTTTTCAGATTAGAGAAAGAAATGTGTGATAAACACTAAATAGATTCTACTTTTTATGTCTAATAATATAACCTGCTTTTAGGCCCATCCTAAATACGACTACTCATACTCCGTGTCGGACCCGCACACTGGTGACCACAAGACACAGCACGAGGCCCGTGATGGTGACGTCGTTAAGGGAGAATACTCTCTCTTGCAACCCGATGGCTCCTTCCGCAAAGTCACCTACACCGCTGACGACCACAACGGGTAATATTTTTATACAGTTCAAATTACTTACCTAATACTAAGAAAATTATGATTTTGTCGTTCTATACAGATACATATAACATATAGATACGTGTAATCTAAAGCATCAATAAAAATCTACTTTTATAGGACATTTGAAATGTTTTATCGTTACAATTATATCTATCATAGATATATAAATATCTTGACTTATCTGTAGCCAATATTCAGCCCATTTTACTATCTATAAAACGCTATTCATAGCAATCACTATAGACAGAAAAGCCCGTTGTAATTTCACTAGCTAACATGAAAAATGTAAAAGCTAACGGTGACCACGGTATTTAAATTACAACACCTAACAATTACACTTTGCATGAAATAATAATATATTTTTCTTTCCAGTTTCAACGCGGTAGTCCACAACACCGCCCCAGTGCATGCTGAGTACCACTGATGTGGTGTGAGGGTCGAGAGGCAGAGCTCCTATGTGATATTACGTGTACCTTATTTTAAATAGTCTTTAGTCCACAACGAACTTTATGTTATAAGACTGCGGCGAATAAACTTTACAAAATATTTTTGTATTTTTTTATTAAAACTTTTACTTTAGAATGCATGTCGAATTTTGGGCCTACTTTTTTAAGTCCTTTAAAATCTTTTAGGGCATGGTTATGCCTCAATATATGGTACATATACATTACAATATAGATTAATTTTCAGTAATAAAATAGTATCAAATATAATGTTAGTTCAGTGTCAATGAACGTAAATTTAATTATCGCATACATTATACTTCTTCTCAGAAAGTATTTATGTCCCAGAAGTAGAACGAAGAGTGTTTTCAACAAATTTGTGGAACTAATTAAAATCATTTTAGATATATACACTGATAATAATCCCTCTGTGGATTAATTCGAAGCTTGTGGTTATCCTGCTTTCAGGTTCAATTTCTACTGAAAAGGTTTAACATATAGTCAAGCAACTATTAAGTAAATCTTAAATGCAAAAATATACTACGTCAATATTGATCTGTAAAGAAATAGATTATGCTGAAACACGCTGCTATAATTTCGTATTTTTAACTTGACTGAATTGTCTTGACTTGATTTTCTAAGATTAATCAATGACAATTATAATATCAGTACACATAATCAATTCTGTTTTATGTTATTTCCATTCAATAATAACTTACGTTTTGTGTTTAGCGTAATAGAATCACCAAATCTACTTCACGCAGGTTATTAAATTTGTAATGAAAATGATAATGCGTATACATTTCGATCCTTTATATAATGAATGTGAATTTAATGTTAATTCATATCTTGGAATCTCGCATCTTTTCTAACGAATTATTTTTTTATTTTTTTTATTTTGGACTTGTTTCTCTTATTATATATTAATCCAACCAAATCTAATATATTAGGTTAATAATGCTCTATTAAAGATAATGCGTTTTTCATCGTTCATGAGGAGGATTATTTCTACGAAAAAATAAAAGGCTCTTTACGAGGACAATAATAATTGATAATTTATAAGGAATACTTAAAAATAGAACAGTTAATGAAATTATATCGTGTCAACAGTAAACAGTGAATGAGATAAAATCATATAAAGGTGTCAAATCAGTATGCATTGAATACTCCTTATATAAAAACCAGAGCAATTTTACCTGGAGACATTTTGGTTTTCAATTGTTTACAGTCTATATTAGGTTCAAAGATAAAAATATTATGGTGATAGTATACTAATATGTATATTATCTTTAATTGATAAAACAAGTATTCTTTTATACGCATTATTATAACTACGGTCTTATAATTTTTCTTTATAGTTCAGGATCAACCGAGTTTGACACACGTCGTCGATATATAATCGTCGAATACATTTCTTGGTTTAAACTGAGTGTGATCTTGTCTTTATATTTAATAGTGTACTAATAGACGTGAATTATAAACATTGAATTTAAAATATAATTATGTTTATTGAAAAAAGCCACAGTAGTACAACAAAAATTAAATAAGAATCGTTCTTTAACTCGCCTCGTTACGTGATCCGTTTGCTTAATAAGCGTATTATGCTGTAAACGCACACGCACAAAGTGTCTCACGCGTTTGATAAAATTAACATAATTACGTGAAAGGTTTCCGTGTACTTAGATAAATGTGATGATGAATTCCCCGAATATTGCTAAGGAACTAAACGTTCTCTTAAACAAAAGTAATTTTCACGCCAATTTAAATAGTTTTTGTGATTTTCGTGGTCTGAATACGAAGATGGAAACTTAGCTGCTGTTAAACGCTTATTAGCATATCGATTGTTAACCTCTATTCATGTGTTCAGCGACATTGATGGTTGGTTTCGGTGTTACAGAACAGCATATTTTAGCAAACAAAGCATCTCTTATAAGACGGCGGATCTAAAGAAAAAAATCAGTTGTCTTCCACAAATCAGCAAGAAAGATGACTCTGAATGTAAGTCTTATTAGTTACCATTATTCACATAATACAAGTTTACTGTACAAACCTTTTTTGTTTCAGACATTCCTACTTCTAATTGGATTCCATAGTGCTCTATGCGCTTCGTTCTCCAACGTCATAGTGCGCGGTGGTTCTGAAGTGATACCATTGGAATATATAAACTATGGTGGTCCTATATCTTACACTGGACCGCAATTTGCTCAAATATCCGCGGCACCTATAGAAACATTGGTCTCATTATCGAATGCTCGTCCATGTGTGTCACCTTGCGTTATTGCAAACACGGCAATCTCCGGTCTGGCGCCAATAGCAGGCACGGCTAATGCTCAAATTGTAGCTTATAAGTCACCGGTCGCTAATGTCCCAATTGTATTGGCAAATACCGATGTAAGTATGAAATATTTAGCTTTTTATTTGATTATAATAATTTTATACGTTAGTTTAATTAATAGGGTATATGAGAAGATCTAACGCAAGGTATTACTGTACAAAACCAATTCTAGTAAAAATGTTAATTGATGTTCGTTTTTTATAATAGTACGATAATGGCAGGATATTCCATTATCATTTTAGGTTTAAATTTCGTTAATTAAATGTATTCTACTGTAATTTAAATAATAAAAGTTGTTCTTGTACGGTTTTTTTAATTAGATTTATTTTCAGGATGCGGCTACCGGTTACCAATATGCATACGCTGTTTATGATGAAGGCACTGGTGATAAAAAGACCCAGAGTGAACAAAGCGATGGTTCTGTCGTCCAAGGACAGTACTCTTTTATACAACCTGACGGTTTGTTGCGAGAAGTTATTTACACCGCTGATGATATAAAGGGGTAAGCTTTCTTTTTATAAATTTTACGAATACTTAAATGATCCTTGGAATTGATTTTCTCCATTTCAAACAATTTATATGACTCAAAACTTGGCAACTAAAAACAGTGGCGGAGAGTTTAGTTAGCCAGTTCTTCTTGCCCGCTCTACGCCCTTAACTGGTAGTAAATTTAAATTAACAATCAATATCATATCTTTTCTGTTGAGGTTCATAAGTGTACTTGTTTATATATTTTTTTATTTTTAGTTTAAGTTTAATAAAAAATGTTACATTACGTCGTTTAAACACTAGTTGTTTCGAGTTGATACAAAAGTTTGACAGCTTTGTTTTATTAATAACGTATTTGTTAATATTTTAGATTCAACGCTATCGTCAAAACTGTAGCTCCCGAACCTGAGCCTAGCAAAAAAGAATCAACCGAAGAATCTGAAGAAAGCAAAGAAACGCCTTGTAAAAAAAACGAACAGTTAGTAGAAGCCCCTAAGACCGAAGAAAAGCCAACAGAATCTTCGGCGGAAATCACAGAACCTGTCAACAGGGAACCCGCAGAAATTACTGAAGCTGTCAACACTGAAGCAGTTAACACAGAAACTACAACTACAACCGAATCACAGTACACGGAAACAGTTGAAGCAAAAAGTGAAGAAAAAATAAGTGATGAGAATCCCACACCCACAGAACTGATCAAACCTGAATTTGCACCAAACGCTCTCGTCTCATATAGCGATATTATAGATTGTATTCAATCTAAAAGAATAGCAACTGCAAACAGTATTTCGCCTCTAACCTACATCTTAGTACCGGCGCCCATACCAAAACCGTGCTAAATTTATTCTTTTGATTATATATTTCAATGTCACAAACACGGTCTAGTCTTAAAATGTTGTGTTAATTTAACCTTATATGTAATTGTATCTAGACATGAACTTATTAATAATATATTGTAATAAATAGTTCACGCAATGTTGACGTTAATTGTTTGATTTCTTTAATAATTTAATACACTCAAACTCAAAATAATTTTATTCATACAGGTACTTTATAATTACACTTATGAACATCAACAGAAAACATATTAAATTGATTGTAAATTTACATTTACTAGTCAAGCAGCCGAGAAGAACTGACAAGAATCTCTCCGCCACTCTCGTCAAGTTTTTAGTGATACAAATTGTATGTAAGGCAGAGCAGCCATAAATATTTTAACTGGAGGAAATCCAATCGGAGGATAAGGATGAGATCATTTAAATAATCTCCAATTTATAATATAGACTGATCAAATCAATCAATCTTATGACAAAAGACAATTATTTTCACAGATGTCCTAACAACTTATCCAAGTGTTTTTCATTTCGTTCAGTATTTTATAAGCACTTGAAATACATCAACTTACAGAGACATACGAGAATATACCGTTTATAGGCAATAACTTCAATATAAATAACAATATGTTTTCAAAGACAAAATAATAATGATTAAATAATAGGACACAAACCCAATTCCTCCAGGAATTATTTGTTTGTAAAATACATTCAATTAAGTGAGTCACGGTGGCAGGGAACTTAAAGGGTTCTTAAAACGGGAGCAATTAATGTCCACACAAGTCTCACTATTTTTTTTCTTACAATCGTCTCATAGTAGTAGTTAAGTTTACAATGTTTAATGCACAACTAACTAACTCTACAAAAAATGCACATGAGCGATAATTAACAGCTTTTTACACAATTGTTTTTTGCAAAAATAACAATCATTACTTTCTTTTTTTTTACTTACAAAAGAGCGCATGCCTAAATAATAAAAACCCTATTTGATAAAAATAAATATGTCTTATTAAGGCAATGTAGCAGTAAACGAAATTTATTGCATTA
Source organism: Pieris melete (assembly GCA_963693345.1). Classification (NCBI taxonomy): domain Eukaryota; kingdom Metazoa; phylum Arthropoda; class Insecta; order Lepidoptera; family Pieridae; genus Pieris; species Pieris melete. The sequence goes on along the minus strand of CAVNZK010000306.1, from coordinate 439,759 downwards.
CGGTATTGTCGGGAAAGATTCGATCATCTCCGTGGCATTGTTAATGATAATATCAGCACAATAAGCTGTTAGAAAATCGAAATAAACACATCAACCTCAACGTCAAAACTTCTAATTGTCAAATTTAAAAAAAAACTCAACCATATATAACATTACGTTTAACTGTCAGTTGCGTATTGTTATTCCGTCTCAGTTGCGTTTTTTTATACCATTTTTAACAAATGAACGACTAGACGTATATTTTGACTGATAAATTTTTCGTTTTTCTATTTATTGCGTATCGTTATACCTCGTTTAAGTCACGTCCCACGGAAACAGGATAAAAAGTCCGTCTCTTGGTTCTAACCTACCTCCCCTTTTTTTTTTTTTTTTTTTGATATCCGAGGTGGAAATGCATTTACGCATCCCCTGAACAGGGGTATGTGGGACTCGACCCACGCCAAAATCTCTGCTATTCAGAGACTGGGTGAGCAATACCCACTAAAACCACCTCGAGTAGTTCCGACAAAGCCGCGTTACAGAGGCTCCGGGGTCGCTGTCGCATTCTACCGGGACCTCAACGGCATGTTTCACTCAGAAACCTCTGGTGCAGTATACACTACATAGGAGGTAGGAGATGGGCATATCTTCTCCTATTTACTCCCCGTCTTCTACCCCTAGGATTCGTCCTAAAGCGCTCCCTCTCTCGTTCTGCTGTCTCCTTCTGTAGCATGACATGCTCACAGAAGGATACCACTGCATTCCATACCTCGTCACTGCCGACCATTTTTTGTACAACACAAGGTAAAGCAAGGTTATTACCCACCACAGAACTAAGATTATGACGTAACTGAGACCACTGCGGACAATCCTCCAACGTATGCTGTGCAGTATCATCATTTGCGCCACACTCCAAGCAGCTCGGTGTTGGTTCCCGCCGCACGATGTCATGCAAGTATCGCCCAAAACAACCATGTCCTGTCAACACCTGCACAAGACGAAAAGTAAGGGCACCACTTTTTCTATTTGCCCAGTCACTAAGTACAGGACGAATAGCCTCCACCGTTCTATGCCCCGCTGCTGGGTTAGCTAAGTCTTGGTACCATTTTTGCATAGTAGCTGATCGCGCCAAACGTCTTAAATTCTCGACTTCCTCAACACCAGGGTAAATACCTTCAGCCCTCGACTCCATCCGGTGATTGTATACTAAAGTGAGAGCCTCAGCCTCTAACTCCCAAGGTGGAGTGCCAGCCAATATACAACAAGCGGTAAAAGACACCGTTCGGTAACAACGGACTATTCTTCTTGCCACAACCCTTTGCGGCCTCCGTAGAAGGATTTTATTGGTTACAGTGAGCGAGTCTTGCCACACTGGGGCTCCGTAAAGTGCCATGCTTCGAATGACCCCACAGTAAAGCCTCCGACACCGTTCGTCAGGTCCACCTATATTTGGAAGCAGACGACTTAGTGCCCCTGCTGCACCAACTAGTCTCGAACCAAGGGCTTTAAAATGATCCTCAAACTTCCACCTACCATCAAGAATGAGCCCTAAATATTTCATATTACGACCAACCGACACTCTAACTTCATTAACAATAATTGATGCCCTAGAAGGCGGGCCACCTCTTGGCCCGTGAAACAAGAGCGCACTAGTCTTTTCAAGAGCAACCTTGAGTCCTAGTAGGCCAATCCTATCAACTACTAAAGAGGTCCCAACTTCTACTAGACGTACCACTTCTTGAAAGTCTCTTCCTTGCGCTACAATAAGGGTATCATCTGCATAGCAAAACATTTTTAACTTAGGTAGCAACGTACCCCTAAGCACCCAATCGTATCCAATGTTCCATAAAAGGGGGCCCAGTACCGAGCCCTGAGGAACCCCGCACTTCATTGGCCACCGAACCAGCTCTCCTGAGTCATTTACATACAGAATCTTACGATCTTCTAAATAACTTCTGACAAGATTCTGAAGATATAAGGGCACACCGTGGAAACGGAGAGCCTCCATTATGACTGTAAACGGCAAGCTATTGAAAGCATTAGAAATATCCAAGGAAACTGCCAAGGCCTTACCTCCACTACGGACAGCCTCCATAGTGAAATGTTTCAAGGCGCCAATCGCTTCTAATGTTGATCGCCCAACTCTAAATCCGTACTGAGCGTCTGCTAAATCTGGACCAACAACAGATATATGTTGACTTAAGCGCCAACTAACCTACCTCCCCACCAATTTTCAGCCAAATCAGTTCAGCCGTTTTGAGGGATAAATAGTGTAATTAAGACGACTCTTTATATATATATATTTACGGTCTATATACGGTTAAATTACAGATTCGCTTTCTATCAAATGTTTCACTATACACTATTTACGAATTAAAAACTACTTATTTCGTTTCAATAATGAGATAGGTATGTAAAGTTTCAAAACGAAACATATTTAAAGTTGGGCGTTTTGTTAACAAATAAAAATTTTGAAATATTAACGCCAGCGTTTTATTGAGTAGGCCTCTTTAATGTTACTGCGAACGCAATGTCATAATTTAAATTATGTTTATGTTATATACTTATTACTTATTTCGAAAGAAAAAAATCCTTTCATTTCCTATCTTAAATAATACTCAACTTGGGCATCTGTGACAAAATATGTATCAGAGAAGGACTGAAATATCACATTCGGCAACAACAACAAAGAACATTGTATGAATAAGTGACTATTAATAATTCCAAACATATTTCCCACAGATTAATGGCTAAAGTATTTTACTGGTAAATATTTCCTACCTCAACAATAAATCGATTATGTTTTAGGAAGTGTTTACTGCAATTAAACCTAAAATACCAACGAAATAGCAAGCATTCTATCCGCCGATTACGTACGATATTTGTATGAACGACCTTGATGGTGTGTCAGCGTTTGAGTCAAGGTGCGTGCACGCATTTCTTTGCCCCACTCCTCAATTTCTAGATCGCGTTCTATAAAACCATTGAGCAGGACCGTTGACATCAATCAGAACATACAAAATGTTCAGCAAAGTAAGTTTACTACAAATATTTTATTAATAATAATGGAGCATATAAAAAAAGGTTTATTTTATTCAGATCGTAGCTTTCGGCGCTTTCTTGGCAGCTGCCAACGCTTCCGGCCACGGCCATGCTGCTGTGTCCTCCCAAAGCATCGTCCACCATGGTGGATACGCTGCACCTTTGGCCCATGGTCATGGAGCTCAACTAGCGTATGCTGCTCCAGTGGCATATGCCGGTCCCGCTGCTCCCTTGGCCCATGGTCATGGAGCCCAACTGGCGTACGCTGCTCCAGTGGCATATGCCGCTCCTGCTGCTCACTACGAGGGTCATGACACCTATGTAAGTTTACCAAGTACACACATTACATCAAATATTTAAATAAAAAGTGTAAAATAATGTAACTATTTTACCTTCTGCTTTATCATATATTTTATAATGATATCAGGCCCACCCAAAATACGATTTCTCCTACTCCGTGGCTGACCCCCACACCGGAGACCACAAGACCCAGCACGAGAGCCGCGACGGTGACGCAGTCCACGGCTCCTACTCTTTGGTGCAGCCCGATGGCTCCGTCAGACAGGTCCACTACACTGCTGATGACCACAACGGGTAAGATTAAATATTTTTATATTTAATATTGATTCATATGGAAATTAATCAATCATTAATTTTATTAATTCTACTTGAGGCAATTTTAAAACGCAATATCGTGTATGTATCTTAATCTTGTTTTCTTTCTTCAGATTCAACGCGGTTGTCCACAACTCTGCACCTTCAGTACACCCCGTCCATGCCCCAGCCCATGGCTACCACCACTACTAAACAAATACTTCAACTCCTGCCCTGTGATGCTATATTTATAATTACTACTGTGATTTCTGTAAATAAAGTGTGAATGATGTTTCAAATACTTAATTTTTTCAATATTATACACACCCTATTCCTACAATTTTTACAGCATTAAAAACTTTGGTAAACAAGCACATATATCGTAATAAAACTTCTTCAAATATTTGATAAAAAGTAATATCATAAAAAATGCAGAAATATTGTATAAACAGTTTTCAGACAATTTATTGAAGTACTTTTAATGTTGTCAGAACAACATCCGAATTTTTTGTTCAGAAACAGCAAATTCTTTTCCCCGAAGTAACAAAATAGTACATAGTAATTTAACCAATTAATAAATTTAAAAAATGTGGCTAAATATACCTTGCCTACCCTACAACCCTTCATGGGGATCAGATTACTCCATTATACGTACACAATTCTCCGTGCGAGGAAGTGTATATATGACAGCGCACATACGCACTTTAAACGACATTGGTGCACACCCTCCACTCAAAGAACAAGAAGATCTCGAAGGTAATCACACGCAGAGGCTACAGAATTAGTTATATTATCTTTTATAATTGGAGTTAAACAAAACATTACTGAAACTATTTTAATGCCACTTAATTAGACATTTAACATGACGTCACAACTTAACAGCAAACATACTCAACTCTAAGCTGTGAAGATCGACAAAAATAAGTTAGTATATTCAATGGTATTTTTATATTGTAGGTAGTTTATTAGGTCTCATAATGGGTGCATCGGAGGCTTTCAGGGATGAGAGCATTCGGTCTATTTCGTAAAGTTGTCCAATTAACCCATTACAATGTATACAACACTAAATAGAACCCGCCAAACTATTATTACTTGGCATTAACCGTAATCATTTTTAAACATAAGGCTTTACATATAATTTGTCCACCACAGATTACAAAAAATGACCCACAATTTATGTATGACAAGGTTTTGTAAACTATGCTTTTTTTAGGTATTTGCGGTTAGACACAAAAACCATAACAACAGGTGACACGTTTTTTACGGTTATTTGACTCTTATTTAGATAACTTTCTTTGTAGACGTCTGGCCCTGATGGTCTGTTGATTAATCATTACGGTATCAAGACATGTTATTAATAATAATAATCATAATTTATTTATTGCAAGAATATGGTACAAAAATGTGAAAGGTAAATAGTAAGTTCGCATATTCTGTCACACACATTCAATCAATTTGTACAATATACACTGCATTATGATAGTACATAGATTAAGGGACCTTTTAATTGTCAGTTGGTTGGCTGGCTGTCATCAGAATTTATTTATTTCATAACTTTTAAACATTGATGTTATTTAATTACTTTATAAATATTTTTAAGCTTGTCTCGTTTTTTATTATTAATTTTCACACACAATTCAATTAAAATATACAAAAATATCTGGCCTTCTTATACTTAAATATAGATGTATAAATTTTACATTTGTTTAACTCTAGCGGAGTATTTTAATTGCAGTTCAAATCTCTCATTGGCAAAGTCGTGCACTGAGACTAAATCTAGAAAATTACTCTTGCAAGGCTTTTATGCTATACTTAAGGTACTTAAGATCGCTGGAGCTTTGTTGGCTTTTAGGGATAATTAGACTGTATCTATAGATCTATGATTGAAACAATAATGCATTCATAAGTATAATTTAAAAATATATGTTTCATTCCCAAGACAAGGATGTTTTGGTTATAAAACATATTGCTGATATAAAATATCGCTTCAAAAGCAACGGGTACAACAAGATGGATTCAAATACAAAATAATGAACTACTAAAGTTACCACCTCCGTAGTCTAGTGTTTACCGTATGGTTATAACCTAAATCCTAGATTCTAATTCTGGCAAACAAGGTCAAAGTCAAAGTCAAAATCATTTATTCATTTAGGCAACACGAGACGACAATTACTGTATAAATAACAATAAACTCTCCGTCACTCTTTTTAATCGCCAAGTTTTTTGTTTTGCACAATGTTTGTAAGGAGCTGCAACCATTACACCATGTTGTTAAAACAAAGACTTATTAAACAAAACTTTATGGTAACCAGATCAATTATAGACGGTTAATTGAGTATTTTAAGAATACAGGGTTTCAAACTACAAACATCTATTTATCATAGTATAGTAAAATGTATTACACCTACTGGACTTTTCAATCACTACTGTATACGTAATAGAACGTTTCAAAAATTCTAATAAAATAACCTTGCCATAAATAAGCTACAAAGCATAAACGGTCAACAATAAACTTGTCCATATCACGTCTTACTCAAAATCGTAACGGCGACCTTTATGGCTCAACAAAAATGTATGCTTTAGCAATGAATATAATTACCCACTTTCATTAAGCAATTAATGTACTCTAAATATTTTCAGTTCAAATTAAGTAATTAACAGCTGTTGATCTATTATCTAGATTTGACAAATGTGCAGAGAGTATGAGAATTAATATACGAAATCGTTTTTATGTGTTTATTTTGTTGTGTGTTGTTGTTTATGTATGTTGAGTGTTGACATAAAGATTTATGATGATGTTTCGGAGTTTCATATTTTTAAGCGATCATTAAATAAGAGACATATATATATTATATAGCGTTATTTTTCTTAAAAGTCACGTTAGTTTCGGAAAATTTGGTAAAGATTTCATTTCTATACTAATTCTATAAAGCTGAAAAATATTTTTATAAACAAGCTAATTTCAAGAGCTACTGGCAGGATTAAAGAAATATTTTTGTCTTAAAGAAAAGGTTATATAATATCACGATACTACCTAGAGGAGCGGAGCACCAGTGTGAACATTCACAGAAAACGTGAAAAATATAAGCTTTATGAGAGCTTCCATTTCGTGGTTCGATAGCGAATGATACTGAAATTGTAATACATGCATTTTAAAAATTACCTTAATTAAGTCAGCGTACGAAGTTTATTTAGTAGTCAGCGTACCAAACTGCAATGCAGCACCACCTTTATACACTAATTATCTTTTAAATGATCGGCCAGTACCATGACACACATAATAGCTTTTTAATAATGGGGTTTCAATACTCTATTGTAAAAACTAAAGCAAGGTCTTACCAACCCCACCTATTGTTATTGAATGTTAAATATAAAAACCAATGATTATTTGACGTTGACATCAATCATTGAACAGCATTCCAATCATAACCAAAATGTTCAGTAAAGTGAGTTATTTATTACGATAATTTAAATTTTAATTGTTTGTCATAACAAAATCATACAACACCTATTTTAAATAAAGCACAATGTAAATTTAATTCTTCATATTTAATGAGTGGACTTTAAATTTAGTCATCCATAAGGATCCATCCAGAAGGACCGATAGTGACCGACCTTTATTTGAATTGGATTATTAATAAATTAATTAAACATAATTGTAACTTACAAACATAAAGGTACATAAATTTAATTTGTAAAATTCTAGATTGTAGCTTTTGGAGCCATCCTGGCCGTAGCCAACGCCGGCTACTACGCTTACGGACCAGCTGTATCTTCTCAAAGCATTGTCCGTCATGATGAAGCTTTAGGACACCTGGCTGCTCCAGCATATGCCGTGCCTTTGGCTTATGCCGCACCTTTAGCATATGCTGCCCCTGTGGCCTATGCTGGATCTTACGAAGGACACGATGAACATGTAATTATAATTATTAATTAGATATTGTATATTAATGATTTTTATGCGTTGCTGCTTAATTTGCCTACAATTATTTAATTAACTTTTAATAGGCCTATCCAAAATACGACTTCGCGTACTCCGTGGCTGACCCTCACACCGGAGATCACAAGTCCCAGCACGAGAGCCGCGACGGTGATGCAGTCCATGGGTCCTACAGCCTTGTGCAACCCGATGGCGTTCTAAGAGAGGTCCACTACACTGCTGATGACCACAACGGGTAATCCAAATGACATATCGTAATTGAAGTTGCAGTGTTGGCCTAGTGGCTTCAGTTTGCGACTCTCATCCCTGAGGTCGTAGATTCGATCCCCAGCTGTGCATCAACGGATTTTCTGTATATTTGCGCATTTAACACTCGCTTGTATGGTGACAGAAGGTTAATCGCCTGCGTGCCTAGTAGAAATAATCACGGAACAGATAACCTAACATTGTATTTTTTTACAGTTTCAACGCCGACGTCCATTACTCCGGTCCTTCCTACCACGCCCAGCCAGCCTACCATCATTACTGATTCCTAAGTTCTGATTGCGTACTTTAAACTTAAGTATATTTATTCAAATATAAAACTTTATCATCAAAATTTGTTTTACTTATTTAGTAAAAACAGCATTGTAGATAGTGCCTAAATGTGTGCCTAAAAAAAGTGCATAAATCTAAGGTCTAACCCCGTGGTAAATTGTTAAATTATTTTTTAAGTATCTATTAATCGTCGTAACAGGCGTCATTTAAATTAAATAGGTTGCTTCATATCTGTCCCTCTCACTGTCCACAGATTACACTCACTCATGCACTCAAGCGTGTTAATCGTGGAGTAAATATTTTTTTAAGAAGAAAAATTGGGAGAAGTTGTGAAGTTTTAAGGATTTTCAAAATTGTAACTGAAAAAACAAAAAATTAAAGCTATGGAGTTATCTATTAAGTTTGTTATGGAAGAGCTGGGAACCCTGACACAAGTATTTTATATTTAAAAGGGTTCTCAAATCTTACACATTATAATTCATTTTTATAATGAATAAAGATATTTTTATATTTAGTGGTTACTTAACAGATAGTCTAAGTAGATGAAGTATTGTAATTGTTTTACATGTATTTCTTATGTTGCTTTACAAAGAATTTTATGTGAGAGAAGATACTCGTAAAACCGCCGCCAAATATCTTCAAGAGAATATTTCGCTTTCGTCCAGCGACATATGTACAGCTTTATGTAGACCTTCATAGACTTTCAGATGATGTGACTATGGAATCAGAATAATCTCCAGAATGAGATAAAACTCAGCTCAGATAAACTCCCATGACACACAGCATCCACCTCCGATTATATTAAAAAAAACAATTGACTTTCTTATAAAACCTGGTCTAAAGATATATTATTTTCCAAACAGAAATGATTACCATGGTAAGAAACAATTTATTTGTCATAAATAATATAGAAATTGGACCAATGTAAAATCCGAATCGTATGTATTCTTTAGTTAATAAAATATAACATGCAAATAACCGCAAGGGATATGAAGTAATATCAAGATATTCAAACTAATTTATAATTGAACATAAAGAAATAAATAAATTTCATAATTGTTATTGTAATACTGTGAGAAAATATTGACTTTTCGATTGGCGTAATATCCGAATTCGGCGTAATAAGAATTTGGACTGATTACTCAAATTGTAATATGAAGTGTATCCATTTATAATATAAATATAAATGATACAAGTAAAATACTCAGCTTCATCCTAAGTTTTATTTCTCCTTGAGACCCAGAACATCCAGACCTAAGTTACGCCGATACTCACATTCAATAGATGTAAATAGCCTGTTTTCTTCAAAATTCGCATATTTTTTAACTAAATATTTGTGATACAGATACCGGCAAACATCTTGATTAAATGTCCTTGGCTGCACAGATGCAATTTTTAAGTATCACTTGCGGCGGCGGGAGAGTGACGTGTCGATCGCGTGATTGGTAAATCAGTTGACGTTTGTGTCCTGCGATGAGCAAACTTTTCCCCACTCCCACGTTTAATGCTCAAGAAGTTTGCCGGTATCTGTAAATACTAATTATTATAATATACCGTTGCTAATCATAAATTTATTTGCATAAACCCGTGGCGCTACAACCCTTGATCTTGACCTCATGCTTTGTATGTTTCGTGATCATTTGTTTTGCCAATAGGAAATTAGCCTTCTGTGCCTAACACAGACCGTCGAGGTTTTGGGTCTAAGACATGCCGTTATCCGGTCACCGTGATTAAAAAGTCCGTTAGAGCACACCCGGGGTTTCAACCTACGATGACAGGGATAAGTGTCGCACGCTCAGGCCACTACGCCAACACGGCTTCAATATTAATTGTTTAAAGACTCCACCAATATTCTCTTTATATACAACGCTACTGTAATTATCTACTTCCTTAATTACTTTAATATCCGAGATAAAATCGATGGTCTAAAATACTATCGAAACAATATTTTAATTGCAGTAAGCTGTATATGTAATAATTTTACACCTCAGTGGTTGTATATGTATAATAAGAATCGGTCAAGTATAATCTAAATCGTTTCTAATGTCTCCTTCAAAATTGCAATAGATTACTTACGTATATATATTATACTAATTATTGTTAGCCAGTTGTTGCCCGCTATGTTTTTCATTTCGTCTGTTCAACGTGTATACAGCCTTTTTTACACAAAGCGCCTTTCCAATGTATTGCTCCGCTTGAAATGTTAATTAATGCCCAAATTAAAATCATTAAACATCTTATCATACGCTGGACTTGGCTATCTGAACATTTGTTATTAAAAAAAAAGCCAAAACACTTTTCTAGGTAGCGTCGCAGCAGTCCCTAAAATCATGCCTCTAAACATGTAAATAAAAGTGTTTACGTGTTGTTTATCATATTTTTTATTCACATATATTATATTTTAATCAAAAATTAAACTGCAAGCCAGTGCCAGGATTGGACAGGCAAATACATATTATTTTTAAAGCATGGTACGTCATCGTTGATTCGATCATTTGTGTTCGTTTTATGTCACGTGACCGACATATCAAAATTACTCTATTTAATCGTGGTTTACTGTTTAAAGCCTTTATTTTTGAATACTCTGTCTATTATTTAATACTTAGTACATTACACTAAATGGTACAACGATCCATAGATTGTTTTCATGACCAAGCACATTGCGTTATAACAAGTAATATAATTAAAAACGGCCGTTATCCGTTACTAGTATCCTTGACACCCCACCCATTTTAATTTAATATAAAAAGTGATCGAGTTTGATTTGTATCACACTTAATCCACAACTTGACGTGTAACGTTTAATTTCATTCTACAAAATGTTCAGCAAAGTACGTTTTTCTTAGATCTATCAAGTTATTAAAAACTTAAAGCTAGAATAAATTATAAGTATTTTTCTTATTATGAAAGTTATCCTTTTCCAGGTTATCGCATTCGGCGCTTTCTTAGCCGCTGCCAAAGCTGGTCTACACGGCCAAGCTGTGTCATCTCAGAGCATTGTCCGTCATGACACCGGCTATGGATCAGCTGCCTACGCGCCTTTAGCTTACGGAGGACATTACGGAGCTTCTCAGTACGATGGTCATGACACCTATGTAAGCATTTAAATTGTTTCGATTTAGGCTCCATCGCTTATAGTTCTTTGATTGAAAACACTTTTTACTTCAAAATAATTATTATTAATTTAATAAATTAATAAGTAAAACTTTTTATGTAGGCGCATCCAAACTACGACTTCTCCTACTCCGTGGCTGACCCCCACACCGGAGACCACAAGACCCAGCACGAGAGCCGCGACGGTGACGCAGTCCACGGCTCCTACTCCTTGGTGCAGCCTGACGGCTCCGTCAGACAGGTCCACTACACTGCTGATGACCACAACGGGTAAGGAATTGTTTGTAAATAAATTTAGAGCGTTCAAATCATTTCAACGCTTTTTGTTTTATATTTTCCCCTAAACAACTCTAAGTTAATCATAAAAGTATATTAATTTATATCTTATTATTTTTCAGATTCAACGCTGTTGTACAGAACTCCGCGCCCTCAGTTCACCCCCAGCACGCCTACCACCACCACTACTAAGCTATCCCCAAAGTTCCTACAAAATGACTATGAAATAAATTATATTTAAACTAATGTATCTGTTTTATAATCCCGCTATAGTAGTTATTAAGGAGTTAGTTTTATCAATTTTATAACATGATTAGGTGCAGATTAGTTTAATAAATAAAGTTGAACAATCTCACAATAATCCAAAATTACAAGTAGGATTTATAAGATGTACACACGCGCGCTGTAAAGCAGATATAGATTTCTCCGCAGATAAATGATAAAAAGTTGGTACAAGTCGGCTTATTGTAAAACCATTTACCGATTTTTTTTCGATAGTCATTAAAACATAAGCCATATATGAAGTAATGTTTTCTATAAATTATTTTTCATAAAATAATTGTGAACAAATTTATCTTAAGAACTCAAATAAATTAATTAATTGCTTAATTTAATTGTAATTGTTTTAGGAAGATATTGACTTAGATTTTTTTATTGTTGTGATATTGGAATTCGTACGATAAAGCTGAATATATTTTATATGATAAAATTTTTACTTTGTTTCCTATGGTTTAGATACAGTTTTTAAAAGCGATGGCAATTGTCAGATTTTCTAACAAAAACGTAAACCTGACGATCTCTATTATATATATTCAATATTATATATATTTAAAATATATTTCAAATCACCTCCATCATGAGCATACCCCACATACACACCTTTACATACTTACCCTCTTTTTTACACCATCACATAACACAGCCAAATTAGGTACCACTTATTTAAATGTATTGAATAATTTCTTATTGTTTTTGTTGCTTTTGTAAATTTTTGAACCTTTTTATTGTTAAATGTATTATGTATTCCACCTCTGGCTATATTTTCAGTGTAACTGTTTGTCATTATATATCATTTATGTTAGCTGTAGGAGTACGGAATAAATAAATAAATATATATAATATATAGGATGTATTGCTTCTTTTTACAACGGTGACAAAAGAAGGATATCTTTGATTTATATTTGTTTTTACAGTTTCAAGTATTAAAGAAAGTGACCACTACGTACGTAAATAGGATTGTGTTTTAGATTAAAACAGAATAAAATAAATTCTATGTAACGCATAAGCAGAAGAAAATTATAAATATGTATATACTTTCTTTTTTATAATTACATATACTATTTAACTATGACACAACGTAAGCGTAGGCTTCAGAAAAAAGGCTTAGTCTGACATCCGTACGTCGTAAACGTATTAGATTTTTACATACCTGACTAATCCCACCAATTAATAAAAACCATAGGCCTTACATCTGCGCGAACAATACACCCGCCAATGTATATAGAATTTTAAAATAATACCAAACCTTATTTTTGTCAATAACTTCGCTCTAGCCGCTAGCATGCTAAGTACACGTGTATAGTCTCATTAGGCACTTACCTAAAGAGCTTGTAATCAAATAAAGTTTTAATTTAGTTCGATTTCAGTAACGTCCCTTCACCAACATGCAAAAAAAGTATTTTATTTTAAGTATCGTATCATGTACATCAGTATACGTCTACAAATATTGGCCTTTGTTGCCAATTAGATAACAAATATCTATAGATAATAATGATTAATATTTACTTCATTATTGCATTTTTGGAATATTGTAAAAATAAAGTTTTTCAACGAATACCATGACATATTTTTTTACTTATATTAGGTTAAATACACACTTTGAAAATAAATGTAAACCCTTTCAAATTGTTAAGATTACCGACTTTTCGTACACTGCTGTTTTATTAACTTTGAATGATCATCACAATATCATAATTTACGTAATTAAAGTATTTGTAATAGTTACACGCCCCCGTGGCCCAGTAAGAAATGAACAAAAAAGCAATATATTTAGTATTTAAGGACGTATACGTCAAGATATGCGAGTAGAAGCTGAATATAGCTGAGGTACTTAATGACACAATTTGACAGTTACTTACAGCTAATAAGTTTTAAAAACTTTATCTTAAAATATATCCGAAGTGGTGGAGGCCTGATGACCTGTAACACACCTTATTACCTTTAGCATGCATCAGTCTCACACAAACTAGCTTTTTCCCTAAACAGAAGTAAGACAATTATTTATTTATAATAGTATATAACTGTCACTTACATAGTCCTAAGTTTTTGTGAGTAATAAATAAAAAATTAAGGGTTTATTTCTATGAAAACGCAAAAACAATAACAATGATTGATCATATGTTAAACCTGAGGTTTCAGGCCAAATTTCGCCATGGAAACCACCAAATTTCAAAATCGATGTTTAATCTTTCCACTAATAAACTAATTTTTATATAAATGACTACGACAAAACAATTACAATGTTGATGACAACAGTTATTAAGCAGAGCAATGCATAGTTTGTTTTCGTGATAAAGCACATTGCGTTATAACAAGTAATATAATTAAAAACGGCCGTTATCCGTTACTAGTATCCTTGACACCCCACCCATTTTCATTTAATATAAAAAGAGATCGAGTTCAATTCATATCACACTTAATCCACAACTTGACGTGCAACGTTTAATTCTAATTCTACAAAATGTTCAGCAAAGTACGTTTTTCTTAGATCTATCAAGTTATTATAAACTTAAAGTTAGAAGAAGAATACCTTAACAAACGTCTTATTAATTAAAAGTTAAATTTATTTTTCTTATTATGAAAGTTATCCTTTTCCAGGTTATCGCATTCGGCGCTTTCTTAGCCGCTGCCAAAGCTGGTCTACACGGCCAAGCTGTGTCATCTCAGAGCATTGTCCGTCATGACACCGGCTATGGATCAGCTGCCTACGCGCCTTTAGCTTACGGAGGACATTATGGAGCATCTCAGTACGATGGACACGACACCTATGTAAGCATTGAAATTGTTTCGATTTAGGCTCCATCGCTTATAGTTCTTTGATTGAAAACACTTTTTACTTCAAAATAATTATATATAAGTTCATAAATTGCTAAGTAAAACATTTTATGTAGGCGCACCCAAACTACGACTTCTCCTACTCCGTGGCTGACCCCCACACCGGAGACCACAAGACCCAGCACGAGAGCCGCGACGGTGACGCAGTCCACGGCTCCTACTCCTTGGTGCAGCCCGATGGCTCCGTCAGACAGGTCCACTACACTGCTGATGACCACAACGGGTAAGGAATTGTTTGCTGTGAATAAATGTAGAGTGTTCAAATCATGAAAAAACTTTTCGTTGTATATCTTTCCCCTCTCTAAATAATTTGAAGTTATATAAAATTATCATAAAGGTAATAATTTCTTATTATTTTTCAGATTCAACGCTGTTGTACAGAACTCCGCGCCCTCAGTTCACCCCCAGCACGCCTACCACCACCACTACTAAGCTATCCACAAAGTTCCTACAAAATGACTGTGAAATAAATTATATTTAAACTAATGTATCTGTTTTACTAATAAACCTGCTTTGGTATAGTTATTAAGAAGTTAAATTTATCATGATTATAACAAGATCCGGCTAGGATTTTTCGAAAAGATCCACCCTTATAGAAATTGAAATAGCAGGAAAAGTCTGGTAGACTAACGATACAGATAGGGACATCTGGAAAGGGTTGAGGGATATGTGTCATTGTGTGCCACATGTGCTTCATCACTTCTTTATAACTCCTTGAAGAAGACTGGGGAACACCACTAGGGTCGTATATATTCGTATTTACAAAAAATTATTTTATATCAAATTTTAAAATATCCCAAAACTAGGAACAAAAGTTGTGAATGTCTCATACATATTACGAACTCCAATTTGTGTTTACGCTAAATCATATTAAAAGTAGGCTTCTGTAACGATAAATAATAATTATTACTCAACCTCTAAACGATGTCGAAAAATTAACTTACTAATAAAATTGTGTCGTGGGGTAATAAACTGATACTTTTTATTTTATCAAGCCATATTGTCTGATATGTACATTTATATATCTAATTGACTTCTGCAAAATCTGGGTTCTCATTTTTGAAGTTATACTTCTTTAGGCGCGTTATGAAAAATTTATGGGAGTGAAATTTTACGATGCGCGCGCACCGTCACACAAAATTCAGTATGGGCGCCGAGCGTGCGCGAGCGACATGGGAATAAGACAATCTACTTGTAGTACCTTTAAAACAAATAAAGCAGTTTTAATTATTTTTTCAAAGAAATTTAGCAATGCTTTTTCACAAAGACCTATTTATACTTAGTTAAAAGGTTATGAAGCATACCTAGTTATTAAATTGAATTTATAATATAATATAATAATAATTATTATTAATATTAATTAATAATTGAATAATATACTAAATATTTAATATATTGTTAAATTATTAACGCTAAATATTTATTATTAATTATTTAATATTTTAAAAAAATAAAGAAAGCCAAAGAAGTATAACTTCTTACGCGCGTACATAAGTACACGCAACATTTTTTATTTAAATTTAAAACTAATATCCTCTATTTAATATTATTATCAACATTATTTTTTATTGCATTTCCTAAATTGTTTATAAGTACTTAAAAATAAACAACCCAGGAATCAGATTATAAAAAGATACAGACATATTTATTTGACAAAGAGCAGTGTTGGCCTAATGGTAACAGCGGGCGACTCTCATAGCTGAGGTCGTAGGTTTGAACCCCGGCTGTGCACCAATGGACTTTCTGTATAATATATGTGCATTTAAGGCTCGCTCGTACGGCTTATTATATTGAATTCAGAAATAATAAAAATTGATGGTACTCTTACATCAATTTTTATAAGATAAAAATAAACTATATTTTAAATAACGTAATTACTGGGGTGTTTAAATGATTACAAATAGAAGGTATTTTGTAATCATTTTCTGCCCCAGTGGCCTAGTATGCAATGAGATGTTATATTCGGCTTTCAAGGGTGTACTATAATTTTCGGTGCCTGCAAGAAATGTATTTAATTTGACAGATCCTTACAGCTAACAAGGTTTACAAAGTTAGTCTAAGGAGGTAACCATCAAAAACCAAACTTCGTAGGCGATTCCTATACTACCTTGTGTTAGCCCATGTTTTTCTCAAAATAACTACGACCATACGTTTATAACTAAAACTATATATCCTCATATTTACATCTCTGGATATTTATACTACGCTATTAAGCAGAGCAATGCATAGTTTGTTTTCGTGATAAAGCACATTGCGTTATAACAAGTAATATAATTAAAAACGGCCGTTATCCGTTACTAGTATAGTAGTATCCTTGATACCCCACCCATTTTCATTTAATATAAAAAGTGATCGAGTTTAATTTATATCATACTTAAGCCACAACTTGACGTGCAACGTTAAATTCTAATTCTACAAAATGTTCAGCAAAGTACGTTTTTCTTAGATTTATCAAGTTATTATAAACTTAAAGTTAGAATATATTATAAGTATTTTTCTTATTAAATAAGTTATCCTTTTCTAGGTTATCGCATTCGGCGCTTTCTTAGCCGTTGCCAAAGCTGGTCTGCACGGCCAAGCTGTGTCATCTCAGAGCATTGTCCGTCACGACACCGGCTATGGATCAGCTGCCTACGCGCCTTTAGCTTACGGAGGACATTATGGAGCATCTCAGTACGATGGACACGACACCTATGTAAGAATTTAAACTGTTTCGATTTAGGCTCCATCGCTTATAGTTCTTTGATTGAAAACACTTTTTACTTCAAAATAATTATATATAAGTTCATAAATTGCTAAGTAAAACTTTTTATGTAGGCGCATCCAAACTACGACTTCTCCTACTCCGTGGCTGACCCCCACACCGGAGACCACAAGACCCAGCACGAGAGCCGCGACGGTGACGCAGTCCACGGCTCCTACTCTTTGGTGCAGCCCGATGGCTCCGTCAGACAGGTCCACTACACTGCTGATGACCACAACGGGTAAGGAATCATTTGTAAATAAATTTAGAGCGTTCAAATCATTTCAACGCTTTTTGTTTTATATTTTCCCCTAAACAACTCTAAGTTAATCATAAAAGTATATTAATTTATAACTTATTATTTTTCAGATTCAACGCTGTTGTACAGAACTCCGCGCCCTCAGTTCACCCCCAGCACGCCTACCACCACCACTACTAAGCTATCCCCAAAGTTTCTACAAAATGACTGTGAAATAAATTATAATTAAACTAATGAATCTTTCTTATCAAACCAGCCCTTATTGTGAGTCTAAAAAAGTTATGATAAAGGTGTCGTAGTTCATTTGTCTGGGGGCATTTTTTTTTTCTGGAAATAAATAAAGAAATTTCTGGATATCCATTTTATTCAATGTTTTGTTTAAATATTCTAAATAATTGTTTTATTTAAAAGTTCGATAATCTCAAATAAACAATATCTTGTTAATAAAACATTAAAGGCGTAATTTCTGTGTCCTGCAGGTTCGTCCGCGGTTATTTGGTCGTAGCGTGATATTTTAATGAAACCTTCCTCAATTAATGAACAATCCACAATTTTTTTTTAAATCGAAAGTCTTCGGCTAAACATATTGAAGGAAGTTTTTAAAAGGATATGATATTTCCCGACTGTAAAATTTTCATTGTTGCTCAGATCTGATTGGTCCTAGACTAATTTACTCGCTGATAAATATGCTTTATTTTTCTGAAAGAACTTTTAAAAACTGATTTTCTTTGAATTTTAAATGATGATCACATCAAATTAATCTATATTTTTTTTGCAATTTTGTAAAAGATTGAGAAGGCAAGTGGATAGGTGTTTTAATATAATGTTTTTTTATAAAATGGGCAGGAAGCTCATCTGATGGACAATCAGTGCCAGAGAACTCCCGAATGAATCGCCAGTATTTTAAGAATTTTTACGCTCTTTTATTGAAGGACCTTAAGTCGAATTGGTTCGGAAATACTTCAGTGGGCAGCTGGTTCCACATAGTGGTGGTCCGTGACAATAACTGCCTTAAGAAACGCTCAGTTGGGGAAGAATGATGCTCCAGCATTTGCAGAGTTATTGTTCATCTAAAACATGTTTAAATAAACGATTGGATCTTTGTTATTTATTATTTTCGGATTAAGCTTATATGTCGACTCTAACAATTGCAACGTTTTTTTTATATTTAGTAAATTTTACAATGATAGTCTTTTTTATATAAATTTTGTAACTAACTAATACTAATTTTTTCCTCCAACTTCGAATATGTTCCCATTGGAGTAGAGAATCTTAGGCCGTGGGGTTCAAGTGCACAGGCGCTAATAAAACATTTAAGTTGGCGCCTGGTAGATAGTACCCGGTAACACCAGAGCTGGTATAAGTATCGCAATACAGCGAGGAAATGATGCAAGCGTTAAAGGTAAACTGCTACAGGGACCAAAGTTTTTAAATTGGATAAATTTTCTATTTATTAATTTTTAATTAGGTACTTTAATTATTAAAATAAACTTAAATATGTAACGTTGTAGAATGTAACCTCCCGCTACTTTTTTACTTATATTTTATTTTTTGTTTCGTTTTAACAAATAAACAACAATAATGACAGGTTTCATAAGAATCATGAAATGGTAATCTTAGATACCGAATTAGGCATTCATGTTTTTTGCCTTACCATGTAGCGCGAATTAATTCACGAAATCCTTTTTCCTCACATAGACATATTTTTTTACATAAAACGTACCTTAGTACGATAACGATTAGTTTATTTATTATTTCAAAAGTGTATAACAATTACATTTATAATTTTAATAGCCAATAGACCTAGAAACTCATTTGTGCCTGAATTTCTACGTTACGTCTTTATGCCCAAAAATATTGTTGTTCCAGAAATGGAATACAGGACGATTATATAACACTTAATCCGAAGGAAGCGAATACGTTTAATTTAAATGCTGCAGTATTGTTATTATTTATTTAGTTTAAAATGGAGAAACTATTGTATAACAAATTAAAATACCAAAACAATTATGCAAGTCAAAAATATGCTCAGTAATTAAAAAAATTATCACCATAACTAATTTTTAGTAAGCTTTTCGTTCCGTCCACTAAAATTTTCTCTAGATTTTCATGAGATCACCTGAATCAAGAAATAAATAAAGCAAGAGGCATGTTGCATTTCAATTAGGTAGATGCATTTACGCAGGACACTACAAAAACTATGCGACATCGTTGTAGTAACAGTAATTTTATCTTACAGGTGTAAATTATAAATTTCTTAAGGAACATCAAAGAGCAAATCCGTTAGCAAAAAGCGTGTGATGCAACTATTTAAATTATCTATTACAGTGTACATATCATTAAGAAAATCTTCAAAAATTTTATCGAGTGGAACACAAGAACACGATAATAATTGTAAATATGAAGAGGTCATTCGAAATTAGAAATCTAATTACACTCTAATGATATTTTTAAGTGTTTTAACCTAATTAAAAAAAAACAGAAAGTGTTTTATTATGGTCTATACTTTTTTTTTTTAAATAATATTTATCCTTTTTACTTAAATACCATTAATACAAAAAACTAAATAAAGGTATAAAATCGGGGAATATGGTTAAAAGGAGTATTAACAATATTCATAGCGCAAAATCACCTTCACTTTAACACTGTCACAGCCAAATTAGGTATTACTTAGTTAAATGTATTAAATATTTTTTATTGTTTTTTCCCTTTTGTAAATATTTTCAACCTTTTTGTAAATATTATGTATATGGAATACATAATGTATTCCATATTTGGCTATATTTTTAGTGTAAATTTTTGTTTTTTTTAGCTGTAGGATTACGAAATAAATAAATTATAAATATATATTTTTTTACCTTTACTATGCAAAAATGTTTCTTCCCCATTATCCCCCATCAAGCACAAATATATTTAAGTGAAAAGATAGCGGTTGAGAAGGTATTCATAGAATAGTTTCTTTAAATCGAAATATCGACATTCTGAAATTGTGATACCAATTCTAGTACTCAACTCACCTCGCTATATACAACATACCAAAGTGAGTTATTTCCTCTAATAAATATCCGTCTAGCTAACAATAGCATTGATTTTGTAGCAATAAAATTTAAACTATGCTCTTATTGTATTCCAGGTATGAGACAAATATAATTCCTATTCGCACTCACAGAGAATTCTTAAAATTAATTAGTATTAATCATACTATCTGTTCCTCATTCTTACCTCACAAACGAAAAACAATAACACCTTATCATAGCCCAATTTGACACATCAACATAGTACAGCAATGTGGTTCGCATGATATTATCGTTAACAATCATTTCACTGATAATGCATAATGAGAGAACGGTGAAAACAAAGCAAAGCGACCTTGCTGTAACATCGTGAATCTGAGATCGCTCTCGACGCCCCACCGGACCTGAGATGAAGATTCTTATAAAACCGACGATTTATCATCATAGGTATGTCAGTCACAGTTTCACATCCAACTCAAAAAATGTTCTCTCGAGTGGGTTAAGCTTTTAAGACGAATTTAATCTAGAAGTTAATCAATTTTCTAACTATCTTACTGTGATTTACAGGTGCTTGTGATAGGTGCTGTCATTGCCGCGGCCCAAGCTGGACTTTTGGGTCTTGGGCATGGAGGATACGGACAACATGGTCCGCAACACGGTGGATACAACTACAATGGTGCACATGGAGTACCTGCATTTTCTGGAGCATACCCTGGACAATTCGCCCATCCTGGACCACAAACCAATCCATGGGCATTTAACAGTCCCTTAGCAGGTCACACAGCACCTTTGGGCCACGCCTCACCTCTAAACCACGCTGCTTATCCAGGTGCACCAAATGGTGGCCTCAACGGCCCTCTTGGTCACGGTAATACCTTTGGCCGTGCTATTTCGCACGTTGATAGAACTGATATCATACAAGCTTCCCCAATCGGTCATTCTAATGCTGCCCATTTAGCGCATCCAGGTTTTGCTCACCAAGCAGCTCTCTCGCCTGCTTTGAATTTAGCTCCTAACGCCCTCTCTCACGTTTCAAATGTAATTCATCCAGCTTCAGCAATTCATTCTAGACCCTTAGCCCATATTCCTAATGCTCCCTTAGGACACATTCCCAATGCCGCTCCATTGGGACACGTTGCACCTTTAGCTCAAGCTGGAGCCTTCCCTCATGTCGGTCCTCTAGCAAATGCCGGACCTTTTGCTCACCCTGCTGCGTTAGCCCACGGTGCTCCTTTACCCCACCCGGGCGCTGGACCTCTAGCTTACCCTGGACCTCATGCGGCTCCCTCAGGCTATCTTCCACCATTGACCCACAACTCACCTTTAGCTCCTGTAGCTCCACTAGCTCACTCTACTTTAGCCCATCCTGCATCTCTTTCAAATGGTCTTGGTGGATATGCAAGACAGTATGCCGGTGCCGAAAACTATCACGTATGTATAACTTAATAACCAATATTGGTTTACTCATTTGATCGGGCGTAAAATAATACAGTAATTTCATTACAGTCATACCCTAAGTACCAATACTCATACTCCGTCCAGGACCCCAACACTGGAGACAATAAAGCGCAACATGAGAGCCGCGATGGTGATGTGGTTAAAGGAGAATACTCTTTAGTTCAACCGGATGGTTCTTATAGAAAAGTATCCTACGCTGCTGATGACCACAATGGGTAAATTTTACTTTTTAAATATATAATAGGGGCAAACGAGGCAGCGAGACGCCCAAAAAAGGCAGTGATCGCCCATAGACAATGTTTGTATAGCTGCTATTGACACGACATTGCTTACCAATGATTCTCCGCGTCACCTATTTCAACCATGTGCTTGTCAAACCTGTTATGTATCGTGTGAGTAACGACCTCATACGACCTCTGATGATCCGAGATATCTTCCAAACTAGTTTAACAACTTCCTCACTTTTTCCGCACTTAAACATTAAAACAAGATCACCTTTACACATTGAAGTGGAGAAATATTTTTTGGTAGTCCCACATCTCTGTTCACTACGAGCAATCTTAATTACGAAGATATAGAATCTATTGCTTCACAGCTAAGGTTTGAACGTACTCGTGTATTGTATTGTATTTTTGTTATTATTTTTTACAGTTTCAATGCGGTTGTACAGAACTCAGGACCTAGTCATCATGTCTACTCGTCACAACGTCATCAAAAATGGTAGATCTTCTTAAAGACTTATGGATTGTTATGTTGTATTATATCGTATTGCTGTGATCATTGATTTTGAGAGTACAAATGTTTAAATAATAAAGTGTTTATAAAAATACCTCGGTTTATTTTATTGATTTTGAATCACTTAAATGTTTGACAAGCTGAAAAGCGTTATGTCACGTGATTAAATGTAACAAAACTTTTATTTGATAATAAAACAATTTTTTACCGGATTGAAGTTATGTATTTACAAATAAAAACAAAATATTTTTTTTATCTATGCGTACAAATTATGTCAATAAAAGACAAAACTTTTATTTCTTCACAACATATAACAATTATTCTTATACTACTAAAGATATTTTTTTCATACTTATATATTATATTTTTTTAGAAATACTACTACTTATTTGTTTTTCATCATAAACAAACAAGTATTTTCTCTTAATTTACTAAAACAAGTTAAGGAACAGTCCTTAAACAATTTCAAACAAATATTTACGCCTACTTAGGCAGTATTATATTACATATTAGCAATTAGAAATTATTTTCATGAATTACAATTTTAATTGCAAGCCTGTGCCTACTACAAGTCAGGTTTATACGCAACATTACGGTAGCAAATTGAATAATGTCTAATTGAAACAGTTTCGTAATTAAAATTTTGCATACATTTTTATAATTTCCTTTCATATTCTTGAGGTCAATTTCTTGGCGTTTCTTGCTAATTTGCATAAATTACTATAAAAGTGTTTTGAAAACCACAACAATCAATGTAATACTCGTGTGCCACATGTACACTCAGCCCTGTGGAACAGAGAAGAACAGTAATAATAATAATAAAGCCCGTTAAATTTCCAAATCATGGCAAAAAAATGAAAATAATAATATATAGCTTAGATTATTTTACATCTTTATACAAATTTTTACTTGTTATGCTTTATCGTAGCTACCTTCAGTACCATCGATTGGAACCCCTTCACGTGTAAAGGCCTCCTCCAGCTATTTCCAACTGACTCTGTCCATGGCTTTCTTTCTCCATTGCTTCCTGCTACCGCTTCTATTTCTTTTATACACCTTTTTAAAAAGGGAGCCCCACCTTTTCTCCTTCTTCCACTTGGTCGTTTGCTGCCTCGCCCATTGCCACTTCTGTTTTAGGGCATAATGTAAGGCATCTATCACTTTTGTTTTTCATCTTATTTTTTTTCTAAGCTTAAATAAGAAATTATATATCAGCTAAGCTCTAACAGTCGTATTTTAACCGTTGATAACTTTTGTTTAAAACAGATGACTATCAAGCCTGTAAAGAAATCCATGACTATAAATTATGTTTAGAATATGTCAAAGACCAATTTTCATATAAACTTCACACATGTTAAGTGTATCGTGGAGTAATTGAGGCATAATTTAAGCTATAATATCGAATTATTTTGTTAATACGTTATTTAACTTAGTATTTACATGAAATGTCCACACCGTAAATGGTAGGTTCGAGAAATTGCGTGCAATGATTTCGCTATAACGCCTATACCCTGGAGATAAATATCTAATTAATCAACTGTTTCACAATTTGAAAATAGAATGGCAATTAAATACCTACATTATTTCAAAAATTTGGTTTGGTACTCCTGCACGATAAAATCAAAAAATATCAGTTTCATGATCAATTGTCACTCTAATAGGCAAGTAAGCACCCTCCTGTGCCTGACATGCCGTCGACTGTTAGGGTCTAAGGAAAGCCGGTTTCCTCACGATGTTTTCCTACACCTTTCGAGTGACCGAGAGTTTTTTACGCCGGCTTTTTCTCTCGGCCTACACCCTCTGTCTTCTTTGCCGATGAGTAGGGATGCCTACAAATTGAAATTTAATGACGTGGAATAAGTGATACATGTATCACCTAGAAAGAAAGTCCATTGGTGCACAGCCAGGAACCGAACCTACGACCTCAGGAATCAGAGTCGCACACTGAAGCCACTAAGCCCACACCACTCGATACAAACTCCTGCACGATACAATTGTTAATTTCGATGGGTTTTGGTCAAATAAAGTCTTTGAAAAGAGCATTGGTGGTGGGTATTGGTGTGTATATTGTAATTCTATGCAAGCAATGTTGAAATTAGAGTGTGCCGTACTATTCGCAGATTAGAATATTTTATCCTGTGATAGCCTAGTGGCAGAGCGTGAGGCCATCAACCCTGGCACTAGGCACTAGGCACGTTGATCACCTACTTGCCTTAAGAAGATGAATATGCACAACAGTTAACTACTTTATTACAATTTTGGTACCATACAAATTTATATGTTTTGTATAGCTGATACGTAATTTCTTATACCTTCATTATCAGGAGTGCGTATTAAATTAAATACATTTCAAACTTGAATTCCTTGAAATTTCATGTACATAAAATTGTTATATACGAGTGATATTGGTTTACGAAGTAAAGCTTAAGCTACTTCTAATATTACTTTCGTGGTTTTCACACATGAATGAATCTATTAAACTACCGGAATTTATACATACACTAGATTTTACTTAGATAGAATAATAGTACTCCTTTGTACGCAAAGAAATCTAGTAGACGTTAATATAAGCTTGCGGTTTTCATTGAATACTGTTCTTTCTATAATAATTATTTTTTTTCGTAATCCTACAGCTAACACAAATTATAAATAAAAAAAGTATTGTACTAAAGATATAGCCAAAGATGGAATACATAATAAGAGTATACGTATATACAATAAAGTTCAAACACAAAAGGAAAAAATATTAAATACTTCAACTGAATTAATTAAATACCTAATTCGGCTGTGTTGTATGTTGGTGTGAAAGTGAGGGTATGTACGTGAGGGTGTGTATGTGGGGTGTGTATGTAGGGTGTGCTCATACCTATGGCTTAGATACAATTTGACATTTTAACATAAGTAATAAAAGTGATAACGTAAAATTTAGTGTCTTTATATACTAGGATTTGTTTACACATTTTATAGCTAATAAGTGGTACAAACATCATCGTTTTTATACTTTACAGTATATTGTCTATGCACAGAGCGAATGACTTGTATCTATTAACTATATATATTTATTTGAAAATGCCCTTGACATATAACTAACACTTTTTGAAAGTTTATTTTTTAAATCGATTGTTGTCAGCCTATAAGCGTATCATTCATATAATACGCATTCTATACCTTTGTCACTAAGTCATTAGAATTAAATGTTTGATTGGGACTCACTGTTGGGCCAGATAGATTACTCTGCAGGGGGCATGACAATATCTGCCGCTATCTTTAATAAACCTTGACTAATATGAGCCAACAATGCACTTTTATTTTTATAAATTACTCAATTTACGATTATATCAAATCATGAACGTAATACGGACGTTGGGAAATCAAATACCTAGCTAACTACCTTTAATGATTACTGACAACCTCGTATATTTTCAAGCGCATTCATTATCTGCCGTAGAAAAAAGAACTAGCATTTTCAAGAAGGGCGACCTGTCTTTCTTTCCCCTTTCAAGCTACGCTCATCTAGAAGCACGCTGGAGTTTCACCCTCTTCGTCGTTGACATTCCCAGGTGCCACACTGCACGATTTGGTTTATCGTTTCGTATAAAAATAGAAAAAGAGTATCCATAGACAGTATAATATGGATTCATTTAAGCGGCGATAAAATAGGCATCTCCTCTCCATAATATCTCACTTAGCATCAGGTAGGATTGTGGTCAAACGTCTGTCCAGTTCTGTTTAAAAAATGATAGTAATAATGGGAAAACATTCTGGACTGAATATTCTCTGGTAATGGCAAAACTTTTTATTTATAAGGCGTTGAGGATGCCTTAATAAGAATTGTTGTAAACAACACTATGAAATTGAAATTTTCTTACATAAAAATATCTCCCGGACGCAGTTTACCTGATGGACAGAAAACTCAAAAACTAGAACGGGTTTGGGTACGGGTTTCACACAAATGGTACATCGTTTCTCAAGTGGGACCCTTGTGGGGGTCTAGTTTGATTTAAAAGGGGGTCGCAGACTGTTAAAAAATAATAAATACAAACTACATATAGTTACAAAAGATTCGTTTTGTTAAAGGAATGAATAATTATAGTGTAGTGTTATAAAACTAAATTATAATTTTACAGTAACGGGTAGCAAGACTGTTTTACTTAATGTTTTGACTCTTTCGTGTATCGCGACATAAAAATAGAGAAACGATGCAATAAAAAATTGGCTGAAATATATTCTTGTTGAGAAAGTCCCGAAAATCTACCACAAAGAAGGACCACGCAAGAAGTTGTGGGCGAGCTAGATTTGAAACAATGAAGTATTTATAATTAGCAAGTGTTCAATTTATATATAACTATTGTGTGTAGTGTTGGTGGCTTCAGCGTCAGATTCCCATCCCTGAGGTCGTAGGTTCGATCCCGGCTGTGCACCAATGGACTTTCTTTCTATGAGCGCATTCAACATTCGCTCGAGCGGTGAAGGAAAATATCGTGAGGACACCGGCCTTAGACTCAAAAAGTCGACGGCGTGCGTCAGGCACAGGAGGCTTATCACCTACTTGCCTATTAGATTAACAAATGATTATGAAACAGATACAGAAATCTGAGGCCCAGACCTAAAAAGGTCGTAGCGCCACTGATTTATTTTATTTTTTTATACATTGGAGAGCGTGATCTATTTATAGACAGGTTTTCATTTAATTTTTTTTTATTATGAAATATGCGAAATTGTCATTGTAGGCCAACTTTGATGGAGCGGTTTTAGCAACCTTGAATATTTGACCTAGTGACTAATTTAATTGACAGCGATATCCGCTATTTCTTACGTTATATGGATACAGAAAAAGAATGTTAAGTGGTGTTAACTTTATTTTCCTTTTTAAAGAAATAAAAGTATATTACGAAAGGCGTTGAATTTTTATTTGGAATTTTCCCCTTTATATAGTTGTCTAAATGACTCTAAATTTGTTTACCAAAAGCTTAATAGCGATGTTAAGCATGGTGGACTAACTGGTTTTGTTGTAAAGGAAATTCATTTCTTCTTTTGGGTGTTGTTAGCTTCAAAACGTTAAAAAAACACGTAGAAGTAATTTGCCCCTCTTTCGGTTTGAGTAAAAAACTATTAACCCTTTTACTCTCGTTGGCATGAAGTTCGTTCTTAGGTTCTTCATAATAATATATATATGAGTATGTTAATTAAACTAACTATTGTCTTATAAATAATTATTTTGAAAGCTTCTTGCCAGTTCTTCTTGCCCGCTCTACGCCCTTGACTTGCGAACTGGTAGTAAATGTAAATTTACAATTAATTTGACTTCTATTTTGTCGTTCATAAGTGTACTTGTTTACCTATATCAATAACGATATTTTGAGTTGAGTTTGCGTTTATTTTAGCATTTACGCTTACGCTGATATAATTATTTATTTATTTATAAAAAACTAGCTGATCCGGCAAACGTCGTTTTGCCATGTATATCATTTATGGTTATTGTGCCTCACTCGACATAGATAGGTATAGTGTGTCACGAACTTTTTTGTAGATATTTATAAGATCTACAATTACTTAAAACATTTTATGGTTCTATCTTTAATAGTTTAGGCAGGGTACGCAAAATAAGTAACTTTTTTGGTTGATTTTTTACACCTTGTGTGCGAAAAACCCTAATATCTTACGGAACCCTATTTTTGTTCAAAATTAAGCCTATATTACTCGTGGATAATGTAGCTTTCGAATGGTGAAAGAATTTTTAAAATCGGTCCAGTAGTTTATGAGCCTATTCATTACAATCAAACAAACAAAGTTTTCCTCTTTATAATATTATTAGTGTAGATAAAAGCTTGCCAACGCTTGGCACACTGAAACAGTGCAAGAAAAATAAATGCAATTTTTAATGTGACAAGGACTAGGCTAGACTAAATATAACATACAAAATAAATTAAAAAAAAACAATTTATAAAAACAACAGCAACTATGGATTTCCAGACCCAGCTCGTTTATCAGAATTCTCAATTTGGCTCAGTGGGTTTTGGCCGAAACTCCTAATATTTTTATATCAAAAATTGGAGTAATCTTTCAAGTATTGTTTACTTAGAAGAGATATTATATGAAGAAAAAATGTTTTTTTGGGTAAATAAACAGAAAAGATTTTTTGTAACTTGGGTGTGAATAGGGGTGGTTAGGTAAGATATAATTGATTACGACGCCTTGAACGACAATTTGCGCCATGTCGATAAAGATAACTAACGCCCCCGTTTATGGAAATTAATAATTGCGGTTACGAAAAACAAGCGACACTAAAATTACTCTAGAGCATTTCACTTACATCATTGAAGTACTTGAGATAAAAGATAACTTGAATTAATAAAAGTGTCATAAAATATTTTTACATGGACATGCTTGAGAAACCTCAAAATGAGTAATGTAGTTTTTTTAGCAATTTTTACATTTACTTACGAAATAACTTTAAATATAGTAATGTATGTTTCAACTTATAACTTATTATTATTGAATGAATGAAGCCTTTATTTCAAACAACCAAGTTCTTACACCTAATAACTAATCTTATGACATATTTTGATATTTAATACTAAATAGATAACTTGTCTTCCGACATAGGCCTCCACCAGATTTTTCCATTGTAGTCTATCCAGAGACCTCCTTCGCAATAGTGTACGGTACGTTTTTAAGATCGATCTTCCTCGGTTTATTTTGCCTTGTCTTGGATACCATTCTACAATATCTTTAGTCCTGTATTATATTATTTTTGTTAATAGATTAAAAATAATTGACTTCCATAAGCTTCAATTAAAAATGATCTGTAAATAAATCAACTGTATAGTATTTAAATTCCACCACACGTAGCTGCGGGCGCAAGTGGCAGCAGTGAGGAAGGAGGCCTATTATCGAAGGCGCAAAATGACCTCGCAGCGCTATGTCAAAGTTACGGAACTTACTGACCGCATACCCCACCACTGCAGGGCTGTCCAGTAAGTTTTGGATTTCATATAAAAGTCCAGGCGACCACGATAATAGTATCAGTCACCTACTCTGATTTACACTGCAAAATGTTTACCAAAGTAAGTCAACAGGACATACGAATAATATTTAAAATTATTTGAACAATGTTGATAATAATTAATTGTTGTTCTTTTTAGATCGTCGCCCTGAGCGCCTTATTGGCTGCTGCCAACGCTGGTTTCCTGCCAGTACACCACGCCTCGGCTGTGTCGTCGCAAAGCATCGTGCGTCATGACACTCCCGTCCATGGCTACTACTCCGCCCCCATCCACCATGCTCCCGTAGTCCACGCTGCCCCCCTTATCCATGCCGCCCCAATTCACGCTGTTCATGCTGCCCCCATCGTCCATGCTGCCCCCGTACACGCTGAATACGTAAGTTAAATGCTTTATTTATAGACTTCTCTAAAATTCAAGTAAATACAGAATTTTGACTTACCAATTAATTTTCTTGCAGTCTCACCCAAGATACGACTACTCCTACTCCGTGGCTGACCCCCACACCGGAGACCACAAATCCCAGCACGAGAGCCGCGACGGTGGTGCAGTCCACGGCAGCTACTCTCTGGTTGAACCTGACGGTTCCGTCCGTAAGGTTGACTACACCGCTGATGACCACCACGGGTAAGATTTAATTTGTATTAACAAAGGCAAACCTCTAAGTCTGAGATTAAGGAACAAATTTTAACCG
Organism: Pieris melete; assembly: GCA_963693345.1. Classification (NCBI taxonomy): domain Eukaryota; kingdom Metazoa; phylum Arthropoda; class Insecta; order Lepidoptera; family Pieridae; genus Pieris; species Pieris melete. The sequence goes on along the minus strand of CAVNZK010000306.1, from coordinate 409,256 downwards.
TCTGAATTGCTTGCAGTTTCAACGCTGTAGTCCACAAAACCGCTGGCCACCACCCAGCCCCAGTTGTTCACGCTGCCCCCATCGTCCACGCAGCTCCCATCGTACACGCTGCCCCCATCGCATACGCTCATGGGCATCACGGTCTCCACTACTAAACGACTAGGCTATATTGATGTGCTCGTGTTGAATGTATGATGATTGTGATATTTAAGTGTAAAAAATGTGTATATTTGATATTCACTACTGTAAATAAACATACTTTGCTGATCAGTATTTTATCGTTTTCTTGCGAAAAGACAATACATCCCTTAGGTCTTGGCCTCAGATTTCCTTATCTGTAATTATTTATATTATTGACTGGGCAAATTGGTGATCTACCTACTGTGCTTGACGCACGCCGTTGATGTTGTTTAAAGCATTCCTCGCGATGTCCTCATTCAGAGTGCGAGCGAATGGTAACCGCACACAGAGTAAAAACTACTACTTCTTTGGCGTAATAATTTTCTTCAAGTACATTAGAGGGACGTTTCCCTCTTCGAATTGCATTTTCCTTGTCTATTTTAATGGTCACTTCCAATCGAAACGATATACTATGTACTAATCATGATATTTTACAATAAACACTATGTTATGTATGACTCTGAATAACTCTACGTCATGAGAGATGCAAATGCAATGCAACTTGTCGATAAAACAGAGCAAGCGCCAACTAGCGGCCCAGACTGTTTTACCGACGTTTGTACAGATGTCGGTCAGAGTGTCGGTTTTTTGTGACGATGTGCACGCGCCTCATAAAAATTTATTCTAATTTAAATTTAGTATAACTTCAAAAACGTGCGCACGAAAAGGTTTGGGTCACTCAAACCACTCATATAATTAATAATGCGTATGTGTTTTTAAATTACTATATTTGTAATATATTTACAAAATGAATAAGCGTCTTGCCCTTGTAACGTTGCGTTAGTGGCCCGAAATATAATTAAGTATTATATTAGATACGCATACTGGCGTGTGCGGACTTCTATTCAGCGGTACAATTAAGACTCAACAAGCGCTTGCGCAACTCTTTTTACATTCCAATTCTCTGATTATTATCGAACTAATTCAATTCTACTAAGAATTAATTTTACTATAAGGGATTTTTGATTATATCAATGATTTATTTATTCGTATAATAAAACTATAGTTATTTTCTTACGACATTAATGTGACAGTAATTCCTATATAGAGGCCAATTTGAACGCAATCATGTTGTAGTATGTGTCGCAGTGTTCGTAGACACCATTATGTACAAAATTGTCAAGAAACAAATTGCTGTGAATTTTCAACTATCATTTATGTGATGTTAGTTGCGTATGAAAGCACTCGATCTTGCTGATTAGAACCTATAAAATCCTTACTACGGACTATATGCAGAAATTGAGATGCTCTTTAGTTTAAGTGAGAATGTGTTCTCAAATGTGTGCATTTGAGGAGTAGTTATTTAAAACTGAAAACCACTCAATATATGTATTTAGTTATTAACACTGCAATGCAACGGCATTACAATATAAAAATTGAACATAATTAAATGAAAAGGAGGGCAACTGGCAGCCTTATCACTTTCGAGCGATCTGTTGACCAGGCAACCAGTGTGAGAAAAGAAAAAAATCTGTATAATATTAGATAAGGTAGGCAAGAACTGCAAAAATACATATTACATAATTAATTATTAAGAAAAAAAACTCCACCGAAACATAAAACAAACTAAACTTGAACAAAGGGTTGAACAGGATGGAATATAAGAGATGGAAAACATGACCATCACGTCGCTGACAAATGCGTAACCAGCCTATAGACAACTAAGTCCCCAAAAATCTTTCTCCTACACCGAGTAGTGGTTGACTGATAGGCTTCCGGAAAGTGTTATTAGTGAACCTTCTACTCTTTTAAAACCAGATTGGATAATTTCTCCAAATCCGCAAATACGCGCGCATCAGCTTATTAAGCTGCTAGTGTATTTATATACATAATAATGTAAGTACTGTACAAATAGTATCTCTTCTGTACAAACATTACCTGTCCTGTCCCTAACTTTCGTACTAACTGATGTGAATCTGATCTAAAATTATCGTGATTCATGTGACCTTTTTCAGTTTAGTCTTTTGTTCCTGTTTTAGTTTTGTCTACATAACTATATGTATTATGTATTTTTGCACTTCTTGCTTACCTTATCTAATTTTTTTTTAACAATGGTTGCCTGATCATTAGAGATCACTCGAAAGCGATAAGGCCACCAGTTGCCATCCTTTTCATTTATTTATATCAAATTATATAAGGTTTCTGCATCATCATCTGCAAATAAATAATATCTAACAGTAGTTTCTTCCTCTCATGTTTAGAGTAGTCTCGTGAAAGCGGTTTTGCTGTTTGAAAAACTTAATTGACAAATAACCTTATCATATCCCAACTTTATTGTAACTTGTAGGTTCTACAAAATAGTATCAAATAGTGTATGTATTGTGTTCGCTTATATAGAAAAAAAGGCGTCAGCTAGGGTATAATCTATTAAGATTATGAGATACACATAATCCACGAATTAGGTTAAAGTTATTCGATTTTAATGACCAATTAATTTTTATCACTTGTTTGCCTACTTCCATTGTACAAGATCACATTTCACAATTTACTATTGTAAAGATTTTACAATTCATATAGTTCTCACAAGCTTAGCAGTATTAACTGTATGTCAAAATCTTGTTTTTTGTCAATATCATACACGAACTACTGCTACAATAGTTCTAAGAAAAATCGTTGACACTTCTAAATTATTGTAGCATTGAGATGACCAGGACCCAATTAGAAATAAACGTAAAATAAATACAATTATATTTTTCACACACTGTTGTATTGATTTTTTTATTACTATTTAATGTATAATATTTTTGAGGATATGTGAGGAACATGTGAGGAATATGTATACTTACAATACAATAATTGAACTATCCGCGGCCGCGGCGATTTAATTTGTAAGTAATATGCCTATTTTAGTATAGTAGTTTTATTCTAGGAATACATTGTCTTTACATATAATTATTTAATTAATGTATACAAAATATTTTGAAAGAATAAGTGTGGAGTTTCTTGCCCATTCTTCTCCACACGAAACTACCTTTTGGAAGGGGCAACTAGAATCATTATATTTTATTTGACGTTCAAAAGTGCCATTTTAGGTGGTCTAATTGAAATAAATAATATGACTTGACTTGACTTAAGAGTCTGACGAAAAGGCGGCAAACGTGCAGGAGGCTCAGCTGATATTAATGAATACTGCCGCCTGTTGACACTCTCAGTGACAGAAAACTCCCGAGTAAATTGCCGGTTATTTAAGAATTGGTACGCTCTTTTCTTGAATGACCCTAAGTCGAATTCAATACTTCAGTGGACAGCTTTATTGTAGTTTGACTACTTTAGGGTGAAAATCTAAATATTATTTGTATACACTTTTCGTTTCCACATAGATGTATGCTAACTAGATAAACAATTGAATGGTAGGTAGCGTAGGTGTGAAAATACCATAATATTTTTTTCACTAATGTAACATATTACGATAGGAGTAGGTAAAGTCTGAGAAACTAATCAATAGAGTTTTGCTCTGATATTTCCCACAATTAAAACTTCTATATAAGCGTATAAACTTAGCTAATACAGTCACTCATATCCGCGATCTAACGAAGGAATTGGAAATAGTTAAATATTTGCAACAATGTTTAGGGTAAGTCATGTAGATTTTTCGGTTTTCGATTTTGATTAAAACCAGCGTCATGTGTCAACCATGTGTCAAATCTCCTGAATTTGTTTTCGGAATCGGAAACTTTGATGAGCCTAACAAAGCTCAAATGCATCATCGTCAAATTACTTCATAAGTAAACTTGTGTTTTTAATATTATTGAATATTTTGTTTGGCTTCGAATTACAGTATGATGGAGGAAGTCGATTCTCAAATTATTGCTGTGTATTCATTTATTTTTCAGTTATTATGTGCATTCGCACTGCTATCAGTGTGCCAAGCAATATTTCCGTTGCACCATCATCACCACATTCCCACCGCGGTATCCCACCAACATATAGAGAAACACGACGGACCTCATCACCCAATCGCAATTCATCACCCCGTGCCGATTCATCATCATATTCCTTTGGAACTCCATCATGTACCAATTCATCATGTCCCAATTCACCATGTGCCACATGTTCCACATGTACCCATTCATCATGATCATTACGTAAGTATTTCTCACAATACTTGTTTCTTTTTGTAAGACCAAATGCTCTCTTTTAGGTAATCTTAATGTCCTAGTTTAATTTCTCATAAAAACTTAACCAATTCCAATCGTCATCAATATGTGACGAAGTGTCTCCGCAGACTGACCTGTGTCAGCTGCTTCAGCTATAAGCAGTAAACAAGTGAAAAGCATAGAAGTAAGTAAAATCTCAAAATGACTCCTCGACCTATAGACCAGTCATTATAGACATTCGAAATCGAAAATTTGATAATAATTCCAAAAGTTTTCAAACTTCGGTCAAGTGAATGGTACATTGGGACGACAATAAATCTCATTTTGCAACCTTGTCCGCAGTCCGGAACATTGTTAAAATTGCAATTAAATTAATTTTTGTTGCTGTATGGTCGTGAAAAAAATTCCAAAAGTTCTGCAAACTTGGGGAAGTTTTCGATATAATATTTCATATCACGTATAAAATTTGCAACCAACCTAAGTGTACGGAACATTTTTTGTTATTTATTTTATTTTCGATATATCTGTCAAATTTGCAGAACTTTTGGAACGTTTTCCTTCAGTTTAATAAAGAAAAACATTAATTTTTAATAACAAAAAATGTTCCGTACACTTAAATTGGTTGCAAATTTGACACGTGATGTAAAATAATATATTTAACACCACTCCAACTTTGCAGAACTTTTGGAATTTTGGTCTCAAGAACTGAGCAAATTATCATTTATTGCATTTTTAACAATGTTCCGGACCGCAGAGCAGGTTGCAAAATTTTATAGTTTGTTTTAATACCACTCCCGACCTTACATCAAAATTTGAAAACTTTTGGAATTATAATGAATTAATTGTCTTGACTGACTGGACTACTATGTGAGCGTACCACGACTGTTATTTTTGTAAGGCTTCGTATTACCCTGTTTTTTTTCACTTATTACTTGTTGTAAAGTATTTTATATAGATGGCACTGCTGTCATGTAATAAATTCAATGAATGACAGATTTCACACGTTGATGTGAAGATGTAATGACAATTAAAACTTATTTAATAAGTGATCTAATAAATTATGTAAACACATTACGTGCTACTCTATAGAATGTAGGACATAAATGTCATCCATTCTATAATATTCTTTTGGAAAGAGTTTTTTTTTTCAAAAGCTGTTACAATAAAATTCATTGTTCAAGTCTATTATTTTACATAATAAACTGCTTATTTAAATAAAAATTTATTTAATAGTAATGAGAAATGCAATTTATACAGGCGTTCCCTGAATATAACTTCGCGTATTCCGTCCATGACCATCACACAGGTGACGTGAAATCTCAGCACGAGTTTCGTCATGGAGACGTAGTCCAAGGAGGGTACGAGCTCATTGAGCCTGATGGTAGGACCAGGAAAGTGGAATACAAGGCTGATGACCATACTGGGTAAATATAACGACCGAATGCAAAATACCTCCTCTATGTTTTAGTTAGTATAGTGTATATCGTGTATGCAGCGTGCGCCGTATGTGAGGTTCGTAGGTTCAAACAGCTGATCACTTATCTACATATATATATAAATATATATATATATATATTTTAATGAAAAAGTCTCAACAGGTTTAATTATTTTCTGAGTATTTAACTAATTAACTGCTCTTATGTAACATTGCTTTATTTTGGTGGCGGCTAAATATTCTTGTCCTGGGCGTGCCCACCAATAGGCCGCATCTCTCCTAACCTCGGGAGGGAATTACAGCCAAACGTCTGTTCAATTCAACTTTATTTATAAAGACAAAATCCTTTTAATATGAAATCTTTATTAGCTTTGATAATCGCTGATATATTCTATTTTATTACTAGCTGCCCCCACAAACTTCGTTTCTACTTTATGCCTAGCCTACCTTTTTAGTACATAGCATACACGGAACATTGTGCTAACTTTTTCTGTGATTTTTCTCTATATAAACCTCAGGTTTCAGGTTATAAGTTCTTAACTAACAAATAAAATAGGGATCGATCGTAAAGAGTAGATGAAAATTAATAATTGTTTGTATTTTTTAATGCTGTACCATAAAACCACAAACATAGGGACACCCCTAATTACTTAGAGTTTGAAAGAAAGATAGTAGCCGATTCTTAGACTTACTGAATATGCGTAAAGAAATTCATAACAATCGGTCGAGCCGTTTCGGAGGAGTATGGGAACGAACATTGTGACACGAGAATTTTATATATATAGAGATTTCGACATTTTGTCGCAAGAGAAAAAGGTTTTCGTATTTGCTCAATAGGTTCGTGACTTTCCTTTGAATTTCCCACTCTAGTTTCAAATAGCCTCGAGTAATAGGACTAGAATATTTTCAATGCACAGTAATTTGGTTGAGAAATCGGTACTTGGTAACGAATAAACAAATGAGCCTTGTCGTCAGCATGTTCCACTAACGAGCCGTGGCGAATGTTTAATAAAATAGTTCTTTATTAAACGTGATAAATAGGGTTTAAGATATCATAGATGTACAATTTATTGGTACATTTACACCGTGAAATTAGTACTTTATTAGTGATATTAAAAACTAATATTAAGTATAAAAGGTAGGCAACGCACTCGCGAGCCCTATGACATCAAGAATGTCCATAGGCGACGGTATCGCTTAACATCAGGTGAGCCTCCTGTCTGTTTGCCCCCTGTTCTATAAAAAATATTTTCTCATAAACACGCTCATAAAATGTAAACATCATGTGGCAGTTCATCTTTTTAGGTCTGGGCCTCAGATTTCTGTATCCGTTTCATCATCATTTGTCAATCTATTAGGCAAGTAGGTGATCAGCCTCTTGTGCCTGACACACGATGATTTTCATCACCGTTTTAGCGAATGTTAAATGCGCAAATAGAAAGAAATTCTATTGGTGCATAGCCGGGGATCAAACCTACGACCTCAGGGATGAGAGTCCCACGCTGAAGCCACTTGGCCAAAATGCTTATATTTAAATATTTTGTATAGAATTATATATAGATATACAAATTGTCTAATCTTCCATCGATTGGTTAAAGAAAGAAAGGAAAGTCGTATTTTAAAGTTAACTTATAAATACTAATCATATATATAATAAATGATTTTACAGGTTTAACGCAATAGTGCATCACTCGTCGCCTCATCACCATTTCCACTTACAGCAACATCACATTTAAAGCCTCGAAAAATCTATGTAAATTAAGTTTTATTATTTATCAAATGACGTAATAAATGTTAGCGCTAATATTGCTTGACCTTTCATTTCATAATTAATATTTAACCCAATTTATAACATATATTTCTATTTATGATACGAAGGATGTGCTTAAAGTACACTCATAGATACTATTAACTATATAACATCAAATATCTCAGAGAACCTTAATTAGTTTTTACACCTAAATACATAATATCATAATTTAATGGTAAAATAAGTGCTTGTTATTATTTAAATTACAGATAATCCAATCATGCAAATACATATTAAATTTTTTAACTATTGAAGACTTAATTAATCAAGTAATACCGTTTATCAAACCAAGCACATTTTGGTTACGTCTAAATTTAAAATGCAGGTACTACCTACCTAACAACAACAATTGTGGAGTTGGCGTTCTGCACTTGATGTTAAGTGGAATGCTTACTTGAGGGCACGAGTGTCAAGGAGTTGCCTATTAACCCGCCGCTTGAATGAACCTATGTTGTCTTTAGGAAAGATTGAAGGGGGCAAGGAGTTCGCAAGAAACGAGGATCGAAATAGTGTAGTCCAGCACTTAGTGAGGTCAACGAAGATCTGAAACTTCAGCGTTCTCCTAGACGAGCGTAGGTTTAAATGGGGACGACGAAATCTGTTTTTTTAGTTCCAAGGAGCATTCTCCGGAGTGTAACTTATAGATAACTGAAAGGCAGGCAACGGATAGGCTCGGTCCAGAGATTGTTGAGATTCCCTTAGCTCCCCTCTCAAATAGCAACCAAGGTACCAATGACATTAGCAGCACTGACCCAGAGATGACAGCAGTGCACACACGAACGGTATTGAGCATCATAAACATCCCCAACGTTATGGGAATAAAGAGTTTGGGACATACATACATATCTAAAATCAGTCCAGTAGTTTTATAGTTTATTTTTACAAATCTTTCCTATTTGTAATATTATTAATAAGCCTTTATTGCTAATACTCAGTATAATATACATAAACATTTGTTTTAGGTGTATAATCTATTGAAATATAAAAGTATCAGAATTCAAAGGCTATAATTATTATTATAATATACAGGTTCATAACGTTCAAAATTTTGAATTGAATTTATGCAAATTCCGCTGGACAATTTTATTAAAGGCTTAACATTTTACTGATTTAGATTTTTATTCGTGTGTTAAAAGTTAATAGGCTAATGTTAAATCAGAATGCATGCGGTATACATGCATACATAAACGAACACGCACACAAAATAATGTTGAAACAACTATATTAAATGGGCGTTATACGCGATTCAATATAGAATAATACAGTTCTTCAACAATGATTGTGGTAAGTTTTTAATTAAATTTAAATTTTTCTCTACCAACAAGAGTTTGTGCAGCGTGTTGGTCAACCCAGGGGAGGGGTTTACCTGTTCGAATCCTGTACGCAAATGACATAATTTAATGACAATATTTTCGTTATTCAATGCTTGTATTAAATGTGAAGAACAATTTTGTGGCATATCTTACACCTAACATCAACGACCTGGCAAATGTTTAAAGAAAGATCCCTACAGTGATGTGGCGCTGCTGAATTATAATTGTTATATTTATTTGTAATTCATTTCAATAGTATGGCTTTTTGTATTAAAGTATTTTGATTAGCTGTGTATATTCTGTAGCCCTGTTTGGATTAGTCAAAATAATGAATAACAAATGGCAGTGGTGAATTGTGTTTAAATTAAGTTATATATCATTGTGTTTTAGTTACTGCTAATTGCTAGCGTAGCCACAATAACTGCCGCTACAAATGAAGAGGTAACTTCTCATACTCATATCAACCCGGAATATCTGAAACCTCGTGAAGAATACTACAAACCTATTCTTAATCATCCCAGAGGAGAAGTAATTTCATTTTACTATGAATCATCTTATCAAACTAGTTGTTGTTGAATTTAAAGTCCTTTTTTATAGATTGTGTAAATTCTTCATGCTCTATAACTGCTACATAAATACTATAGTGTAAAATGAATATAGCCATAGATAATAATGTTTTGTAATTCTTTTCAGCATGAAACTGGAAGATACCACAACAACTACTTTGGGTAAGTAAGATTGTAGATAATTAATAATATATAATATTTAATATGCCTGCTAAAAATTTCTGAGCAATTATGTTAGTCTATGATTTTGCTATTATATTACCGCAGTCCATGATTATTTTGATTATTTATGATTAATTTTTACTTTGTAGAGTTTATATGTCAACAATTATAGCCTTTTACTATTCCCTAAATAGTAAGAATGTTATATCTTTATTTCAGATACTATGCTGGTGATTACAACGGTCATTACGGGAACAACATAGGACATCCGTACAGCCCCTATTTAGAACGTAAACAAATCTATGTAAATCATATTCCCGTTTACAAGGAGCCTTATTTTATTCCCCATTACCATAAATATGGATACATCCCGGCAAAAGCGGCATATCACAACGTCAGTCCTTACCTAGAACGCAAGGTGGACAGTTATGCTTATAATCAAGGCTACGGGCTTGAAGGGAATAATGGGCTCTACTATTCACATAGCCCTGCCAAATATCCAGTACACTAATTAAGATGAAGATTGATCTCATTTAATTTATAAGTTCATAATAATTTGGTATATTTTTGATTGTATTTTTTTTATATCTCTAAATCAAATAAATTATTTAAAGATAAATATTATTTATCCCAGTTTTTTACCTTTTAATCTTGTACATACCAGATTAATTATAATATTTATTATACCAAAAAGATGTATACAAAGAGTTCGCTTATTAGATGAGACTATTTACTGTTAAAATCATTTTATGGTACTTATAAATGAAATAATAAATATTATTATTAATCTATATGTACAAAAACACTCCGTTTAAGTAATCTATTATTCACTTAAAATCTATCATGTTTTATAGTTCATACTATCATTAAAAATTACTTAGTATGACTATAAAGTTTTAAGTACAGAAATGTTGGCCTAGTGGCTTCAGCGAGCGAATCTCATCCCTGAGGTCGTAGGGTCGATCCCCGTCTGTGCACCAATAGACTTTTTTCTACGTGCGCATTACATTCGCTCAAACGGTGAAGGTAAAAATCGTGAGGAACATTAGACCCAAAAACTTGACAGCGTGTGTCAGGCACAGAACAAATACAGAAATCTGAGGAACATACCTAAAAAGGTTGTACCGCCACTGATTTATTTGTTTTATTTATAAAATTTTAAGTATGATAATAATAGCGTGCAAAAATAATTGAAGGACTGTATAAGTGGCTATTGCCTAAAACTCGTTCTTAACCAATTTTCCTTATTATGCTGAATTATAGAGTAGAAAAAATAATTACTGATTACTAAACTAACAATTAATAATTCATAGCACTATGCAAGACTAGTTTGATATACCCAACTTCATTTTCAACGTCATTTTTAAGTATTAATACATAAAAAGTTTGTAATGAAAGATGTTATTTTCTAGAATGTTCGTTACAAAATGTCGCAAAAGTTCATATTTTTAATAAATCACATACATCTAACAGACAAATCTACACAAATAATTTCAATTCATTTAATATATGTGTTGATTTACATACACATCATTAAAACTGTAAAAACAACGCGGGTAAAAAATATTAATGCTAAACGTAGCAATTTGTTAGTTATATCGTTGCGTGCAAAATATTCTCATTTTCATATTTGTTTAGATGTGAAGCATACATTATCATGATTGAAGTACGTATTGTTTTTATTTTATTATGTGTAAAAGTTTATTATACACTAATCTATATTTACGTTTTAGGTATTTATTTTTGGTGTTTTGGCTCTAAGTGTTTCTAGTGAAAAAGTTATTGAAACATTTGATAATGGAGCAACTGACCTCCTTAAACAAGGGTCTGATTATTTACATACACCACAGCGTATATACTTTAAGGTAATTTAATGGTTTTTCTCTACGTTAAGTAACAAAAGTTAGTGGAGGTTTTTCAGTATTGCATTTCTATCTTCTTTACTTATAAAGGAGATACAATTAATAGACTTCGACAGTAGTTGAATGCAATAAATATTGTTTTATATCTACCACCATCAAACTGACTTTCACTTTCTTTATTTCAGGGTGATTCATTGAACGATGGCCACGAGTACAATATTTTGTATGTATATTTGTATCATCTTTATTTATAGTTTATTATTGTTTTGAATTCTTTTTTTTTCAGAAACCAAAATCCTATTATTCTTTTGGGTCAACAAAATATTGGTCGTGTGGCGAAATATGACAGCAATGCTCATCATAGCAATAGTCGCAGCTATGAAAATTTAGGCCCGAACAAAAATGAGTACATACCTTATCGGCATCATTATGTTCCATTGGCTCATACGCAAATTATCAGTGATAACATACACGGCCTTGAAGTGACAAACAAAATACCATCTATGAAACTTGATCAACCGTATTATAGAACCCCACCGAAATCTTCCACCCATGACTATAATCATGTTCTAAACAGTGACGAACGTCCAAAAACCTACGAGGAACTGGCACTGAAGAATTTATGTGTAGATTGTAGCCACTATCGTGCCAATGAATATTCTCAATATCCAACTCATTACCAACATGAAAAATCAGCCTTAAACGAGCAATTGACAAAAAATATTTACAATCCTTATTTAGTACATAATTCTGAAAATTACCACGGATACTCTCACGAATCGTACACAGATGCAGAGTCAGAAAAACAGCGACTTTTAGATAAAATTAACTACATTTATCACGATGGTAAAGACATGCAATATACCAAGCCATCACAAAACAATACAAATCCAAGAGAGCCACTTTATAAAAGTGACCCTCATTACTTAAATTATAAGCCATATTACAGTGACAATAACTACGAGTATAAAGTTAAAGCTAATGGTTTATTCCCATATGGACCAAAACATGTGGATTATTACCCTGTAAGAGTAAATAATTATTATCCATCACATAATTACAATGAAAATCCTGAACCCAAACATGAAAACTACTATGGTCATAACAATGATGCATCTGATAGATACACACCCAATGTTTATTCTGAAGCATTAGTTTATCCACGTAGCAAATATGAATACGAAACCTTTAACACTACAAATAATGATACTAACATCAATCGAAAAATTTACTATAACCCTTATTTTGACTTTGCACCTGATGCTAAAACAGTTAATCGCGACGACAATTCATATTCTACGGATCTGACAGCTAAAGTTTTGAAAAATTTACTTTATTCTAAAAACAAATATCCCAGCTCATATTCTAATGCACACTCGAATGATTTGTATAATTCAGAACCCAAACACTTTTACAACAACTACGCACATGAAAACAATGCTCCTCATAATTACAGACATTTTAATAATGAAGTTAAAGATATCATTAGTATACAATATCCGAAGAATAATTATAATCAATATAATGTACACTCAAACAGTTTATATCATAATGGACACAAAAATGCTTACCATGGTGCCAATGACAATTATGTACCCAATAGACACTTTAAAGATATAGTTGAAGAAGTGAACAGAATTTTGTTTTCACGTAAGAAACATGTCCCCTACGTAAATGCTTATTATAAAGACAACCACGAACACATAACGGATGTACATGAATTGGGTCCAAAGAAACAACAAGAGCCGTATGTAAACGATTACGCCGGTGAACATCTTATCGATCCCAAAAACATTAACAACGCCTACGGGCAACTTGATATGCATCAACACTACAAACATTTTAAGGATGTCGTTGAAGAGGCTAGAAAACTACTAGAACCTAAAAACAAACATGACGCTCATGCAAACGTTCACGTTTCTGATTTCGATCACTCTAGACCCCATGAAAGACACTATGGAAAACTAACACATCCATTCGATAGAACAAGTGTTGGAGTTTTACATCCGTACAAAATTAGGCCAAACGCTTACATTTTACCAGAGTACAGACGCTATCAATCACAATACAATGATCCCCAAGGAATTATAATGAAAACATGAAAACTTAGCATACTAAAGCCGTTCTTTGCCGTTTGTATTGAGATAAATGTAATCTTGAAATAATTAATAAGTCATATATTGCTTTTTTATTTTTGAACCGAAGTATGATAATTTAAAATTTTATGGGTTGTTTTATTTGTAACCAGCGAAATCATAATAGCGTATCCCTCCGTCCAATTGGCTTAATCAACCATTGATTTGAGTAAGCCAAAGCTGTATCCTACGATCGTAAAGTTTCAATTCTCGGAAATACTAATTGCTTAGTGGAAAATGAGCTACAGGGGTGCTTACTTTTTTTTCTTTTTCTTTTCATAATAAAGAGCCAAAGAATTGGTTATTGGACCGAAATAATAAAGTAATAATTTATTTGTTATATTATTGAAAACGGTTTTAAAAAAAGTTTCCTAGATACTACTATAATAGGTTAATACTTAAATACTACCTTACCATTTATTATTTTAGACAAGCGATCCAAACTTTGCATTAGAATGTGAGATATTTGTTAGAGGGTTGGTAGAGCAGTTTGAATATAAGCTGTTTTAAATTTAAGTATATACTAAGTTAACTTTAGCATCTTGTATACAATATAATAAAAATGTATGTACTGTCTTAAGATGACACCTTACATTTTCATTGAGTAGTGTAGCCAGGACAGGATTTAGAGGTCTGGAGGCCTCGGGGCAACAAAGGAGTGGAGGCCCCTGGCTCCAAATTATTTCCTAAATAAAATGAACAATTTTTTTTTAGTAGAGTTTTTCAATCAATAATTAATTTGGAAACCAAGTATATTCTGTTAGTATTGAACTAACATATAACTTATATAAAAAAAGTTCTTTACTAATCGGAATTTAAAACATTCCCTATCGTGGGGGCCCCGGGGCTGTAGCCCCGGTTTCCCTCCCCTAAATCCCTGCCCTAAGTGTAGCCTAACCCCTAGTGGACGAGCACGAGATCTTGTGTTCGATTCACGGCCGTAAACCGTTGAATTTTTCTTTTGAAAACGTTGAGAATAAATTGGAATGCCTTAGACTTGACAATTAACGACGTGTGTCATACACAAACGCCTGATCACCTATTTGCCTATTAAGTAGAAAATTGTTAGAAAACTGCGCCCAAAACAAAAATCTTTAATTGCCGTGATTATTAAACAATATTTTTTAAAGTATAGTATAATTATTATCATCCATACTAAGACGGCTGCAGGCAAAAAATTAAACTCTTCTTCTTGAATATCCTAAGATTTTTTTGGTCATGTAACACGCACCAGACCTCGAGACAAATCCCCTACTCAAAAGACCGATCAAGTAATATAAAGACTCTTACGGGTCTTACTATCACCCAGGCGCAGAGGCAAACAGGGGGGGTGTTTAATAATAGCATTTTCCTGTATCACCTCGACGTCCGTCGTTCCACAAGTGAGCGATTTTTAAGGCAGTTTCAGCCGCACACCACCACTATGTGGAAACAGCTGCCCACCGAAGCGAGCCCTTTCTCCATGGGCGGGCGGCTCCATTGGTGAGCCTTCTTCTATAAAAAAATAATAATATTAACATAAACTTTGTATGCGTTCATTATAATCGTATTTCAGGACTAGGCGTTTTCAATTTGTTTATAAAAAAATCTACATTTTATTAAAAACCAAAGTTATATATGAATTAGAATAGCCATTGAAACAAATATTTTTTCAGTTTACGACATACGTGTCTGAATCTGCAATCGTGTTTATTACAATCATTTAATTCTTGATGAGCCCAATCATTCGTGTTGAATAGTCGCCCTTGAATCGCAACGGATATTTCAAGCCAGATTTTCTCTACACAGGATATAATTAACTAAATGTCTTTACAATTAAATAATAGTTTATCAATTAGTGTACTCCAATATAAGCATTTTTATTCTAAGCATTTTGGTAGTTTATTCGAATATTCGCCAACATGTGGTTACAGGTATTTATCGTTTTGGTTAATATAATTTATTTGTTTCGGTTTTATATATTAACTCACTATTAAAAATGGTTTGATCAGTTATTTAGTGATCACTCCATCATCCCATTTATCCCTTCTTTCAGATGAACACATTTAGCCAAAACTAACTGATAACAAGCTAGGTCTGGATCCATAGTTGCTCCCCTCACACTTTGAAATCAATTTTCCTTTAGGTTTTATAATTGAATATTTTTATCTCTTGTTTGTTAAGTTTGCCCATAAGTTGTATGCTTGTCACATTAAATCTTGTATTATTGTGCCGAGCGCCGGCAATATTAAAATAAATAAATTAAGTGACAAAGATTGTCTTTACTAAATCTAATATATTTTACAGTTATCCGCTCTCTGCCTCCTGGCTATTGGAGTACAGAGTCATGCAGTTTCATATACCTCTCGTTCTGACGGCCACGGCCACCACGGACATCATGGTCACCATGGGCGTCACGATTATGGGCATGGGCTACCTTTACCCTATCATGGAAATCCATATGCCCACTCGTATGGGTACTACAATCCGCTCTTAGCCTACGGTCATGGATATGGATACAACCTTAACCAACATCACGGGCATGGTCACCACGGACACCACAATCGCCACGGTCACCACGATCATGGTCACGGCCACCACGGTCACCACGATCATCGTCACGGCCACGATCAGGGATACTATGGCCATCTTGGTTACGTAAGCCATGGCCACGGCCACGACTTGGGTCTTGGACATCTCGCTGGTGTCTACAACCATGGACACAACTTGGACTATAACCATGGACACAATCTGGGCTATCACCATGTACCACAACATGGTTACTCCAGTGTATCTGTAAACCACAATGCAGTCCACCATGCTCCGGTCCACCATGCCCCAATCGCCCATACCCCAATCGCCCATGCTCCAATCGCCCATGCCCCAATCGCCCATGCCCCAATCGCCCATGCTCCAATCGCCCATGCCCCAATCCACCACGACGTAGGCCACCTTGGTTACCCTCACGCGCCTCTGCATTCGAACTACGTTCACGGACACAATGACCATGTAAGTATCTTTTCAACCACGTATCAATAAATCAAATAAGTCCTGCCATATTTTTTAACTATGATATATTAGGAGAATCGTCTTCCCTTAGGTCAAGTAAAAATTGTTGAATTACATTTTGTTTGGGTACCAGTCCAAGCTAGAGCAGCAGCTTCTACGCTAGAGATTTGACAGTTAAGTATTTGTTTTAATAAGCTGTACTAATTAAATTTCAGTACGCATTCCCCGAATACAGCTTTGCCTACTCAGTCCACGACCCCCACACGGGTGACAACAAGGCCCAGCATGAGACACGTCATGGAGACCACGTCACGGGTGAATACCACCTCGTACAACCCGATGGCAACCTGCGTTATGTTCATTATAGTGCTGATGACCACACTGGGTAAGTCATTGATTTGAGGAACAAAATTTTTCAGAAGGCTGGATCTTCAAGTCTAATAGATTATTATAAGAGGATTTCATTTGGTTAGCTATTTCATTATTTACACTTCGTTACCTTAAACATACATATAAAAAAAACAGTTTACATAAATTATTAGGCAACGGGCGGCCAAACGATTTCTTCCAGGCAACCCAACCATGTAAAAATAAAAATAAAAAATACTAACTGCGTAAAGTCAAAGAAGTGTATAACTAAATTAACAATAATATCATTCTCAACAATTATACAATATTAAACTAATATCAAAATCAAAATTTAAAAAGATAAAGCTAATCTTAGGGTTAATGAATCACAATTATTATATATAAGTAGCTAAATACGAAGGTAGAAAAGAAATAGCCAAGAAGAAGATACTCAAATGTAAGATAAGAAACAGCAACAGTAGCATTCTTTATAATTGATGCCAGACTGACAGGCTGATTTTGTTTAGATCAATCATATTAGTTACTAACATTTATAACTTAGTTATTTACGTAATCGAAGGAAAAGATACCAAATCTTATTAATTGTAACAAGGTCTGAAACATTTTTATTGCTCAGGAGAGTTGAGCGTATGTACTAGAATATTTAACATTGCACAATTAAAATGCACAATACATAATAAACTTAGATATTACTCTTATATGCGCTTTAAGCTCTCAAAAGGTTGCGTCGAGAATATATTTTACTACCGATTAATTTTTTAATCTATATGACTCTATTGTTCTAGATTCAAAGCTGATGTCCACTACAAAACGGCTCATGGGCATTATGATCATCATCGACATTATGGCTACAACCACTAATCTCGACACCAAATGCTTTTTATATGATGTAACGTATAAATACGATATTGTTAAACCAATGTACATATTTATTAGTAACAAATCGCAGAGGCTTATAAATAAAAGCATACAAAAATCAACGTTTATTCTATCATTTATTTCAACCCCAAGCGAGTTATGCAACATTTTAAAAGGATCGTGTACGTCATCTATTGGATTAATATTAAAGAATATCAATGTATTCCTATATTAGTAGAAACTTGATAACACTTCTAACTGAGCCCTTCACTTCATGATGTTGTAGAGTTATCTCAATAGATGGCGCTATTTTAGCTTCGATTGTTAATAGTTAATTAGCGATTAAAAAGAGTAGCGGAGAGTTTCTTGCCAGTTATTTTTGATATCTCTACGCCCTTGACTTGCGAACTGATAGTAAATTTAGAATCAATTTAACATCTTTTTTATTAACGTTCATAAGTGGTTATCTTGTTGAAAGTGTTGTGGCGAATGGCAGTGGCATGCTATTTCGGACCACTTGCTGTCTTGTGATAATTTTTTAGTCTTTTGTACTTGCTGTGTTGTGGTGCTGTTTTCTCGTGCCAGCTTGTTGAGCCTGGAGGAAGGGAGATGCGTGACATGCGCACTAGGTTAAGTTTTATTAAATGGGAAGCCGGAGAAGTCAGCTTACTCAAATGTGATTGGGGCGGTGGCGTTGTGTGAGGGGCCATTTAATTCCCTCAAATATGATCGAGTAAAACGATGGCTGGTTCACACCTTAGGTTTACATGCGAAACTAAACTGCAAGGTTTCCGTTTGTTTTGTAATTTAATACAAATACAGAGCGGACCGTATCTCCCTTCTTCTGGTTTTTTTCTGTCATTTTGTACGATAATTTGAGATTTTAAAAGAGTACTGAGAGTTTTTACGCCCGCTTTTTCTCTCGACCTATAAGTATACACCCTCTGTCTTCTTTGCCGATGAGTAGGGATGTCTACCGATTCAATTTTAATGATGTGGAATATTTGATACCTTTATCTTATTTTCCAAAATAAACATATTTTATTTTATTGTACCGTTAGTGAATAAAATTATTTTGTGTTTGAGTAGACACAGGTACCTGTGTTAGTTCTTCCACAGCTGTTTGCTTTTAATATTTTCTACTCTTAACAAACGTATGTCATGAAAGTTTAAGATAAAAGATAATTCGGATAATAATAATATATATTTAACAGTTACCAGTATGTTCTTACAATAACTAATCTAAGCTAACTATGCTAAAACGTAGAAATAGCATTACTATTATTTCTTACGAGAAGTAATTAATTCACTGTTGCAATATTCTCAATATCCAAAACTTAGAATGGATGCAAATCACATGCAAATGAAAGTTACCAAACAAGGACACTATTACATTCTTGAATTCACATCTATTACAAGTAATATGCATTGAATAGCTATCTTTGAAGTCTCGTAGCTCTTGATAAAAGGCAGAAACTAAGATTGGTTAAACCTTCGATTTATTTGGAATGCGCATATAATACTTACAAACAGGTTGGATATTTCTTTAAAATTATATACTCCCGTGCTAAATTGAAAAATATTTTCGCTGGATAAGTTCGACTGTAATTTAACTAATAAAGTCAAAGTAGAAGCCAATATTGCTTGTACCCATTAGTATTAGAAGAAATCAATTAATGTTTTGTAAGTATTCGGATATGGACAATTACAGCGTACAGAAAAACAGCTCGGTATTTCCTCGCTAAACAACATACATCCGTTCTCGTTCTATTCTGTTAAAGTTCTTAGTTCTTTTTGGAATAAATATCACTCATTAATTTTAATATATGTGTGTGTCCTTAATTATTGTGTTCTTATTTATATTAACGAGAAGTGAGGGCTGATATTGGTTTTTTTTTAAATATTAATACGTCATTTTTTTTGATGTGTAAAATTAAAAAAAAACACAGAAAACCAAGAGAAATGTGTGTGTATTCATTAGATAACAGTACATTGCTATTTTAAGATTTTTTTTTTATTTATCAAACAGTTATATTCTAAATAACCCAGCTAGAAAAGATAAGCTAAAACTAGTTGGATTAAATTTTTTTGTAACTCTAAGTTTATAAATACAATAAAGAATACGCAACGTTATAATACACTGTCAATTGTAACCCACAGTTTAAAAAAGCCTGTCAGCCGTTATCTTTGGACTAATTTAAACTGAATTTGTGAGAGGCGATCATGCTTGTTATTTATAGGTTAAGCATGTAACGAACTCCACGTAAATCTGCTCTCTATGCAGATTTAAGATTACTTAACAAGATTAATACGACTGATAAAAGCATCAAGATAAATATCCTTATATCATATAGTTATTACAGATTAATCGAATCCAACATTCTCCTAGTTCGAATGACCAACATACATTTCTCGTAACACAAGTGTAACCGATAGATTAAAAATCGTAACGTAACATACATAAGTGATTTATATACTTCTGTAATAATTAGTCAATCGAGCTTTTTTAAATACGTTAAACCTGAAAGTAGTGAGTCCAATTCCTGGCGAAAAAAGAGCTGCGTTGAAAGATTTAGAAGTTGCATATTGAGAAAACCATTACTGAAATAGACTTAATTATGTTTTATGTAAACTTTAATGTTTATTTTAGAAAAAGTCAATAGCAGAAAATTTTGTTCTTGTCACTGTTTACATGTTTTAATTGATTTGCTTTGTTCCATTAGTTTTGTCTATCTAATATTATGTAGTTTTTCACTTCTTGCGAATTTTTTTCTCAGATTGCCTGCTATTAAGAGTTCGCTCTGGAAGCGATAAGGCCGCCAGTTGCCCTCTTTGTTATTTAATTATTTTAATTTTACCGTATTTCTATATACTTGCAACGAAGTGGTAAAAAATAATAAGTTGATTTTAGCACGTTCGCCGTGTCCTAACTCCAAGTACCCGAATGGAAAAGGTATCAGGTGAAGGTAGTCAGCACGCAAATAATTTTATGTAGTAGAAAACAATTTCACTACCTACCACATGTATGTTTATACTGAAAATTTGAAATAGTTTAAAATCCAGTCAATACTCCAGAAGAAAAATACATTAACTAACGCTTTAATAACCTTTGGTTTCCTTTTGTAACTACTAAATAAAATGTAACAATATACTGCCACTAACCTTTGAAACCCTTAACTATAATGTTTGGAAATTCAAATGTCAATTAGATTAGTATAAAATAACGGCAATTTCTGACTTGGTCACCTTTTGTGTTGCATTATAATACGATTACTAAATAGATGTAACAATAAATATATAATAGTGTCACTAATTCAGCCAATTTCTATTAAAAAAAAAAAAAAGGGGTTTGAAATATAAACAGGAAATAGAGCAGACGATAACCACGTGACCGAAATCGAAAAATTATTCTAGATCCCTAAAATACGCCTAAATTAATAAATATAAACAATTACTAATAAAATTTTATTAGTGTATTCGAAATATTAAATTTGATGTTAATACATATGATTTCAGTAGATTTTAATCTAAATACGGGAACAATCTATGTCGTGGAGACATTCTAGGTTCATTACCAGCGAAAAAAAATGTCGGCACATTAAAAAATATAGTTTGATTAGATGGGTGGATACGCTCTGAGAACTATATAGCATGTTCATATATATTACTACTAATTATTATACCGTATAATATGAATTTAGCCTTTACCTTTAATATAAAGGCGTTACCTATTAGTACCCCACTGACACCAATAAACACACGACCTATGTTTGATCCATGACATTTGAATAACGCTGACTGAATAAAGGAATTTGTGACAACAGTATGGGAAATTGTGAAGAAATGAAATTTCGACACAAATTACGTTTTAAAACTGGATTAATTTAACGGTCCAATTAATTTCATTAACCATTGAATAATTAAGCTATGAGCAAACTTGATACAATTTCATACATTAAAATCTAGGCTCGTATGTATTTATTACTCCAGGCCATTATGATTAGCTATTGCGCAACGACACTCGAGATTTACTCCTGAACGCTGTCAAAACAACATATTATAAATTATTTGTCTTTAAAAATTACGTTCCCGAATGCAGTCCTAAATCGTTCCGTTTTCCAGTATGATTCATTGCTCTTACAAAAAAAACCCGCTATACCGAAAAGCATTCGGATTTAGCAGTCATTATACTTCATTATCTTTTTATATAATAACAGATATATAATAGGAGGCACAACTTGGAAAAGCAGAGCTAACATTAGAAAATAATAGAAGCAGCTGGAAAAGGTCTATGTGTCACAGGACACGCTGATCACCATAACCGGAACATCTGATGTATAAGATTAGGTTAGGTTATGTAACTAATACAAATCTTTATACATACATATATGTTATACTGGGTGTCAACAATAAAAGCTAATAATAATAATAATTTTTTGAATTCTTTAAACGTATATTTTTACTTTATGTGTAATTTACCTCTACAGACGAAGTCGCGGTAAATTCTATAAATATTAATTGCTATTTCCTTTCCCTGTTTATTTGATTTATACATTAACCTTGTGTACATACGATACGTATTAAGCCTCGCGCCAAATCAGTTGGTTACGTAAAACGTTACATTTTAGTCCGTGGTACGTGCCATTAAAGACATCAAACAATATCTTTAAAACCTGTTATTGATTGATGGATTTATTTACTTGTGTTACGTATTACAGGTTTAATTTGTTATGAGCAATTCATTTGTCTTTCGACGTCGTTTGATTTTTTGTATATTGAAATGAACATACCAACAATTAAACAAATACAGTACAATTAGAATAAAAAGGAGGGCAACCGGCGGCTTTATCACTTTCGAGCAATCTCTTCCATGCAACCATTATGTGTAGTTACTTAGACAAAACTAATGAAACAAAGCAAAGCAATTAAACATATGTAAACAGTGATAGGGACTAATAAAGGGAATAATAAAAAAGACAACAATCCAAAAGTATTTATATATAATAGTTTACACATTAATGAGTCACAGTGAATGTTACTCGGGAAGATGAGAATGCTATTTGTAAATGGGCAACAGCATTAATTTTTGAGTCCATTCGACCAATCACAATTAAACAAAACTGGCCATAATTGTGTTTCAATCAACATTAAAAATATATTAAAAACTTTAACAATGTTAATAGT
Source organism: Pieris melete (assembly GCA_963693345.1). NCBI lineage: Eukaryota > Metazoa > Arthropoda > Insecta > Lepidoptera > Pieridae > Pieris > Pieris melete. The sequence goes on along the minus strand of CAVNZK010000306.1, from coordinate 386,297 downwards.
ATATAGAGTTTGAGTTTGAGTTTATAGTATTATTGAAGTTCACCACATCATACATAATGTTATATCTACAGTATATATAACAAGCTATCTTTTCTCAAATATTTCGTAAACAGAAATGTAAATAAAAATATTAGTATTTTTGTTTACAGGCAAAACAGCGGATTAGGTATGAGATAGGCACTTAACAATGCATTAACAGTATAAAAGCAATTAACTACACACTATCGCAATAAAAGTATTACTCTGCTTGCCATAAATAGCAATATAATGTTGGTCACCAGAAGATTACAATGTCGCCTCTGATACATGTTAATTGAAATGTTTATTATCCATTATTATTTATGTTTATTTTAAGCCTGGTACCGCTAGATCGACTGAGTGGAGTAGAATTGGAGTGAAAAATACTAATGACCACATGAGTCAATCACTTACTTGACTTCATGTCCTATAACTCTAACTAATTAATACAGCTGAAGAGACGGTGTTACATGTTCTGAACGACTGTCCAATGTATGGATACGACAGGTATACCACTGAACAAGCTATGGGAATAAAAGTAACAGAGACGAATTTAAAGGAAATAATGTTCAACATTAGGTTAAGAAGCATCTTTTTGGGATTTGCTGTAAAGGTCATACAAAAAGTTGTTCAAAAAAATAGGTAGTAGTGTTTAATCATCCGGGTTACAGATACCATTTACGTAAGCTATTAAACACCTCCGACGATTACATAGTCGGGGAAATTATCTAGAAAAAATTATAACAAAAAGTCTTCGGAGTGTATGGCCTTTCCATTTCCACTTTAGTCGCTTCATCTGCTAGCTAATCAGGGTTTCTCGGCAGTGCACCCAAACTTGCTTGTTAACATGAGTCAATATATATTAAATGTGGACAAAGGACAATGCAATATTTGTCTCACAGCTACACTATCTTTAATTCATGTTTGTATGTTACTGTTGGTAAGTATATCGTGCTCCGTCCTTAAACCTACGTAAATTAAAAACTTCAAAAAGTATGGAATTGGATGAATTGATGGTGTCCTGGGATGTTATGGTTATTTAATTTATAAATAACCTGGATGTGTGTACGGTTATCTGTTTTTCAAATCAATAAAGTTAACCAATTTCCGGGGAATTACTTATGTGTATAAAATCTGCACTTATTATATTATATTAATTTTCCACTTAATTATGATATAATTTCCGTTAGAAAAACTAAATCAACTTACCATTCTAGATTAACTACTTAAACTAATCGTCAATTTTGCATATACAGCAATTAGCGTAAAATGGCCTAAATCCTTGTGAAAGTTGCATAATACGTATTGAGTTGTGAGCTTAGAAGCTTGGGGCTTGTGCAAGGCGCTACTGTCCATATCTAACCTGCTTTACCACACATGTGTAGAGCCAGATCGTAACTTACAATTTGCATGTAAACTGGGTATAATACAGCGAATATCATAATATTATGATCACCACGCCTTTTAATTAAATAACGCCTAATAATCGCTATAGCTGTATCGGATTAATGCGTAGACTGCAATGCTAAGGGTGTGTGTAAAACAATACATATTTAGCCGTTAAATGCCTAGGAATCAAGTAAATTTCTTAAATCCTCATTTCAGATTTAAATATGTACATAAGTAGTAGGTGCATATCGCCTTTTATTAAAAGTCTACTTAAAACCGCGTTTTTTTTATTTGCAGTCGTATTACAATAAATATTTTCAAAAAATTAATAACTAGAAATATAACGATTTTATTGATGTTGTAAAATGTTGCGCCGCCTTCGTCTACCGTCCCAGGGGCTAGCTAGTCTTCAATTCCTGATTTACTACTTGCAAATAAGTCTGTAAATCCTAATTATTTTGCAATCACTTATGAAGAAAATTAGCATAAGTTAATTTACATAAAATGTAAAGATACAACGACATGCGCAAAATAAATTAAAAGTAGAAAGCCTCGCACTCCCAAAAACGCGAGTGCAGACTTACGAAATTACAAAACCAATACATTTAGCTTACTGTATTCATGACAGAAAACAAAAGAATACTATAAAATCCAAAAGCAACTGGACGCATCCGTGGACCGCGTAATGGCCTACATACATTTCTGCCATCACATTTCCATATATTAATTTTTTACCTTCAATATTCCTGCATTTGAGGAATGGCAGTAGCCTAAAGACAACACAAACATAAACAAAAACTTTACTTTTATTAAAAAAAATTACTTTTATTTAACGATTTTTATTATAATTTGTTGTGTTTTTTTAAACTGTTGTATTTGATGTAAATAAGTTAATTGTATAGTATTTCTTTTCAGTAATTTAGGATAAATGTTACATGAAAATAAATTGCAATGTGTACTTATATATAATAGTGTAAGACTAATTCTTTATCCGAGGTAGCTGCCAGATCTTCGGTCTCCTGTGATGTCGACAATTCCAAGGGGGAACGCTGCCAGTATCTTCGGAACCTTGCCTAAAGGGACTCCTTTTAATGATATATTTTCGTTTATGTTAAGTTTAGTTATTTATTTCAATGTATATTATTTTATTTCAAAATATATGTTAAGATTGAATAGTGTAATGTGTGGGCTGAATGCAGTGTATGTTGTAACGTTACCTACGTAGGGCCACGTGCGATATCCAATATCCTTAATCATTATTGTCTGGGCGACACCTATTCACCGCTAATAAATTATTTTAATGAAGTAAACTAAATTGTATTCGTACAATATTATATAGATATATAGAAACAATAGCAAACTATATTTGGCCACATTTTCTCTTATTTAAAAAGTTGATTTACAATTTAAAAAGTTCCTTATTGAAGTACCATTAATTTCGATGTTGTATCAGTCACATATATTATTATTTACGAATTCGACTCAACACTTTATAAAAGCAATCGGCTTATAAAAGGTAATTAGTTATTATTAACTTACATTAATAATAATATGTGAATGATATTATTCCTCTAATGTCGTAAATTTTAATACAAAAGTCGGATCTAAGCTTAACATGTCCGTGGGAGTCGTGAGGTCATTTTGTGGGAATGTCATGATATTGATTTAATCTTGAACTACCTTTATAATTGTTTATTATCGAATACACATTATTTACGTTGAACTAATTTTATTATTTCTCTAATATTTAAATTTTGGGTGTACACAACGAACTTGATTCGTGATGCCCAGGGAAATATATTATCAATGTCGAAACGTTTATTTTCCTACGATCTAACATTTTTAGTTCTGAGCCTCAGATTTCTGTATCAGTTTCATGATCATTTGTCAATCTAATAGGCAAGTAGGTGATCAGCATCCTGTGCCTGACACACGCCGTCGACTTTTTGAGTATAAGGCAAGCCGGTTTCCTCACGATGTTTTCCTTTACCGTTCGAGCGAATGTTAAATGCACACATAGAAAGAAATGCCGTCTTGGGGGAAATGTAGTCGGGGATCGAACCTACGACCTCAGGGATGAGAGTCGCACGTTGAAGCCACTAGGTCAAAACTGCTCTCATATCATTTATGGTGTAGGTACATGTATAATATACACTTACTGGTTCTGTAGTATTGTTTTCACTGATAAAACTATCGATTGGAATCATTGCGGAATATTGGAATGACATAGAGATAGTTAATTTAGAAATTCCCTTGTACCAGCATAAATACACACATAGATGCGGTAAACAATAACTCTTTATTGTTAAACATTGGTTGGAAATACATATAAACAACTATTCGCAGATCGAACGTGCAATTCTATACCCTGAGGTATTGTGTTCGAACCCCGGCTATGCACTAATCCACTTTTATTATAACCCTCAGTGAGGAAGCTATCATTAAGGAATTGGCGTATCATGGCATGTTAGACCCAAAATTGACCCTAACTGTTGTGGTCTCTGGCAGAATGACCAGCGATTTGAAACACGTCTGCTCCACAGCATAATGTCAGTACTAGTTACATACTACCACAGCGACACACATTACACTTTTTTTTTCTTTGAATATTTTTTTGATATTTTGCTTTTCTGATTACTAAATTATTATGTTTCTGTGTGTGTGTTTCGTTAGTAATAAATGTTATATCTCATGTCTGTCTGTAAAAAGTCGACGACGTGTCTACTTATAAATTTACGTGTCTCTTTAAAATAAACTGACAATGAAACTGTATGATTAGTAAGGAAATTAGTTTCTTTCAGTATCGTGTTTAAAACATTAATGAGGCCGAACAATTAGTATATTTGGTTTTCAGAAAGAACAATTATAAATATTTTTAAAGTAAAGGAACAATCTGACCTCACTTAGATTTGAAGTACAATTTGCCTAAAGGCCTAATTGCGAAAAGGTTGTATTTTAAATCGTGCGAAAAAGTTTACACATGAATCAGCACGCGCTTAAAATATTTTAGACGGCGTGTGACATTACTAAAACTGCCTGTGTAGTTAACGTATGATTTTACTAACAATTTCTCAAACAATTAAATTTATAAATAATATATATTACGCGGAACTTTATTTTCAATGCTCCAAACTACCTACCTACCCTTTCGGGATTTAATCCTGGAAATATAAAAAGCTATCTGACATAAGAAAATATACCCGGTCTATTAATACAGAACGAAAAATACGGAAAACAATAAAATTAACCAAGTAATATAACGATAAATTAAAAATATCCTTTATATTTTGCAACTTTTAAAAGCTTATGTAGTTTCACCGTATAAACTTTAATATCAAGCAAGATACTTGAGTAATGATTCAGAATATTTAGAACACGTAACAAAAATATGTTTTAATAGATAATCCACAAATTAAGCCATCAGAAATTATGACCGTAATGCATCCTTACTTCTGGGTAGCGATCTAACAAGCTGATTTTGTATATTGAGATTGATAGGGTCTAATAAGGTTTACCCCTAAAATATATTATTTATTTTAAATTGGATTGGACAGATGCCAAAATAATTATTTTTATTTATTGAGAGAAACACATGTACTCATTGGTCAGACATTTACTTTTTTTAAAGGTTAAACAACATGCTATAGAAGAATTATGATTATATTCTTTTCAACAGACTAACGACGAATTTAGATATGTTTTTTTTAAGTAATTACGATCCTGAGAAAAAATGCCATCCCCTCCAGCGCTTTATTTTGAGGTGAATATGAATATTTCTTTAAAGCGGGAACTTCTTTCTCTCTCGTCTCGTCTGAAAAAGAAAATGTCTAAAAGAAGAATAAACGTAAAAAAAATATAAAACGTACCATTTTAAGATGCAGTTTCATAAAAAAATAAAGCATTTTAACTGACGCACATTCTCTTTATTGCCGTTTTATACTGATGTCCCCAAAATATTTAATGAAATAGTTCAAATTGTTAAGTAACAGCAATTCGCTTTTATTTTCACAAGTTACATAAGATTTTTTAATGTTGTCCTCTTAAGGTGTATATTACGCATATTTTATAATAATAATACTTAAGGTATTTTTTACGCTGATTTTGTCATCATGAATTAATTTATGACAAAATATTTATTAGTAATATTTAATAAATATAGTTTTATCGTGTCTTAATCTCAATAACATCTTGTTGTGGAGTAATCGCCGATAATTTAGATATAAACTACCGTAAATTATTTTACTATTATGTTAATAAGCGAAATGTAGCTGGCAATTAATTTATTACACCGGTCCGATATCATTGAACAGTTGAACTGTTACCCGTACACCTTAGATGAAGTACTAACCGCGCCCACTTTACTAACAGCGAATGTGAAAAAGTATGACCCGTTCTTACACATATGTGATTGCTATATAAGAGTTTGCGGGCACAATTTGCTCTCATTTCAATTTACGCTTTGCCAAATACGATTCCAGTTTTTGATTACCAATTCAGCTGTATTACCCTAGCACTTTAAATATTTCGAAAACGTATTTACATATTAAAAATGATTTCAGTAAGTATACAAAAACAGCTTTTAAATACAAAAACATTTACTCTTCACACTCCATAATATTGAAAGATTATGAAATCCAAATTAATTAATCTTGATGACTGCATATTTCAATCAATACTTTAACACTTGTGTAAATTTTCTATTACAGGTTATCCTTATTGGATTTGCGTGCCTTTCAAATGTCTACGCCTATCACGATCCGGACCTTAACTACCATTTGAGCCAAGTGCAAACTATTCAAGATTGTGGTGATGCTGGGTACTCGTATCCCACTCCAGCCGTGCAGCTTACTACTAATGTGCAGCCGACCGAAGCCCCAAGACTTATACAACCAGCTGTGCAGGCTCCATTAAACAAATACACCATTAACAAAGGATATACACAGTTCTTTGAGCCGGCAGTTCAGCAATTGTCATACCAATCACAGCCGACCTATAGGGGAGCCCAAAGTTTCGAATCCTATAGCCTAGCGCAGGGAGAGCAGCATGGATATGCGACGTCTCAAGGCTTGTCAGCAGCGTCGCAAACTAGAACCGTGACTCCATTAGCGACATACGCACAAGCACCAATCATAGCTAAAATAACTGCAGCACCTTTGCACGCCAGGTTTTCAGTGGCACCAGCTAAAACATACTTGCCCCAAAACATTTTCACTCAAGCTGCCTCAACGGGCTCTCTGGCGAAGGCATCACTTAACTCTTATAATTTTGAATCATCTGGACCCGTCGTATCCCAAGTAATTGCTCCTGCCAGTGTGCGCTATGCGACTGCTCCAACTTTACGAGTCCAGAGCAACCCTACAGTTTATACGTCAGCGTCTAATCAATACAACCAGGAATCATTTGCGACAACCTATAACCAATATAGCCAAGCAAGTAATGCCGCAAGAGTGAGTTCAGTGTATAACGCACCAGCTCAATATTCAGTGAGTCAAGTATCACCAGTAAACCAGTATGTGGCGCCTGCTGTACAGTATACTGCACCTCCAGTAGTTCAGTACACACGGCCAGTTGTTACACAATATTCAGCGCCAGTCATAACCCAAAATGTTACACCAGTGAAACAGTATTCTCCGCCAGTAGTGGTCCAAAGTGCTCAGAACTACTATTCAAGGCCAGTGCTAACTCAACGTGTGGCTCCTGTGGCAGCCGTCTCTCCTGTTAGAGTTCTATCCACCGCCCAACATGCTAAGAACGTACATACGGAATTTCTGGAAAACTATGTAAGTAGCCCAATTTGTTCCTTGTTTGATATGTGTAAATATTTTAGATAAAGTCGTGGAGATCAGTTAGTGATACACATAATTAATAAATTAATTTACGCTAGCGTATAATTAGCTAGCTAGCTCTAGTAGATAATTAAATTTAATAAAAACCAATCATTCAAATAAAAGACTGGCAACGCACTTACGAGCCTTCTGGCAGTGTAAGTGTCCATGGGCGGCGGTATAACTTAACATCGCGTGAGACTCTTGCCCGTTTACCTTCTGTTACATACAATAATAACTCAGTCTTGTATTTTATTGTCCTTAGGTGTAGTTTTTTAAATCTTCCAAAATACATAGCCAGGAAAAATAACAATTAAAATATAACTTTACACGGAAAGTAAAACAAAAATCGTAATAGCAGTACAATGTTGAACCTTTTCAGAAATATTATGTATTTCGTCATTGCAATAACGTGTAGGTACTAACACATATCGTGACGTAATTAAATTTGTTCGGTCACCAGTAAAAGCCCTGAACGGGTTTTGTGACATCGATTTAATGATTGATGAATGAACGACCCCAATAAAACTAGATCTTTTTACCCTGTAGCGCATGCCCACCAATTTTAGTGTAATTAAGTCATGTCTAAATCGGCTAGTAAATATATTTATAAAATAGTTTATGATTATACTAGCTGGTGCCCGCGACTTCGTCTGTGCAGGATTGAAATAAGATTTGTCCAAATTATGTAGCGTCTTTCACGCTATCTATAGCGCATAAACTATCTACTTTAAATGCCAGAAGCGGTAAAAGTATCTATTTTCATATAGGAATCAATTTATTACTACCGAATGTGCATTTGAAATAAATTATTAATTTTTATTTTAGTTATGGTTTACAATTTATGCCTTATACATAAGACGTACCTAGTTATATACTATGGCGGGTTTTTTTGTAGAACTACTATTTAAAATAAACATTTCCATCATACATTACGTAATATGTGTAACACTAGCGGTTTTGGCAGTGCACGCTTATATCTTTATAAATTGTAGCCTATGTTATATATTCACAATAATATAGCTTATTCTGATGTATAAGCTATATTATTGTGAAGATTCATTAAAATCCGTTCAGTAGTTTTACGTGAAAGAGTAACAAACATCCATCCATATTTACAAACTTTCCGGTTTATAAAATTAGTAGTAGTATTATTTGTTGACCATTGTACCCTGTATGTGGTTTCCTATATACTTTCTTTTGCGAACTAGCGAACTGTGGAATCGACTCCCGGTGGGGGTCTTCCCCTTAGAGATACGACCTCCAACTATTCAAAGTTAGAGTGTACTCCTCCTTCCAAGGCCGGCAACGCACCCACTAAAAATGGGTGTCCATGGACTGCCCTTTTTAGGCGACCCATAGGCTCGTTCGCCCCCTTGTTATATAAAAAATATTAAAACAACTTTATACATCTTCTTTCAGTTCTTGTATATATATATATATATTTTAATAAATAATACCTACTCTACTCCCCTGCCATTGTGTCCAGGGACTTTTTCTATATCTAAAATAATTATAATAAAACTTGACACATTATATTAATTATAATAATCTACTAATTATTTAAGAGCTTTTAGTTTTATAAATCTAACGACGTATATAATATCTAATAATAATATAAAATCTAATAACGTTATCTCCAATTTTACACATGACACAACTTTATCTCTAAAACATGTAATTACTATAAGTCTTGACATATTGATGAATTACACGTGTATAAATATTATGCTCAAGCTGAGAATTGTTTGTTCTGTTCTGCCAAGTCCTTTATAAATATCTGTAAAATTGTTTCTCTTATTTTTCGAAATGGTCAAAACAGTTTACATGCGCTTGCGAAACTATTGTTAACAATTCCTTATTGAGTGGAAACTTGTGTCTCAACAAGATTGCACTTTAATAAAGCTAAACTAAACAAATTAAATTTTGCAATGCAATTTGATCCACATTACAACTTAGCGACTACAGCTCACTGTGTGTGCTGTTTTTTCATTTATCTGTCACGACAATTTTGATTATGTTACAAAAAATCGTAATTTTTTGAGTTATATTATTATACCGCCTCACTTAGAATAAAATGAACGTAACGTAACGAAAGTAAAAACAAGTGTATTTTAATGTTGATTAACATATTAACTTCGGTGAAAGACTGCTTTAGAAAAATGATTAACGGCCAAAATTAATAATGTATCATCAATCTATGATTATAACCAATCTTGGACTGATTCATATCTAAAGACCGATCTCCAATCTGCATGCCAATAAACATTTCTGCTATCCGATTGTTTATTTGACAAAAGATTGACAGCAATCTTTTGCGTGATCCTTGCCTCTCGACCGCGTTTCGTTCAATGCAATATGTTGTGTTCAAGCATACCAAAAGTTTGCTGTTTTTGGAACGAAATAGAATAAGTAAGACTTAGGGTCTGTTTCACAATGTATGGATAAAGTAGCAAATAGCTATGCAACGTATTTTTGTTACGAACAAATCAAGTTAAAAATTAACTTGATTTGTTAAAAAAAAATTCTATAGAAAAACATAGAACCTTAACCTTTTTGTTGGTCATTTAATATTACTTGTAATGAAACGGGCTGTCATTGTCATATGGTATTTTTGTTTGTTAGGTTATTGGGTATTTTAGTACATATTATTACAAATATAAATTTTCTCTGAGTAGTTTGTGTATGTTGTTTTTGTGATTCGAGGTTGGCTCTTTAACTTAAAAAAATTGTCTACGCAAAAACGTGAAAGAAGCGTCAATTTCAGCCGGGAAGAAGTTGACCTTCTAACTTCGCTTGTTGCTGACCATAAAAATATATTAGAAAATAAAAAGAGTGACTCAGTCACCTGGCAGGAGAAAGAGCGGTGCTGGAAGACGCTGGAGGCGCTGTTTAATAGCACAAGTGGGGTAAACTTTCGCAGTGCTAAAGCTTAAAGAGGGCTACAAGAAAAAAGTCTGCCTTGATACATGCTGAAACATATCGTACAGGAGGTGGCCCTAGTGCTGCTACTCCTCTTACCCCCTATCGAGGAAAAAGTCAAAGACATGATATTGTTGTCTGTCGAAGGAAATGAAAGTCAATTAGAAATTAAGAGATTTAGAAAGGAAGAGCTTCTAAATAAGAGAAAGCAATGGGCATTTGAAGAGGAAGAAAGAGAGCATAAAAGAGAATTATGGGCCATAGAAAAAAATATATTGTTAAATAAATTAGAAAAATAATAGATTTTGTGCCTGGAGCGAGGATGTATTGTATTAAAAATTTGTATTTTTATTTAAATAAAAGCATTGAATTTTTATTTAATTTATCTCAAAAATGTTGTAATTTATAAAATATTATAGTAATAAAGCAAAACAATCACTTATAAGATTACTTCGCACACTTGCATTTCCCACGTTGTCAATTGCGCTTTGATCAATATCATCAGCTTGTTCATCTACTTGTTGCAGTAGTTCAAAATGTTCATCTCGCATATCAATAGCAATATTGTGCAACACTGCACATGCCACTATCACGGCTTGTACACGAGATACTTGAAGCAAAACCTTTTTTGACAAACCGATTTTGGGGAACCGATTTTGGGGAACCGATTTTTTCCAAACACCATATTATGTCCTTTCCACCACATTTCTGCTTCGTATTTGAGATTCGTTATAAAGATGTTCTGCTGGAGTCTTGAGGTTTTGAAGTGGAGTTAGTAGGTAGTATCTATAGTAACAAATATTTTTGGTTGTAGCTAATATTTAAATTTTTTTTACAAAAGTTGATGAAAAGATGAAACCTGCAAGAAGTCATATATAGACATCACTTTGTGTAAAAGTGTCTCCAAAGCTTCTTTTGTTAACCTAAATCTAAATGTGAATTCGGCGTCATTCAGGCTCTGGATATAATAAATTCTTGTCTTCTTATGTCTTCGCACAGAAGTACGTTGTCTTCATATATATTATATAATTGCATTTAAACTTCCAAATCACTATCACTAGAACTGGAAGATGACGAAGATGAATAAATTTTCCCAATGAATATTAAGTTAAGTCGCAATCCCAAACCCAAATCATACGAGTTTCACCGATAGCAATCCAAGATTGATTTGGCCAATCGAAGCACTGTCAAAATGGACAGATAGGTTGTTGGCATGAGTAAACATTCATTTTCATACAGAGGGCAATCTTCAATCTCTTATCCGCCCTCTGAACGATTGGTTGAATAATTAGATTGGCATCTCAGTCCATCTATTGAATATTGGCATGCTTTTCTATAGAAATGGATTGAATTGTCAGTCTATGACAGCTAAACTTGGATTGATATTGTATATTGGTTTCGGCCGTAAGAGTACTTAAAAATAACGCTTCCGGGCTATAAGTTCGAGTTAGACAAGTTTTGACTATTCGTTCACAAGGATAAATTATGTACAGGAAGGTGAATAATTCAGTGGTCAAATAAATTATGATACTACTTTCACTGAAAGTAGGTCAATTCAAAGACAACACAAATCATAGTTATGGTCCTAGTTCGAAAACAGGAAGTTAATGGATGCCGCGTGACCTACCACTCCTACCCTTTATAACAAAAGCTTAGGCATTTCTGCCTTGCCTCAGAATTAAGAGCGGTTAATGTTTGATCATTTATAATATCTGTATATTTAAATGTCATATAAAACTTTTAAGAGTCAATAAAAAGAAATAATTTAGTTAAGAATTAATTAAAACAATTTTTATTTAATGTTTAGAAAGTCAACTCAACTCAGCTCAGCTTAGCTCAGCTGCAGCACAGTGGAGCCAACTACTTATGCTATATATAAAATAATAAATATTACTGGCGCTACAATCCTATATATGAGTCTTGTCTTAATATTGCATTTAACTCTTCGATTATTGTTTAATAGACAAGATGTATGACAATGCTTGCATTCACCGTTCGAACAAGTATAGATTACGCAGCTATAAAGAAAAATCTAACAATTTTAATACGCGACCACAGGTTCGAACGCTGAAGCCACTAGGCCATCAATATAACTCTATTAATAATATTCAAGAGAGTTACATTTCAACTCTGTTAATATTTGGTACTGAATCAATAATCAGTAAAATTTGCGCCTTTACAAAATTTCGAGCAACGACACTTAAAAATAATAAATTATATTACGCGATTTCAGTCCCTCGTATAACACGGGTAGCCCCCTTATAACACGGGGATTTCTAACGTTTTATTTCTGTACTGTGACGTTTATGATTTGTACGTACATATTTCATTAATGACATAGTCTTTCACATATTCGATGAAATTCCTCTTTAAAGAGAAAAGTTACATTGAGTTAAGTGTGAATCATTTGTACATAACGCGTTATTCAAGAATACTCCTGCAACGGTTTTCCTATAACGCGGAACTTATCTACCGTGCTATAGGAGGGATTACTTTACATTGCTTCTAATGAAATTCAATAAAACCCCTGGTTAACTTAAACGTTAACACTTTAATTCACTATTTGTATCTCATCGATCAGCTTATTTCATAGAATTTACTTACCTTTAAAAATTTAATGTTTTCAGGATGCCCATCCTCGTTACGCTTTCGAGTATGGAGTGAACGACCCCCACACTGGTGATATTAAGCAACAGAAAGAGGAAAGAGACGGAGATGTTGTTAAAGGTATATGAAACAATATATCTCTAATATTTTTCAAAATATTTAATATAAACAAGCTTTAAAAAGAAAATAAAATATTTATTAAGTTCCAATTAACCTCTTATCAACTTAGCAGCAATTGGGAATCTTTTCTCTTTATAGACACTTTAACCTCTTGTCGTGTCTACGATGTAATTTATGTAATGTTACCTTCTACAAAAAAATTAATACACGCGCTAAGACATTTCTAACCATTTATTTTTACCTTGTCAGGTCAATACTCACTGGTAGAACCGGACGGTTCTGTTCGGACTGTCAACTATGTAGCTGATTGGGAAACCGGGTTTCATGCTGATGTCCACAACAGTAAAGACGACAAGCATTAATTATTCCTAAACCTATGTTTAGATCAAGGCCAAAGGACCAAGGTTCAATCACAATGTTGAATTGTTGTTTAAATTTGGTAGGCTGCTTAACATTAAATTTTTAATTTGTATCAAAGTTGTTAAAATCATTAAATACTCGGAAGTATTGTAAAGTTGATTAGTTAAACATAAATAGGCTTTAAGTTGTCAATTCCTTAAAAATTAATGTTCAATATAGCTTATAAAAATAAGTTTATTTAAAAGATATTATTTGAATATAGGTATCTTCTCACACCTAATATCAATCAAGAATAAAATGTTTAATTTTTATTTATCAACTCAAAATTAAAATAATTCTGTCCGATTAGAAAAAGTTTATGTAAAATCTTTTTTTGTTTCTACCTTTTTTATTCTTTAATTTAACAGCTATAATTTTTGTTATAGCATTAATGTTTAAATATCACTAAGTGCAATGTACATTGTTTAAAATAAAATACTATTTAATTAATACTATATTTGTCTTTGTAAAACCGTAAAAAAATTTAGCACCCAAGTTATACTTAAATTATACAAGAAAACCTAAATCATTAAACAACAACGAACTTAGTAACAGATTTTCCATTATAATAACACTTTGGACAAGTAAAGTCTGTATCAGCCATCTTGTTAGCCTGAAAAACGAACAAATTTAATTGATTACTGAGAAAATAAAAATGAAATTGTAACTTTAATATAAAATTATGGCAGAATTTGAGCAAAAAAAATGGTAAGTGAAAAAAGACAGATGTATGCCAATGCCAAATTTTTTAATACAGTCAATTTTTTAAAGTATGTAGTGAAAATAGTAAGTAATTTTTTAACCTGCAAACAATAATAACAGAATATATGAGAGCAACCCATGACGTGTGGCAGTGTTGGTTTTTCAGAACAAACTGCACAAACTGTGTTTACATTCATAGTTGCTTGTGAAGTTTTATTTGATGGTCTTGCATAATTTCTCCACCATACATATTTTAATATTTTTGAGAGCTTCTGCCGTAATCCAAACATATTAACTAAAGATAATGATGTTCCAATTAATTCCTGAAATGTTGAAATTTCAACTTAATATAAATCTATGTTGTTCTTCATGTACAATTAGCTAAGATATATTTTTTTCAAGGATAATGATCATAATGTTCCCAAATTTAATTCACATAGATAATAAGTTGTAGTTGTTTTTATGTTGCAGAAGTATGAACATGATCTGTTAATATATAAATGAAGTGGCAGACATATTTAAGTTCATATTGAGAATGAAGATGATAAAGAAAAAAATATTACTTTAAAAGATTTTGAAATATACTTAAAACAAATTATTATTCCAAACAGTGTAACAGGAACTTACAATAAAATTATGCCATAGAAGCTCCCTGGTCCATGATAAATCAGTCAAGTCTTCTCTAACAACCTTATCAGCACATAATTCTAGTCCAAGAATGAAATCTATAAAAGCTGGGTGTTTCCCACTTTGAATAAAACGTAAGAAATTAAAAATATCACCAAATAGTTGAAATGTTTCCAAGCTATTTAATACATTTTGTACTTTTGTGTTAGATGTGAATGTGTATAATGATCTGTCTTTTAAATATTTTAAACCAATTGTATAGCCATAGTACCAATATAATTTGCTTTTTGAAAAATTTTCAGTTTTATATTTTATTGATAGCATCTCTTGCCCAAAACTACACTTTCTATCCCATAAAGAATACTTAAAAATACAACTTCGTAATATCAGTTCTAGTTCTGGTAGAAGGGGTTGAAGAAAACCTGGCTGAAAGGAACAAAGTAACAGCGATAAATATCCCATAATATAAGGAATTCTAATAAGTGTTTTTTTCAACTTACCTCCAAATATTTGGTAGCCTGAAAAAGCAGGTTTTTAAAAAGTTCTTCCAATTCTTCATCAAGTTGTAGTGAATCAAGCTAAAAGTTATTTAAGTTTCAGTTTTATCAATTCGATAATTGGCTACCAAATGTTATATTTTAAAATGTAATTTTAATATTACCTGGGTTACTCTTGGAATAAATGTTAAAGACATTTTTCTAAATGTACCTTATTGCTTTAGAAAGAAAAGATACGAAAGAAAGATTGAAAAATTATTATAGCTATCTTTTTTGGTTTGGAGTCATTAAAAATTTAAAATACTTTGTTTTCTATTTTTTTTTTAAATAGCTTCACGCAGAGCGTATTGCCACAGACAGGATTAAGGAAAACGGAATAGTAAAAAAAGCAGGTTATAAAACTATCTCTAATACAAAATACTACATTATGAAAAGTAACAGTAATTAATAAAATATATCGTATAGAATACGATTTGCATACATACTTATGTACTTATAATTTTGTATTATTTATAGTAAGAAATAAACATAACTTTTTATATACATTATGATTTAAAGATGAAAGTTGAACAGGAACAGATGTAGGTAACGGGACACTGGAAGAAGGATGAGGATGATCGAATAATATGGAATGGGTATACCGGGGACAGGACGGAATGATATAATTTAAATCACCAATATTCAGCCCACACATTTCATTATCAATAATATGAAATCTGGTAAGGTGGGCTGGGGTACACACATGGCCCAATCTCATACGAATGAGAGACGATGATTCCTTTTTATTAAATTTCATTTTAAGAACCATGGCTTCAGTGGTATTGTGGGCTGTATAGATGAAAAATATTAACCCTTAATTAACTTCTCTGAAACCAAAGGTCAGTCCAAGATTGTCGAAGAAAAGAAGCAGGAAGTGAGGCCAAATCCTGATAATAATTTTTACACGAAATAGCTTCGCCATCCTTAATAGCTTCATTTGCTACTTGGTCTGCTATATCGTTAACAAAAATACCAGAATGTCGGTATCCAACCAAATGACACAGACAACCCCAATTGCTTACATTCATACAGCAAACCCCTAATCTAAATAATGATAGGAAAAATTAATTTGTTTTGTAATGGATATTTTTGGAGAGCTTGAAGAGCGCTAAGCGAAGCTGTGAATATGATTGATTTCTTAAGTTCCTTACTCAAAACTAGTTTTATAGCTTTAAAGATACCGTAATTTTCACAGGGGAATCCCTGTGAAAATTATAGCATTATCACAAAAAAATATATTTTATTGTCAGTCTTTCATAGTGTCTTAAGTCTGAAAGTCGTGCTTGTTTAAAGTAGGAACTCGAAATCTGCTGTCAGAATCTTACCTGACAATTGACATCATAGTTCATAAATTCATACTTCATAGTTCATACTATTAAATAGGTATTACCAATTTTGTACGAGGTGCTTAATGCTTTCCTTTGGCTTTCACCGTGGCAGTGCGACTATGTTGATCAGTGTTTTATTTATTTATTTCTAAAAGGCAAATAAGTGCTTATGAAAAATTTCTGAATTGAACAAAAAAAAACATCAAGATGGTTGTTTCTCCGCAAAGCCCTGCTAGCGAAACGCAAAGTGTAAAATCTAAAAACAACATGGCTTCCAAGCCAACACAATCCGTTGCGGATACTCGAGCAGAATTAGCGGAATTAGTGAAAAGGAAAGCCGAAGTAGCTGTAAGTACGATCATATTTCGCGAAGTACCACTCTGCGAGAAGACTTCTATATCTTTAAATTTTGGGCACCTTTCTTGATCTCAGTTATGATTTCTCTACCACCTAACTTAAAACAAATTATAGCAGTATCCTATGTCTGATAACCAAAGTTATTTAACATCTGAAGTTGGATATATCTGTACAGATTTTTAGTGGGATTATGATATGTAATGCTTATTTTTTAGGAAACACTTGCTAATTTAGAACGACAAATATATGCTTTTGAAGGATCCTACTTGGAAGACACTCAGTTATATGGAAATATTATACGAGGTTGGGACAGATACTTGACGACCAATAAAAGTACCAACTCTAAAGCTGACAAAAGAAATAGAAAATTTAAAGAAGCTGAAAGATTGTTTTCAAAATCATCTATTACTTCTATGGCCGTAAGTAATATATTTTTACAGCTGTTGTTTTGGGGATCTCATATATAATATCCTGGTATAAGAAAAAGTCATGATTATTTATTTATTTACAGGCTGTTAGCGGTTTAGTTGATGCTGCTGAAACCAAGAGTGAGTAAAGTATAATATATCAGAAGAAATATATGGGTGCTATTGTTACTATATTTCATCATATTTACTATATTTATTTTAGATGAAAGGAATAGTGAAACTGAATCACAAACTAATGAAGACTCTTCAGACACCCAAATAAGTACTGGCTTGAGTGCATTAAATCATACAACAATTCATGGTTCCACTGAAAGCTTAGCCTCTAAACCCTCAGGCAAGCAACAATTAAATGGAAGCTTAGAAAAAGTTGCATCTATGATGAAACAAAGTACACCTAAAATTGTTACAAGTGGATTATTACAAAAATCATTTACATGTGATTCAAAGCTATTGTCTGGAATTGGTCTTGATAGTAGGCCGGGTACTCCTAAAGAAAAGGATATTGCTCTTGGCCTATTGAGTAAAGGTGACTTTACACCAAATGCTCTTAAACATAAACTATCTAATAGTAGTAGTAATAGCAATGTTAAGAAGAATAACAATAAAAAGGCTAGATATCGATAAAATAATATATTTATGACTTTTATAAAGGAATAACATTTAGTTTATATGTCAGTTATTGCTGTTCTAGAAGTACATTGTCTTTGGCATCTTGTAAAGTGTATTTTAACTGATTCTACTATCAATTGATCTCAATATTGTCTGCTTAAATCTTGATTCTGGAAATAATAGTTGTATTAACTGTGTATCTTATATTATTCTTATTAAAACTTTTACTAATAAATTGTATTTTTAAAATAGTCCATGTTAGGTAAAACATCATAACACTTACGTTTTAAGATATTTGGTAAATCTCTAATTGGTCCACAAAATCTAAGAGTAATATAAAACAGTATTGGAAGGAAACTAATTAATCCTGTACAAAGCAGAAATACAACTTCAGGTGTTTTTCTTAAAACACAGCACTCAAGGGTTTTACTCCATATTGATCTTGTTGCATTCATCTAAAAAGTTTTTAACATAACAGTAATCATATTACCAGAGCAGTAATATTTCATTGAAATTTTTAACATAAGGAATTCAGACAGTATAAAACAACTTGTCATTAATAGTCTAATTCCTTAAATCTTACCGAATCGACAATATCCATACAAATACAATCAACACCAATTTTGTCTTTACTTAATGTTTTGTAAAACTCATCCAGTTGTAAGTAATTCTGCATACATTTCTCACATACTATAGTTTTTTCACTGGCCATGTTTAATATTATACACTCCATTGTAGCATTAAAAAGTTTGTAAAACCTTGTTGTACTGTTTTTAACTGTAGCAGTTTCGTTTGACCAAACAAAGCAATCTGTAATTGTTTAAAAAAGATATTTCATTACTACTAGTGTCCTCCCTTTCTAGTTCTCATGTAGCTAAATGTAAATAAAAGTTTTTATACATAGTATATATATAAGACAAATGTGCCTATGGGATGCCCAAAAAGGGCAGTCATTGCAGCCCATGCACACCCATTTAGTGGGTGCATTGTCGGCCTTTGAGGGAGGACTCTCTAATTATGAATAGGTTGTATCTCTTAGGGAAGACCCCCACTGGGACTAGATTCCACAGTTCACTAGTTCTCAAAAAAAATGCCTTGTGAAACTGACTGTGGAAGGCACTCAGCCATCAAGGTGATGTTGATGTAATTTGGAATTGATACGGCTTGTGGAGTTGAAACGAGACAAGAGGGATCAACCCAAACAATTATATAGCAACTATCATTATTATAACATTTAATAAAAAAAATGCATGGTGCATGACCAAAAGTAGAACTTACCATTACAATTTCCTTTATCCCATATACCTAATATACTGTCATGATAGTGTTGAATTACATTTAATCTATCTTGTGACATTAACAAAGAACTACATGATGTTCCATTAACATCAGTATCCTTCAATTCTTTGTATTTATCATGAAACCTGACATAGTGTTGTACACAATTTTCACATAATCTTATGGGCCTTGCATTAATTAAAGAGCAAAATGTGAAATTGGATGCAGACTCAGCAAAGGCATTCAAAATTTCAAAACAGACTTTTGGATATGGAACACTGCTGTCTAAAATATTCCTAAAATTAATAACAAGTTAGTTTCCCATACAATCTAACCATAAGGTAAACAATAATATTATTTTGATATCTCTAGAATGTCAAATACCATTATATCATGACTTACAAGTAATAATTTCCCTTTCTACTGATTTTTAGGGTTAGCAAAATAGTTAATATGTTTTTGAATATAGTGTATTATATTAGTAATATAAAACTGACATGGTACAATAATTAGAATCTATAGTATTTGGTAATTCATTGTAACAGAATTTTCTACATACTTTCATGCTGGTTATAAGATTTATTACTTACAATTTTGGTTGTACTGTTAATAGATCATTGCTCAAATCGGCGTATAATATTTTTAAAAAGAAGCAAATGACCAATACGACGTATTTTAACATGTTCACTACATCAATTAGGTATAGGTAACTTGTAGACCTTTTTAGAAAGATTTTTTAATGATAAATTACGCGACGATTAATTACTTTTACATATCACAATTGAACTTAAGTTGTGTTTGAGTTTTATTTAGTTATTCATTTTTTAACAACAACAAATAAATCAACTACTATTAAAAAAATCATTAGCATTTCCTGATATCTATTATTTTTCTGTATTCTGTCGCTGTCGATATCTGTATGATTAATGATACTTTTTAGTTTAAAGCCACAACTCACAAATGACAGCAACCGCTAGTCAGATAGCAGTAATCAGTGTCATAAGTCATTACTCAATACTCATTACTGTTTTGATTAATTGATTATGTCTCTGTGTTTTAACTTTTTAAAGTCCATGTTTACACTTAACACTACTACTTTGGAAAAAGTTTTTAATAGTAAGTAAAAGCCTTAAAATAACTTCATGAGAAATGATTAACGATATTGGTATTCCAAGGAAAACAAGATATAAATAAAAGAATCATTAAACCAACAAAAGTTTAAGACATAATGAGTATAAATGAACCGACACCTGAAGCCTTGCAGAGAAAATTATATTTTCTTCTTGAACAACTACAAGACATGGCCAGAGAACTACCCCCGTACGTACTTTAATTTTATTATATTAATACTTATTTTATGGTATGGTAGGTAAATACCTTGCAATTGCTAATAAAATTATAGCTAATATAATCTAGTACTAACTTACTCCGATTATTAGTTATATTCAACAATACCAAATATTACAAGATCCTAGATTATTTAGAAAAATAATACATTCTTTTCCAGCAAGTACCAAATGAGAGTACCTATAGAATTGTTATCAGGACTAGCAAATTGTCTCTTAAATGATACTGTTTTCGAAATAGTGAAAGGTCTTATGGAAATTCAGCATGTCACTGAAAAACATTTATTTCAACAAAGATTGCAAATTATCAACAAACATACTTGTAAGTAGCCTGTAACTATTGTATGTGTTAGTCTATGTCAATATTATAAAGTTCTACCTAAGTTTCTAACAAATATATTCAATACCATTACTGGACATAATTTTAATTCTTTACAGTTTCAATTTTAATTCTATACTGTTACCTAAACTGCATTTCCAAAATATAAAAAAGTGCTGCTGTGATTGTAAACTTTATTTTTAGCAGAAATTGAAAGTTTGGTGAACTCATTACTAACTCCCGAAGAAAAAGAAGACCAAAAACATATTCTGTTAAAAAGACATAAAGAAGAACTTAAACTGACAGACATGAAATTAGTTATGCAATTAGATCAAAAGGTACAATAGACTTTATAACTCAAGTCACATTCAGTAAGGTTCACATATGAAAAATTACTTATATAGCTGCAATTTTAAATACCTATCAATAATTCCAAATAATCTATGGCTTGGCATGATTTAAAACAGCTAATGTTTTTACAGGTTAGTGATCAACAAGATACATTGGAAAAAGCTGGAGTGCCAGGATTTTTTGTCACTACCAAAGCAATAGAAATCAAAGTTCAAATGTACTTACTTGATTTTATTTTAAGATTAAGTAAGATGTATATACCTCAAGACTTATAATAAAAACAAGATATTATGTTATCATGTGTCTTAACAACTTTGGCCTATAATAACAAATTGGAAAAATACTCCCATCAATTCAAAAAAATGCTATTTGCATAAATAAATTGATTAAACAAATCATACAGCACAACACAATACATTCTCAGATCCTACAAGAGCATCTCAAATTTCTCTAGAAGAGTACAGTAATAAAACGCAAAATATTTAGAAAGTTTTTAATAAAAATTGCTACAACAACTGCAAAACAATGTACATAAATATATTGTAATTATTTCATCTAAATATTACAAACCAATTATACAATGTTTGAGTTCCCAAATTTGAATGAGATAACTGACTTTTGTATTGAGAATTTTGAATTCAAAATTTTGTATCTTTTTGCTTCGGACTTGACAAATAAAAACAAACTATCTAATATCACACAAAAAATTGCACGTTAAAAGCGCTTGTGCCGATTGTGATACCAATAAAATACACGGCACATATATGGTTACAGAAATTATTATAAGGAGTACAAAACTGACAAAACCAGATTAATGCCAAGTAATACCATCACCAAAGTGCCATTTTTAGGTTACAAACAATAAATATCATTAATTTTAAGTTACAAAAAGTAGTCATAGAACAAAACCAGCACTCGTTAAACAGTAATACAACCTCCTTATATCATAGAAATAATGTTATACAAGAATATTTATTAGAATACACACAAACTAGTTTCTTTAAAAATATACTTTATCTTGTAGATTGGAGCGTCTTCTGGCACTTTAAAGTAATAGGTGTCTCTCGTAACAGATGTTTAAATGTGTGAGCTACAATAGCTCTCATAATTTTATATTAAACTGCTGAATGCATTTTTTGCTGACGATTTGCAAATTGCAGTCCTGTATAAAAATTCTTGAATTACAAATATGCCTACCATAGTTAACAAATTATAATATTAGAGTAATCTCAAATTTTACAAAATTAACTCACACCACAAAAAAATTGATTGTTAAACCCTTTGGAAATATCTGAAAAAATTAAACTATTTGTGCATATTTTTCTGAAATCCTAGAGAAAAATAGAATTTATACAATTTACACAAATCAATACAAAAATACTTTTGGAGGATACGCTATGTAGTTTTTTTTTATATTCCGTTAGGTATAGAACAAATGTTCAACAATGTCATTTAACATAGAATTAGTACTTTGTCATTACGATTAGTATACGTAGCACATAATGCTACTTTTTCTCTGTTCCATACGAAGAACCGTGGCTGATTTGGGACATACCGATCGATTTTTGAAGGAGTATGTAAACTGAAAGAGAAGTTTTAAAATTCTTTAACCCTTTACTTAAATATATAGTTCTTCGTTCAAAACCAAACAATAACTCATACTGATATTAAAATAATATTAAATATTACTAATCAGAAATTTAAAATGTTAGTAACCACAAGTTGACAAAAACTCCTTAATGATACCTAACTAACCTTTCTTATGATACAAAAAAATATAAGGTCAAATCAAGGTTACTCTTTAATCATAATTTAAATAAATTTCCATTTATTATAATATACGTTATAATATGAAATACTGTAATAAATTATAATATTTGAAATTAATTGAAAATTATCTCTCATCGAGCTTCATAAAATGGATACTTACAAGCTGCGACAATAGCGGCGCCAATCGAGAAGTAGATGAGTCTTCCGCTGAACAGAAGTCCAACTAAGTAATAGAGCATCGGAGTTAGGGTTACGATGGCCCATCCCACCGTGTTTAACAGCGAATAGACGCGAGGGGGACGGTGGAACGGCTCCACTCTCTTCACACCAGACTCTTGGAAGAAATCACCCGTATTCGCAAACGATTCCATCATTTTGTCCTGGAAACATAACTCTAAATGAAACTCGGATACTCTGTAAAAAATGTTATAAATTCGAACCGACAATTTGAAATCTTTTGACGCTGTTTTGAAAAACAATAAATTTAATCTGTAAACATTTATGACGCGTGATTTCGAGAAAGACACGACCCAGTGACCACTTCACATTTTCTAGTAATCTGGAAACGATCTACTTTTAAAGGTAATAATTCGAATTTCCGAAAGGTCTTATATTTAAGCTTTTCATTTACTTCACCGAGTGAAACTAAACTCACCTTTACGACGAAGAGATCGTGCAGCCATTTGGCACTTTCGGCTTCTCCCTCTGGAATCTGCTCCACTGGTATTCGCTCAATGTACAAGTGTGCATGCACAGGCTTACCAAACAACATACTCATTAATGTCGGCGGGACCTACGAAGTAACCATATCACATTATTTCTCCTTAATATAAAAGAGCGCAATCTATTTGGACGCCGAATAGGTATTCAATATACATACTAAACTGTGATTTAAAAATGTACGTAAAATTGATTAAAGGATAGCAAAAGGTTTTCTAGTATCAGTTCATATTCTAAAACTTTTATAATATTTTTCGTTGAAAATTAGCCATACAAAAGCTGTAAATAAATTGATAATTAATTATTTATGTCACACTTTTAAGCATTGAATATCTCGGTTGCAATTCCCGGAGCAAAAAGTTTGGGTTTGATATAACGTTTACCTTTTAAATTATAAATGAAACAGAAAAAAACATCACTTCTAGGGACCTCAAACCAGAGTATTAATGTTATTATAATAACATAATCAAACCCAAAGAGCAAAGTCCAGTAGATATAATATAATGCTTACTCATAAAAGATATAGCGACAATATTGAAAAATCATTATCGTATTAATTAAAGTATTCTTACGATTTTTATTACATTAATTATAAAATGATGAAATCCTACCAACTTGTTACATAATATATTTTCGTTTAAGATTTGAGAGAATATTTTTCTGCCAACGAAATGGACGTTTTAACGGAGGATTTAAACATAGCATTTTCGATGATAGGTCTTCGCCCTTTCCTACGACTTTTATGTGTGCCTTTCACATAATTCAATAACAAACATTTTCTTTAGAATTCTGTTTATAATTGAGTTTTTACATTTAACATGATAAATCTTCACAATGGATAATGCAAAAGCTACATCAAAATAAAGTCACGTCATTAGATGATGACGTCCTGACATTTATTTGGGCAATGCCATTAACTTGTGGAGTCAATAATAATTAATTGCCACAAAAATTACGTACGTAGGTAAGTAGCATTAATTAGTTTCAAAATATTCTACACATTACACTCTTCTCACCTTGGCATCTTTCTCGAAGGCCAACTGGATGTTGTAAATAACAGGTATTTTTCCTCTGAAGTGAGTTAGACTCGTCGTAAATCCTCTAGTGCGAGGTGTCAAATGATGCTTCAGAAGCGGTAAATTCTTTTCCATAGCGAATTTCAATGACGCCTCGTGTTTCTTTTCGGTGAATCTAGTTCCTTCGGGTGTCAGTAATAGCTGAAAGTAATTATTGAAAAGTTTTTCATATGTGACGGTAATATCATCGTTGTAAGCTGAGGAAGAATGCAAATCAAGTCGACGTGGATCATCCCATGGTTACGACATCAGCCACTGTTGAGAGAACTACATTGAACATGCACACAAAGCGTCGCAATCAATATAATATTTTGAATAAAGCCTATTAACGCAGTTGGTTTAATCGCCACATTTTTGAGTCTCAACTAACAGGCTATGAAGCTTACAAAATACCAATTTAGTACGAAAATTAATACTAGACACAGAAATCGATTCTTCTTAAATAAATCAGATATTATAAGTACAGTAATGTTAGCGATTATATTAGGTGGCGACAAACACCGGATGTCCTCATAATTTTTATATGTGAATATAATTAACACCTGCCGCACTGAAAAAAAAATGTAAGTGTGTGGGAAAGCATGACTCCGAATGTCAAACTGTATTTTGAGCTACGGGAATCATAGGTCGCGCCAAGTCTTGACCTTGAATGTACCCATAAACTTAAAAATCGACGATGTGTTAGGCAAACAAAGCTGAATACCTACTCACCAATAGAAAATGATTTACAAAAATTATATTTATAGATAATAATTGCATGTTATTGTAAAAAGTAATGTACCTGCACTAATTATAATTAATTGCATTGTCATACAAATCACGATAAATATTTATTACACATTCTTTAATCATGTCAACATATTTTGTTAAAATAATGTAAACTTAAAATTTTCAGTTATATTATCACTTAGCAAAAAATATTGCCGCCTATTTTGTGTACTATTAGTCTCTAATTACTATTTATTTTGATTAATTAACAGTATTACATCTCGGTACATAGATGGCCAGACTTTTCGAGAACTTTTGTAGGAAATAACACCATATTAATAAATGTTAATATATTGTACATAAATTCTTACCCAGACAGGATCGGGATATTCGCAAATTTTCCCAATCTGCTGCTTTATAATTTCCTTGTCCTTCTCGAAAGATCTCTCTAAGAACACAAACTCGGAAAATTTCCACATCCAACCGATGGGTGGCATATATTGGATGGACTTTTTCGCATATGCTTTACAATTCTAAAAGTAAATCATTCTAACATGTAATATTAATAAAAAATTTAATCACAGAAATAGGGTTGTGACAAAATTGATCCAATGCCAAACTAGATAGTCACTATATTGTGGGTAACTAGATTACAATTATTCCATGTTACCTCTATTAATTATAACATATACATATATTTTAGTTATTATTTAGAAGGGTCAACCAAATGTTAGCAATCATCAAGGTCTTGTTTCAAACAAAGTGTTTCATTTAACATATCTAAAACAACCACCACCGAACTTAACTCTTGAACTTATTACCATAACAATGTTTTTAAGCAAAAGTAGTATAAATGAGTATGCGAAAGGGTGTGTGTCTCACACTCTGTATTTGAGTGTGAGATTGTGTCTGAGAGACGTATAAGCGTACGTTATGGCTGTATTAGTTTTTAGAAACTCGAGAGTCATGCCAAAATATGTAGAATCTCAGAATCCATAGATTGGGAGATTTTATTATAAAGGAACGTATAAATGTAAAAAAGAGTTGCAAAATTTTCATTACGTATTTACGAACTTAATGTATTGGGTAATAGATAAAAAATATAAATATAGGTCAAATTGTAACAAATACGATTAGTTACATCTATAAGAACCAAGGCATCAAAGAAAAAGGCAAAGCATATTCTTATATGAATAAATATGAAAATTTAGTAATTTAAACAAAGGTCCTTTGTCAAAGGAGTACTTAACGTTTTGAAAAGTCTATGAATTCAAAGTGGTATTTGTGTAATGTTTATGTATCGTATACGGTTATGCAATTATACTCCAAGAGTAATATAAAATCTTTCCGATTGATCACCTATAATCTGTGCAGAAAAGCCGTAGAATTTGAGGTCGCTGCACTGCTAAATAATAAATTACCTCTGTTATGTTGACGACGAAATAATATAATAGTCGACAGTAATCATCTTGATTATTTGATTTAATATTTGAAAAAAATAATAATAATCTTTAAATTCAAGCACTATATCAGTTCGCATTACTGCTACGTCGGTTCTGTTTCTGTGCGGAAACTTTCGTTTACAGCACACGTTCCCAAATAATAATTATATAGAAATAAGCTTTCATACTTAAGAAATTTACAACTCAGAAATAGGACCGCTACTTTCTAACCACAACTATAATATACGATTTCTAAGTTATATAAAGCGTTGATTCAACTGCAAAAGACCGAAACTGAAGGCATACAATTCAACACATATTTATATTTTTAACTGCATAGAATCATTTGATAAACTGTAATATCTTGAAAGCCCTGGGAGGAGCACTTGACAATAACGACAAGCTAGCCACAATTGACATAAATGGGGATTAACAGTAAAAGGCAAACCAAAGCCTTTGGAACATGTTTACTTACTCTTGTTCTCAAAGATAAAACCTTCAGTAAACAAAAGATATAATTTTCTAGGTAACAATACATTTGAGTAACCACTTAACAAACCTAAAGTTATGTTTCAAGGTTTCTCTACTAAAAATAATATACAATTACAATACCTTTAACCAAACAAGGCAAAGTTCAAAATGTTTTAAGTATTTTAACATACTTGTCATAATTACTTTTATACTTATGCCCAACTCATAAGTACCTTTTTAAGCATTGGACTTCTCAACAATTATAAGTATGTAGTTTGTAAAGAGTCATTATTTTGCTCACATTTTATGTCTGTATAGGTATGTAACCTATATATTCACAGTCAAATTTACAGGTACAGTTCTATTTGATCATAAACAGTATTGCTTATGTGTTTAGAATAATTACATAATACAATATTTAATATAGCATTATGCATAGTTTCTATCCAGTAGTAACAGAGAGCAATCTATAAATATAAATTGTCAAAATACTAATGGATATTGTGTATTATGATTAAATAATAATATGGTTATATTGTATTGATAATTAATGATAAATGAATGATAAGGTTTTGCAAAGATTTGTTACGATACAATACTATTAATAAAACCCCTGATATTAATCACCTACATATTATCACAATGTGACTGATAACATTATAATTTCAAATTGTATAATCTAATTAGGAAAACCTTCTTTGAATTACAATGATTTTATTAAATAAAGTTAAGACAGTTTTCGTAACTTCTTAAACTGTTTTGATAAAATGTCATGTTGATATTAAAGTAGCAAAGAGAAATCGAAAGTATTGTGTACTGTACAAAGACAACACAAACAGGTAAAATAATAATAAAAACTTACTCCTAATACTCCTATACCATCACAAAATTGCCATCCCATCAGCCAATCTATCTCATAACTATGATTCATGATAAGGTACCCATGTTCTTTACCATAGTATTTATCATACTCATCTTTGTTAACATAAATTGTTAAGTTTGTTCCTGCCCACCATTCTGACATAAACACCAATTCTGAAAATATTAAAAAACTTACAAATTCTGTATAAAATATAAAAATTTTAGGTATAGCAAGAGTATTCTAGTAAGACTCAGAATTACAAGATTTAGATTGTAAGTATATGATTAAAGTAAAAGTTATTTCTGCATATATATATAAATAGAATGGATATAATTTGTAATTACTTACGACATGCAAATGAATATGAGAGGTAGTAATTTATTTTTCTGTACAATGTTTTATTAAATGGTCGAAGGCCAAAATATAAAATTGCCTGCACAAAATTCAGCAGCAGGCCAGAGGTAAAGTATGATATTGCAAAACATAAATGCACAAGTGTTGACTGCTTTAAGAAACTTAACCAGAACATTTTGTCAGCTCCCTTGGTTATTCATGTAAACCTAAAAAAAATACTATATTACACAAGATAAATATTCCAACAAAATACAACATTCAAAAAATTTATACACTATTTGCATACTTATTACATTGTAGGAAACACGATGACTACATACAGCAAGGTGTTTCTTGTTAAGAATTAAACAACACAAAAAATTAAAGACGTACACTTAGCACCTATTACACAAATAATTCCAATTCAATCAACAAAGACAATACTAACTACAATTGCTATATATTGTATTCTGAAGAATGTTTGTTAGATATTAAAAGTGATCAATGTCGATAATTACAATAAATACCTGTTTAATATGAATTCATGGAACAATTGATGTTGGTTAGCTTCGATTCTTCAGTACATTACACAATTTAAGATACCTAAGTATTGTTGTGCGTGAACAAAATGAATGAAAAACCCGAACAATCAAATTCAATTAACGTAAAAAATTTATATGCGAATCAACGAAATTTTTTGCATATTTTTCTTACATTATTTGACACACCAAGACCATACCATAGGACTATGAAATGAAGTATGAGGCAGAGCAGAGTACAAAGTTAGGAAAGATTATCTTCTATCTGCGATCTTGGAACAATCAGTGTATTGACGTTTGTTCCGAAAAATTTATATTGTGACTTGTCAAACTTGAGAGCATATTTTTATCTATGTCACGGTTGATAGATAGATAGTTTTTTTTTCTAGTTGATTGTTAAAGTAAAGAAACTGTTGAAGTGAAAACTTCTTTAGCGGAGTTGTACACTTTATTTAATGTCATAGATTTATATCGTTAGATAGGCCCTTACCGCAGTGTTGTTGCAGGTGTTGTCGGCATTTTGTTAGCGCACACATTAAAAAACAATGCCACAGTTTTTGGTGTCGGGGCCTATCTAACGATATAAATCTATGTTTAATGTAATATAAATTGTCATGTTTGCGTACGATAGCGCAATAAATAAATATTGTATTCTACCACATAAATGATAGTACTTTTTTATTGATAATTAAAGCAATTCGTGCCCTAACCATTCCAAAATATCAAAAATGTACAACGTTACATAGATTTATATCGTTAGATAGGCCCTTACCGCAGTGAGGCCGCACCGTGTTGTCGCACAGTCGAAGTGAGTGAGCTCACTAACCTGGGATCAGTGCACTCCTAAACACAGTGTTGGCCGGACGTGTTGTAAAGGACGTTTGCGAGCAGTTTAGAGTCATAAAATGCCATGGTGTGCCTTTCTAAAGTGCAACAACAATTCTAGAAACACAAATAAAGCCAGAGGTGTAACATTTCACTCGTAAGTATTGCGATTTGATTTAAAAACTTTTATTTTTCCTTCCGCACTGTCTAAAATAACAAATTTAAATGGTGAGTGCACGACAGAGAAAGTAGTGTTTGCAACTAATGTAGGACAAAAAGAGATGAAACTATTTTCTCAGTACACTTGTTGTGTATAGATTACACAGATGTTGTCGAAAGAGAAAGTAGTGTTTGCGACATAAGGTTTGACATTTTTAGGTTACGCGTCACATGTTTCGGTTACGCGTCACATTTGACCGTTACGCGCGTCTTTTTCTTGTCCCTGCCAGGGTTGATTCAAATAGATTCTAAACCATTAATAACAAAAATGTATAATAACGATAACAATGATACTAAAAGTTCTATTACAATTTATGAAATTCTGCAATAATCTTAGTGGTAATAAGGTAAAATGAAATAATTGTATTATTTGTATTCAAGTCTGTGATATTAAAAGCCTTTTGTTAAACTTTATCTAATTTAACTTTATTTAACCAATTTCTGTAAAGTTGCATATAGATAATTTTTCGAAAAATAAGGTCATAAAGAAGTTTCACTTCTAACGTGTGTACACTAGTACACGCACATTTTTATTTATTTAGGAAACACAATGTACACTTTGAACGTCAATAAAGAAATACATAAAATGGTTCTAATTTTACATTTACTACCAGTTAATCAACAGCGTAGCACATCAAGATCAAGAATAGTGTAGATATCAAAATCTTACTATAAATATTTATAAGTAAGAATAATAATTATTTAGTGTTAATAGAACCGATGATTGCATCGGAACGACGCGTCGGTTATTTCAAAAGAAGTAGAACTCATCAATATTAAATATGACAACTGACAATTCTTTTTAAATGTCAATTGTCAAATTTATATAAATGATTGATGCTCGCTGTATGGTATGGACTACATCCTTTGCCATTAGGGATAAATTAATATCATCATCATAAAAGATTGATGAATGATTTTAAAGTAATTATGTGTAATTTATTAATAAAAATAATTTATCTTTAATGTATTACAAATTTGACATAAAATCTTACCATAAAAATTATCAGATTTCATTCAGAAATTTGTAGTCTAATTGAGAATTATAGTGTTAACTATTATATAAAGTGTAGAGTGGACTATAATTAATCTTAACTGAATAATTTAGACAGTTGAAATAAAAAATATAAAGTGTTACACTATCCACTTAAATAAGTATAGATATATTATGAACTAATTTGAATAAATAACAGTTAATATAATAAAAGTGTGGTTTTAACTAATAACTGAGCCAAAGAAGATGCTCTCTAAATGTATTCTATGTCACGGATTCAACAGAATAAAACCTACATCTTTTAATCCTATGCATATTCCTTCTTATCGATATGCTAGCAACAACTATATAGTTCTTGGTATTGAGACATCATGCGATGATACTGGCACTGCAATAATTGATAAAAAGGGAAATTTATTTGCTGACACGCTATTGTCACAAAATGTTATACATCTCCGGTATGGTGGTGTTAATCCATTGATTGCCAGAGATCTGCATCGTGATAATATAGAAAGGGCAGTAAATGAAACAGTTATGAAAGCAAAACTGCAATTTCAAGATATTGATGCCATTGCAGTAACCGTCGAGCCTGGTTTATTGTTTAGTTTGCAAATTGGTGTAAAATATGCTAAGTATTTATCAAAAATATATCACAAACCTTTAATACCTATACATCATATGGAAGCACATGCATTAGTGGCAAGGATGTATAACAATATAGATTTTCCTTTTCTCGCCTTGTTAATATCAGGTGGTCATTGTTTATTAACATGTGTAAGAGGTACAGATGATTTTCTTCTACTTGGGGATACTTTAGATAATGCTCCTGGTGAAGTACTTGATAAAGTAGCAAGAAGGATGAAACTAAGAAATATACCAGATTATTCTCAACTACCAGGTGGAAGGGCTGTGGAATTAGCAGCAGAGAATGCCAAAACTTTCGAACTATTTGAATTTCCTTTACCACTGCATAAACAAAGGGACTGTAATTTTAGTTTTAGTGGGTTAAAAGATGCATTTTCTAGACATTTATATAAAAAAGAGTCTGAGCATAATATTAAAGGTGATGAAATTATTCCAGAAGTGAATGAATTGTGTGCTTCATTTCAATATGCTGTTGCAAAGCATATTGTCCACAGGGCAGAGAGAGCTTTAAAGTTTTGTATATTACGTAATTATATTCCTGTAGATAACAGTACTTTAGTAGTGTCTGGAGGAGTTGCTTCAAATAATTTCATTTTTAAATGTTTGCAATGTATGGGGAATGCAATGAAGTGTAATGTATTACGACCACCCCCCAAATTATGCACTGATAACGGAATTATGATTGCCTGGAATGGTATTGAGAAAATTAATAGTGGTTATCCTTTCACAAACATGGAATTAATAGATATTGATCCAATTGCACCTCTTGGTGTCAATGTCAAAGATGAAGTAAGATATGATAATATTCATGTTAAGTCTACAAGATTAAAAAATATGTTTATATCAGCATAAATAATTTTTTTTTAATATTTTCTAATCTATATGATATATTATAATGAATAAAATTTTGTAGAAATAAGTAGTGACCAATAACTTAAGTTTGAACAGATTTATTCAACAGTACAGCATTACATTTGTAGCCATGATTAAATAAGACTAAAATAATATTATTTTGTTGTAGCAATTTCCATTCTATTTAGGTGCTGCATTTTGTAGATCTGAAAAATTAATTAATTATAAATCTTAAGGAAAAAAAATAATAATAATATTAGTCAAAACAAGTCTATTCTAACAGTATGTTAGTCATCAGAACTCACAATGTTTTATTATTGTTCACAAAGTTGGACATTCTAATAATTACTAGATTAGGGTGGAATAATAAACTTTCTTACATGCAATTTTCTTGTAGCATGAAATAAATTTTCATAGAAAGGCTTACAATTAAGAATTTAGTAAAAGAACAGGAACAAACACCATGCTGTTTAAGTTAAAAAAATATCGGGACACACACAAGGTATAATACCTAGACAACCTAACTTACTGTTGCTATTTTAATCTTTTTCATCTGAAATATTTTATAAAGGGTATTTTAGATAGCTCATATACTCTTATGAATAACCTTAAATGTAACAATTGTTCAAGAACATTTGGCCTAGTAACTAGCTTACAAGGTATCGTAAACATCAATTCAAATTGGGATGCCAAAGACAAATGCCAATGACTTGCGTGTCAAGCACAAGGCTGATCTTCTACTTGCCTCTAACTAAAAACATAAGACAAATATAGAAGCCACAGGCCAAAACCTAAAAAGGTAAGGCACCATAGATTTATTTTGTTCTTTTATAATTGTTAAATTAAAGAATGAAATAATTAGAGTTTACACAATAGATGTGTAAGTCCTGATTAAGTTTCTTCAGAAAACGCATCATTAATGGCGATTATTTCAATTTTGTATTGGCACAATACGTTTAAATAGTTTTCTTCTAATAAACTTACGCGCAGGCTTTCCATTAGCCCAAGGTGTGATTCGAACATGAGACTCATCACGGCGGATGGCTTCGGTTTTGAGCTGTGGTTTTAAAGATCGTCTCAGTATATTAGCGGCAATGTTAGAGTAGTTTATGTAACTGAAAAAAATATATATATTACAATAGTAAAACTAACCTATTTAACATTTATAAATAATTATAGCACTTACTTTAATCCCGCTTGCCTCCAGGCACTCATTTTTAGCTTTCTATTTACGCAGGTAAAATGAAAAAGTACAGTGGAAAACTGATAATGTGACCTGAAAACTTGAGAAAATTGAATTTAGAATCTTCAGTGTGATGTAACAATTTCTCATAGATAAAGGTAAATCGAAGTATCGAACACTAGTAGATAACTTGGCACAAAGAGATTCCACCTTTTTGGACAATGACAGTTAACAAACTACACTTTTCATTTTTGACAGATACTAGTCTGTGCAAAAGACGTGAAACGTCGACGGCTGATAAATCTGTTTTCTTTTGCGCAAATAACAAAAAAGAGGTAATCAATTAATTTAAGTTTGAATCTAAGAATGTTTCAGATCAATGTTTGAATTTCTTATTTTGGATTAAATTATTTAAAAGGAATATACAAATACTTGTTACAATATTTACAAACAGCGATTGACTTTATTTCTCTCATGATTACTCTCTTTAAAATCTACCAGTAGGTATCTTATAAAAAGAGTAGTAACTTGTTAGTTTCTGTTTGGTTTTTCAACTTCAAGAACTAATCATTCGTAGCTTAGCACAATTTTTTTAATAAATACTACTTATTTCAGATACTTATACAATGGAACCAAATAGTGAAAGGGACTTACTAATAAACCAAACACAAAAAGGAGTTGGAGTAAAATGTGATATTGTCAATGAATGTCAGATGTTTTTGAAAGCAGAAGAAGGGGGAGGTGATGCACATTCAATAATGCATGACCCTGCTTCAGCAACTGATAAAAGTATATAGTTCTTTTATTTAGTTGATAAGTAATGACCTTAAATATTGTTAATAAAAATATATGTTGATACCGTAACAAGTCCAGTTTTAGTCATAATGAAGAATTAATATGTATCATCTAATTTAAATCATACAATCATTGCATGTGTCATTAAAATTGTTATAACTAAAATTATGTAAAGTTTTTGCTTGGAATGTTTTTTGCCATAATTTTTTTTTATACTATTAAAAATATGCATTGCTGCTCCTACATGCTTCTTCTCTAGAAATCTTTCATGTATCATACCATCCCTATATTTGGTTGTTATTTTAACCTATAAAATGCATGGTGTTGGATGTTTTTTTATTTAATTTTGAAAAATCATGTTTACGTTTTGCGTTTGGGAACACAATTTTCAAACCCTATATAATATGGCAAAATACATATGTATATTAATATAATACATAGTACATACAGTTTTTACAATTTTCTGGACATATACTTACTGTAGATTTAATATAATGTGAATGAATGCTTAGAAAATAACATAATATATAATTTAGAATGTGGTTTTGACAAAAAATCAATTATGGTTTTGTCATGTTGGTTGTATTTTATTTTTAATTTGACTCTTCTACTCTGAATGCAATGAGGAAATATCTTAGATTTTTAATTTGCAAATATTATATTTATATATATAAAGCCTTTAGTCAGGTCTGAATATCAAAATATTAGCCCAACAATAATATATAAATATATTTATAAATAAAAGTTTATAATCTTGCCTCTCATATTACAACAACATAATATATAGGACCTATCATCACTCATTGATAAATATATATTATGAGCCAGTCTTACATAAAACATAAGAGGATTATGTAAGTATGTATATGTACTCTGTATGGCTTCTTGACCACCTTGGATTTTGTCAGTGTTGATTCATCTTTTGTATAAGTCTTTTAAAAAATGGTTTTTAAAAGGAGAAATGGTAGAAAAAAAAGTAATAAGAATTTTTCGACTTTTTTTACATCTTTAATTTATATGGTGTTTTTAAGTGATTTTATTGTTTAAGGTAAAAATAATTTTGTTCCTGTTCCTCAGCAAGATGTAAAGGAGTTTTCATCTGAAGAAACATTAGCTGAATCAAACACAGATAATGAAGGTGATGTCATTTATTAATTGTACTAAAAACTTGAATTTCCTACAAAACACTCCAAAATTAACACTATATAGTTTCTGTGATAGAAATTTCTCTAATTTTACAAATCTTTTATTGGAGTATATTTATAGTATTACGACTATGCTGCTTCTATTTGTATTTTCACCAATACAATGAGGTATGGGGAGTTATTAGTAAAAATATTTATCAAAGTTCACAGATCACAGTTTGTTACCAGCGCAGAGCCATGAATAATTCACCACAGCTGTTGGTTTTACACTGAAGTATTGCGTCTCAATTGTCTGTACACCGTCTAAAATATTATTTAAGATTGAAAAATAATTAACAATTGGTTTTTAACTAAATTATTTATTTTACTGCAGGTACTAGTAGTAGACAGTCATTAAACGAAAGTGTCCAAGCGCAGCATGGTTCAATTAACACCGAGTCACCGGACTTTAAGGAGGAAGGCTTGCCAAATACGGTCACCGTATTGGATGCTCCAAATGGTGGTAAAGTGTATCTGGTTGGCACGGCTCATTTCAGTATACAGTCCCAGGAAGATGTATCAAGGGTATGTATATAGAAATACCACCATAAATATGGTAACATTTACCTAATAATATATTTTTTTTTAAAATTATCATAATTGCTAACTTACGTCCACATTTTCTAAACTAGCCAACTGGGTCTTAGCAAAAAAGGTTCTGTGCCCTTAGAAAAATACAAAACCAACAAAAATATGGTAATTTAGTTACTTAAAAAAATAATAGTGATATTGATATAAATGTATTAAAAACACCATCGGTGTTCAACTATGAATAATTGCACCACAATATTATACCATTACATTAAAGAAAAAAAATTTGACAAAAAAAAATTCGTGACGTTCTGAAAAAATTTTACTCTCTTGCGCCTAAAGAAGTTTCACTTCAAAAACTTCAGTCTTATGTTGGTATGTCACCTTAATCTGGAGTCATTAAATATTGCAGGTGATACAAGAAGTCTCACCACACATAGTGATGGTGGAGTTATGCGAGCAAAGGACCAGTATATTATTACTCGATGAGGAAGTTATTTTAAGGGAAGCCAAAAACATTAATATTAAGAAGATTAGGTATGTTTCATTATTTATATTATTATCCCACTATTTGATAAGCTATGAATATTTAAATAATTACGTAGAAATTGAATTTTGTTATTAGATGCTTTGCTTCAAAAGGAGGAAAAACGATAAATGCCAAGCTATGAGTTGCTTTTTACGAAATCGGTGCAAAACTTTCAAATCAATACAATATTAGTGTAGAGTATACATATGGAAATAATAATCAATTAATTTTAGGGCAACGATGGCTCAAAACGGAGTTTTTAATGGGTTAATGTATATATTACTGCTGAATATGTCGGCCCACATCACCAGGGAGCTAGGCATGGCTCCCGGAGGGGAATTCCGAAGGGCTATGGCGGAGGTGAGATATTTTAACATTCAGTTCAGTTTCATTTATAGCATACAAAAAAATGAGTTCACAATTGTTTGGTAATAAGTCATTTGGTTGGATATAATGTATTTCCTACATTAGAGAGAGAGAGAGAGAGATACGACCTCCAACTGTTTAAAAACAGCGTCATTCTCCTTCCTCAAAGGCCGGCAACGCACCCACTAATATGGGTGGCCATGGACTGCCATAACTGCCCTTTGGGCGTCCCATATGCTATCAAAAATAACTTATTACGTGGGTGGGATGGTAATACCCACAATTAACTTTTTTTTAAACATTAAGTAGCATATAGTCCTGGCGGTAGTCCTTCGAAACTAAACTGGAATAGTCGTACGCAGTGATGTATTGGTAAAATAAGAAGTAAGGGGATGCATAGTGAGAGCAAAAAGTCCTATTTTCAACAAACAATTTTTTCCATGTAGTTTTCTTATTCTTACTAAACAAAATATTAACAAACACAAAAAAAGATGAAAATTACAAAGATATTATTGTCGTGTAGCACACTTATACCCCCCTTAACTCCCAATCGTTCCGGTTCTGAAAAAAAGGTAAAAGAACGTCGCGTCGTTCCACCGCGTTCCCCTCCCAATACACCACTGGTCGTACGCCAAATAATACTATATTAAAATCCTATCTATATATCTACGATGATAATCTAGTTATTAGATTCTAATACGTGCCAAGGTACCGAGGGTGTGTATTGATTTTTTCTTTAAATAGGAGAGAGTTTTATTTACATAAAGAAAGAAAGGTCGCAGTCGTAGAGCTGACAGTTCTGCCAGAGTAAGAGACCTTTATAAATTCCAGGCGAAGAAGATCCAGAACTGCATCGTGCAATTGGGAGACCGGGCCATCGACATCACCTTGCATAGAGCCATCGCTTCTCTTTCTTGGGGACAGACTTTCCGTTTCATATGGCATTTGCTGACGTACAATCAGAGTATAAGGTATTTACCGGTATAAGTATGTAGACATTATATACTTTAAATTTAAATAAATAAGTTGTATGCTGCAATTCAAACTAAATTATTAAATATAAATTTAATATATCTTTTTAATATAAATCTCATTATTGTAACTATTGGAATTCAGCTATATCAGAAAGCAATTTATAGGGTTATATAAAAAATTATACGTACGTGTACGTACAAGTGACGTCACAGGCAAAAGACGTTCAGTATTAAAGAACGTATTAAAGAAGTATTCTGCTATGGAATTCTCTTCCAATTGACATTAGACGAGCTCAGTCTTTAAATTTATTCAAAAAGCTTCTTTTTGATCATTTTCTTTCTGCCTCGTAATTAGCTGCCTCTGCTTATATATATTAATTATTGTGACACTGTTAACCTTTTGTATTATATTGTATTTTAAATGTTTGTCTATACATAGTTCTATTTATTATTATTGTTATTTTTCCTTTAGACTATACTTTATTTTAGTTATAGTAACGGGTTATTTTGAGTTTTTATTTTTTTGTTAATAATTTTTGCAATTCTTGTACTCTACCCTCTGTAGGTGTTTCTTTTTTATTGTTTCACATTAGGGTTGCTTGGAAGAAATCGCTTGTTAGCGATAAGGCCGCCCGTTGCCTTATAACTTTTGTAACATGTTTTTTTTGTATTTTTGTTATGTGTATGTTTGTAAGGTAATAAAGCATAAATAAATAATAAATAAACGTAAACTTGAATAATCGTCGTTCCACAACTGAGCGATTTAAGGCAGTTTCTGCCGCGCACTATTGCTAAGTGGAACAGCTTCCCACTGAAGTATTTCCGAACCAATACCACTTAAGGTCCTACAAGATAAGAACGTCCCAGTTCTTATAGGGCCGACAACGCACTTGCGAGCCAGCAATGTGAGTATCCATGGGCGACGGACTTACTTATCCCATGTTTGTTTATATCTGTTTTAGTAAGTGAAGTGAAATTAGAGAGCATTATTTAATAATGGTATTAATCGAACACACAATACATTTTCAATTTCCATCAAAAATAATTAAAAAAGAATAATAATTAGTAACAGGGGACAAACAGGAGGCTCATTTGATGTTAAGTGATACCGCCGCCCATGGATACTTCCATTGCCAGAAGGGTCGCAAGTGCGTTGCCGGTCTTTTAAGATTTGGGTACGTTTTTTTTTGAAAGAAACTAGTTCACATTCTTACCCTGATTCATGCGAGTTCTTCGCCGTGTTAATTACTATATTACGGATCTCCTTTCAGTTTGGAAGAAGTAGAGAAATGTAAGCAAAAAAAGATGCTAGAGGATATGCTGGAAGAGATGTCCGACGAGTTTCCGGCTCTGAAGAGGGTGTTCGTGGTCGAGAGGGACATGTACCTCTGCCATTCGCTACAGGTCGCCGCGCTGCAGATACGTGAGTGGCGGACATATTTCTGTCATTTTTTAAGTTTTTCTAAAGGTCTTAAATTATAATGGCGATTTTTGAAAAATATTTAGTTAATGTCTATTGTGTAGGTCGTGAGCCATGCCGCATTGTGGGCGTGGTGGGCATAGGGCACATGGCGGGCATCGTGGAGCATTGGGGCAAGATTACTTCGGAGGACATCGCTCCGTTGCTCATGTGAGTTTGTAGTATGTTTTAGTGGAACAGAAACTTATTAAGTAAACTCCACATTGTATGGACATAAATACAATTCAGCTTCTTCAACTTACATTATTGCTTTGACTGCCAGAATTAATAACTTATTAAAACAAAAAAATAATGTACTCACGTGACACAAAACGTGGACGAAATAATAATAAATGGTTTATTTGCAGAGAAAGTGGTACATTCAGAATGATTAATTATAAAAAAATGCACAATCAGGTATATTAAAATAGGCTAATGTCAGATTAATTATCATAATATTAT
Source organism: Pieris melete (assembly GCA_963693345.1). Taxonomy (NCBI): domain Eukaryota; kingdom Metazoa; phylum Arthropoda; class Insecta; order Lepidoptera; family Pieridae; genus Pieris; species Pieris melete. Next base: position 346,197 of record CAVNZK010000306.1, on the reverse strand, counting down.
ATTTATAACTGTTTGTTTGACAAAATGTTTTTTCTAAATAAAGCACCTTTCCTTTAAACATTTAATCACCATCCCCTCGAAGGCATTACACGGCAGTGATCTATAACTTCTTGAAATGTGATTAGATAGTTTGATACCCATGGCGTAACATTTTTTTAATACATCGTGGTGCAACATGCAGTCACCCACAGCCCGGTCGGATCCCTCGATAGATACAGGAAGGTATCTAATAATGTCTTCAACTGTACTACTAATTCTAATACTATCTTTATTTCAGTGAATGCAATTCAATGTAATAATTATACTTGACGTTTGTTTACGTGTAGCATAAAACGTCTTCAGGGCTGGGGAGCGTTCAAGTATTACGTCATGCAATTTTTGGAGATTATTGACAAACCCCCCCCCCCATGTAACGCGCCGTAACGTTTTTCTGTACCCAAGTATAGTAAAACGTTTCGTGACTACCCAGTGACTCTTTATTCCTAAAAGTTACCATTATGTGGTGTAAAGTAGAAAATAATATTAACAATAACGCGTAATTCAATCCCCGCCCCGTATCGTAACGTTTTACAAAAGGACCCCCCTCATCTTTGGAGCAGGGTTATGGCGTGTTATTGAAATTACGTAGTCACTATTAAGTCTGACATGGTTTGAAAAGCTTCTAAAGATATTTGGACTGATTGTTGCAGCATCCCCCCTCCGTCCCTGTCGACCCGTATCCTGCGCGTGACCGTTCGAGCGGCGTGCGTGGGCGCATTGATCTACGCCGGGTACAAGCTCATACCGCGGCGTTGGCTGCCTTGATCCACACAACGCACTGATAGTATGTATTACATTCTCTCTATATATTTACTTTAATAAATATTTATATACACAGAAACAAACTTAGAAAAATATTTTTAAAGTAATTTTTTTCTCTTTTTGTCATGTGTTAACGTTGATAGAAAGAGAAGGAGCGTACTTGCGTTCACACATATCCAATTGTAATATCTGTGACATAAATAGTTGATTAAATAGTAATTTGTATATTATCTGTATTAATATATATATATATTTGTGAAGCTAAAAGTTTAATTGTGTAATCTTATACTAAATTTCCTTTTCAGACTTGCTCAAGACAATTGGAGTCTCAATAGTTTCAAAATCGACCAAATCGTGTCTTTAATAGTTTAGTAATTAATAATAATAATTGCGGTTAGACCGACTTAGTGCCCAAATGATTTAAAATTATTTGAAAAGATTTAAAGTTGTCGAAATATATAAGAATTGACGTAAAATTGATTTTATTCTCTAAATATAAAAAAAATCGCTATTTTAACGATGAAAAGTTCAAGAATTACTTTTAATTTTTATTTTTCGGAGGTCTCTAGCATTCTGGTATTTGTGTTAAAGCGGGATCGAATCACGCGAAATCATAATAAAGAATGGCCATCGCTAAATTCCCATAAGCAAGTTTGTTTTGATAATTATAATTTATATCCGAATTGGTTTAGTGGATAAGGGGGAGCGTTCAAGTATTATGTCACACAATTTTTGCAGATTATTTATTCCCCCCCCCCCATGTAAGGCGCCGTTACGTTTTTCTTTACCCAATAGTAAAACGTTTCGTGACCACCCAGTGACTCTTATACCTTAAATATACCATTATGCGGTGTAAAGTACTGGAAAGTCGAAAAAAATATTAACAACGCGTAATTCAATCCCCACCCCGCATCGTTACGTTTACAAAAGGACCAAAAAAATTAGGTACGTAATACTTGAACGCTCCCTAGAAATGATTATTTTTATTTATGCAATTTAAATTTCATTAATTACATAAAGATACGTTACGTAATCATAAATAATAGTCGTTATTAAAAAAAAATTAACAGCGATTGTTCTTATCTTTATAAATGTGAATTTTATTCTAATATTTTTTCAAAGTGTAATAAAATATTTATAAATGGATAATAAACACTAAATTATGTATAATTGTAGCAAGTCCTTTATTCAGTTTTTGTTATTGAACATTATTCTATAATCTATGATTGTTTTAATATAAGGACTGTGATATTTCGTGGTTTTATTTGCCCTATAACTCTCTTATAGGCGTTAGGCGATTAAAAAGAGTGGCGGAGAATTAATTGCCAGTTCTTCTCGTCCGTTCCAAGGGCGTCATCTGCGAGACTCTGATCTCGGCTTGGGTCGTCGCGGGTAACCGGGGGCTCGCATATATTTATGTGGAGTTGTATATATGGACAGCGGGAAATACGATAGCGCCTTTTAGGGTATGACGTCATCCCAGTGGTTGGACCCGTAGATCGTTAAACGTAGGTGTCGTTTAAACATATATGCTGCGCATGTGTACTGTCGCGCACGCAATACATTTTATGCCACTTTGATTAATGATTACCTAAATAACGATATTAAGCTGAACGCCGGCTCTTCATTCCGCTAGCCCCCCTCAGGTACCTTATTTTTTACTTCTGCGCAATAACGGCCAGCGCTAGAGTTTCGTGCCGCTACTTATAATAAGTCTATTGATATTGTTACGAGCTAGGGGAACGGATAGAAACGCCGTAGATTTCTTTAAGTATTTATTTTCGATTGAATCTACGAGGAATTTGTTAACATTAAAAACTGGAAATTACGCACAAAAATTCACTAAATACACACACAAAATACTGTCACTAATTACTTAAATTACACGCACTTCACACAGTACTTGTATTCACTTGTCTTCACTATATTCGCACTTTTTCACTCCGATGTTTATCTCTTGATATCGCATTCAAAACTGAACTCACTGGTCGCGTTTGGGCACGCTTATATTATATCCCTGGGAACAAATGTTCGAGAACTCTCTAGGCGGCAGCGCAACTAAGTAGCGATCGCACAATTCTAGAACGTGCGTACTCGCTATCGCTCTCGCACATTGCTCCGTCCTTGTCGTACGGTGTTCTAGAGTGCTCGGTCTAGCTTCGAGAAGGTTCTGATCTTCCGTCTCTCTCTCGCATCATTCCGTTCTTGTCCCACACCTAGAAAATTTGTTCTAGACTATTCCTTCATCAAAGGGGTATAACCAGGCCTGAAAACGCCTGAAAACGGGTTTCCTGAAAAGTGTACCACTCGACTGCACGTGTTCTGAAACTGCCTGAAAAAAGTTTCAGTCTCCTGAAAACTAGGGTAACATTGTGTAAATTACGATTTTCTAATATGTGATTGACTCTCTCCTGAAACGGTCAGAAATCACATTTCAGCCTGCTGAAAAGTTCTCTAAGTAGTGGAAAAATCAAAAAACATTGCAGTCGAACCGTCTTCGTAACAATATTAAAGACTGAGATGCGATACTAGTGATACTCTCAGAAGCGTTCGAATCTAGGGACATCAAAAAGCAAATACCATCTGCCATGACACTTACAATTTTATTGCGAAGTGGTTGAATTATTAAAAACTCCTTGAAAATGAAAAAATTAAAAAAGTAACAACTCGTTTCGAATAATTTGACTTAAAAAGTAAAAGCAACCGGGGCCAAGGGTCAAATAAACTGAATCAACAATGGATTGGGTTTAGGTTTTGGGGATATGAATCAAAATTCTCTGTAAATAAAATGTTAAGGTGGTACAAAATTAAGTAAATAGTGAATAAAAAATGAGATAAAAAAAATGAGATACCAAACATGTATTACACTAAGGAACCTTTTGACGTTTACAAAATTACATGGAGTACAACAAAATGGCAAAAACCGTAAGTAAACAATTGAACAAAATACTCTTAATATTTTTATTATGTTTAAGGAATATTACGATGTTTTATAGACGCTTTTCTTGCTCTCTCATCCTATCAAAAACGCAAATGCACCCTAGAGGCTAGAACCTAACATTGAGAAACGCCCAATGGCAGTTTTACCATCGTTTTAGTATCTATCTCATTTATTGGATATTTACAAGCTACACTATCTATTCTTGTATATCTATGTTTGACCGCTAGTTTACAATGAAACAAAAAGCATTTTATATTAATGTTTAGGGTTGCTGCCCAGTATCGTTCGAAAATATAGCAAAACCTCAAACCTTAACTTGCCACAATCAGCCACCTTATTGCAAAACGATGCCCGAGGCACCGTTGTTTTACTTGGAACAGTTCATTTTAGTAAACAATCAGTGGAGGATGTGACTCAGGTACGAACTAGCTAATAAAAATTACTCCTTATTTCTGACTGGGTCGGTAACTCATATCTGAGTGTCGTGGTCAGCTGTATAATTATCCTCCACCAATTTCGTCCTGCGTTTCTTTTACAACGGTGTATAATGATGCTCATCGTTCGTAGTATCTCCTACTTTGGCAAAAAGTCCCCCAAGATCAAGGCAACCCCTTTCTGGAAGTTCTTTAAGTGGCAGTACAGTAAGCGTATCATAAAAAGACTCTTCTTCAGAAGAAGAAGATTTTGTTGTGGGAGCGTATACCTGTACGATATTTAGCTTGAATGGTATTGTGTCAATTTTGAGTGTTATAATGAGATCGCGAACTTGTTTATATCTCACAACGTACCTACTAGCGTAAATTGTAGTACAACGAAGGCCACCCTGTTTTGCCACTTTCGTCTTGTGACCCTGACCTTTCAGGTCAATGTTCAGCAGGTGAATGTTCTTTCTATGAATTTAGTATTCCACAATCGCCAGCTTGCCAGCTTGGTTAAGACATACATTTCACGATCCGATCACATGGGAATGGCAAATTGACATTGCATGTGTTAATTTCATCTGTAGCAAAATTTTCATGCGATGCCTGAGGGGTCACAGCCGCATGGCCAGTAGCACATTACTCACCACTCCTCCCGGAATGATGGTGATTGGTGACGGACGTCAACAGGGTTGCCAGATATATTATTTGCCTTTCTTAAACCTATTATGCTGACTCTCTTGGGAAGTTAGGAGCTTTGGTTTCCCGTTAGACTTCAAGGCCGCTGTTTCCCTTCAGCTAGTTGTTCAACCGGTGGTATGGGTATACGGCCATTGTTCCTCGTCCGTTGACTAAAAGGACGCGCGCGAGGGCGCCGCCACGCCGTCGGCTATTCATGACGAACCACCAAAGCGTGGAGGGTGTGAGGCTAGCTGTTGGGCCGGCTTAGATGTTATTTCCGTACGAGGAGTATGTTCCCATTGCCTAAAACTATATCTTCGAATTTCAGATAGTAAAAGGGCTTGATCCAAATGGAATAATGATTGAGCTCTGCCGGCAAAGAGTATCTCTTCTAGAATTAGACGACAAAAAATTCTTGGAAGACGCAAAAAACTTTGATGCGAAAAAAATAAGGTAAAATAAACTTCTAAATAAATCTTATTTCGATTTAGGGTGTTATTATTAGTTTTTTTTAATACTAGTATTATAATAAATGCGACTGAAATACTGACAATAATTTCAATATAATATTTTAAATTTTTGATAATTTTGTGTTGTATAGACAAGCAGTAAAGGGTCAAAATTTCGTATCTGGCATGTTGCATGCTATGTTATTGAAGACTTATGCTGACATTGCCAAAGAATTAGGAGTCGCTCCTGGCGGGGAATTCAGAAGAGCATATCATGAGGTTATACTAAAAAATATGAAAATATTATTTTTTAAGATTGCCATTATATGTACATTTAACGCGTTTTAGATGAAAAATATACCTGGCTGCAAGTTATTCCTTGGTGACAGACCAATTCAAATCACGATTGCAAGAGCTTTTCAATCGCTTAGTGTTATAGAACTGGGTCAGGTCTTGTACCACTTGACCAACGCCAAACCAAAACCAATTGAGTAAGTTACTTATTATAGTTTTATATACATACATACTTATTATTACAGAAATATTTTTTAAAACTATGTACAATACTGGCTGAGCCTCGTGATTGAACCTTACGTTAACTCCGTCGTAGTGTGATTTTTATTGCCTTTGTGGAGAAATGGACAATAGTTCCTGAGATTAGCGCAAACAACGAAACAAACTCTTTGGTTTATTTTTTTTTATTTACGGTAAACGCACGGAATTTAATTAATTACATAAATGCAATAATGTTTAGTAATAAGCATAACAGTTAACACTAATTATTATGAAACAACAATTAAAAAAACAAGAAAAGATGCTTAAGGAAAATTAATATGTTAATTACTCTAAAGGTTTCTTCTCCATTAAAAAAGGAACGAAAACTATAAACATATAATATATGTTTCTATATGTATAGATCTACATAATAGTATTACCACATTAGTTATAAGAATTGCAATGTGTTTTCCGGGACGAATTCTCTCTTTTAAATGATTTTATAATTTCATATATTTATACCCTGCATAATTGTATGTATTACAGTAAACAGCAATTAGAAAAATACAAAGACCGAGATTTTGTGCACGCGCAATTTGAGGAGATTACTCGAGATGTGCCGGCTTTTAAGAAAATATTTCACGTCTTTGTCGATGAAAGGGACAAATGTCTTGCGTATTCGTTGCAAGAGTGTGTGCGTACTGGTATGTTATTTATTTTTCGTATGAATTAATAGGGGCCTCAATTCTGAGATTTGGGATATAGGGTTTGATCAAATTTTTGCTTACTTTTATGAATAAAATTGAATAATTTTTATTAAATTATCAATATTTTGTATGGATACAAAGAAGGAGTAAATCTTCGGATCCATAGGCCAATCAAGTGGAAGAGAGATAGATGATAGAGATACGCTTGCGCCGCAAGCGTACAATGAGCGTAAGGGGACAATGAGTCAAGCTTTTTCGTACGTGCAGCCGGCGTTCATCGATTTATTAGACGTTGTCTCGTCTAAAACCCTTTAAATTATTCGTTAAAACAAAACATAAAATAACGATTCTAAATTCCATTTGTTAATTTGTTTCTTTTTTTCAGTTGAAAAACCTCGCGTTTTAGCGGTAGTAGGGATGGGACACGTTGACGGCATTATTAAATATTACGGAAAAATGAAACAGGAAGATATCGTACCCTTATTATTGTAAGTTTTTATCCTGGATAGTTAATCCTTTATTAATACGTGCGGAAATTAAAGTAGGTTCACTTAGTAGAAAAATGTAAAAAACTACATCTGCATATGTTTAACTTATTTATTAAATATCTTTTATTGGAAACAGCAATAATTTTACCGTAAGTACCAACGTTTTTGTACTTAAAAGATTTAAGATAAACCGTATTTTTTTTCTTTTCAGTGAATAAGCTTTGAGTCACATCTTCCACAAGGTGAGAAATCATTATATTCAGAAAACTATTGCTGTTTCTTTTTATTTGGGCTTCAATAAAAAGATTAAAAAATCTGTTATTCTTTTGCACGAGGCTAAGGCAATTTATGTATTTTTTAGAACCATCAGATTTCAATTTGAATGTCATTCTTAGCGCTAAGTCTCGACTTAAAACCTAAGTTCCTATTATAAAGTGTTAGTGGGTGCATACTATCTATATTCATATTTTGGAATACTATCTAGTAACTAACCTAACATTTGCTGTAGTTTAAAAATAATAAGAAATAACATCAATTAAAATTATGTAATATATATTCACAATTTCAGGGTCCCCCCCACACCCTTGCATAGGATAATTCTGAGGACTGGCCTAAGATTCTCATTTTATTTTTTGATATTTTCACTTTTGTACCGATTAATATTTGGTTAAAATAAATGTGTTGTTCCAAATACGAATTCGTAAATTAATTTAAATACGTACACGGAGCGCTATTTAAGTTTTCTATAAATACACGATGAACTATGTACATATATTCTATGTAATATCACTTAGTGCTCATGATTTATAGTAGTGATAAGAGTAGACCAGAGTCTAAAATAATATTGTTACGAGCTGGGCATCGGGATAACTCTTACTACTTAATGCAAAAAATACAAAATGTATTAAATTTTGACGTGATAACGTCTTTAAAATCGTTTTAGTCGGGTGACATGTTCAGAAACTTGTGTCACACCAAAACCTCACGAGCGCGATCGCAGGTATAACGAGAGAGAGACGGACCGATCTCCCGTCTCATCTCGAGCGCTGCCAGTCATTCCGTGAATGTATGAAGAAAAATGTATATCATAGTCGAATAAGTAAACTTGTCATTTTACACCCGAAATTTATCATCAAAAGTGTGAATAAAACGATAGATGTAATTTAAAATTTGAAAAAGTTGTTATCTTCATTATTTCCTTACTTCCCAAAAACTTATATCACCAATAAGACGTTATCACGTAAACATCTCGATCGTAAACCTACTTTACAAACAACCAATATTTTTATGCAAAAAATACTAGACCGATACCTTTTTCAAATATGACTGATTTTCGGCGGTATAGCAGCTATTTGGAACCGTCCGAAAAGTTTGGCATGGTAATTTTTGTAAATAGCTGCACGACGATGATTAACTGTGCAAAAATTAGCCTGGCACAAATGGTTGTTTTTTTTTTAAATCAACGCATGCGCGTCGGTATGGCGGGATTAAGTCACACCGAAGAAGTATGGCATGACACTGCCGCCTCTTATTTTTTATGAGTTTGAGTTTGACTAACGCCCACGCGCTTGGGCCGCCGGTACCAGCGCTATGAACATCATTTTTCTTTTTTTCATATTTTGTGTCACTATCTCCCGGCCTATAAAGGTTTGGTCAGACAGGGGACGGGGCGGGACGGCGACGCGACGTTGGCGCGACGTGAGCAGTTCTAATATACTAATGAAATGATTATGTCACCGTAAAATTGTAAACACCGTTAGATTGTAATCTATCTCGCGAGATTATGATATAGATAGATTACAATCTAACGGTGTTTACAATTTTACGGTGACAAATATAGGACATGTCATACCGTCGCCGTCCCGTCGGCACTCCGTCGCCGTCCCGCCCCGTCCGCTGTTTGACCAAACCTTAAGGAAAAGGTTGAAATACACTAAAAGTATTAGAAAATACTAGTAAATCCGATCAGACCCGGAAATGTATTCTATACTGTTCGTCATCACTACAGAATAATGAATGTCAAGTTCCATTACATCAATGTCAAATTGATAAGGCGTACTTTCAACTTTCAATCAATAGTTTACTTGATTGTAATTTGTAAGTATTTTTAGTGAAAGAAGCGGTTTTGTACTGTAAGAACTTATAATGAATTTTTATATTTTGTTTGTTGTTAGTGTCCTATTTAAAAGTGTTTATAACAAGGACGGTGATTGTGGTTGTAATGTAAACCGTGAGCATCAAGAACATATAGGCACAGACAGTGTATTTGGTTCTTTGTTGGACGTAGACCGGTGTCAATCAAAATTTAATTGTTTTGATAATATTGAGGAACACATAAACAAACAAATGATTTTAATACCCGGTGGGTATTACCAAGTCGGTACTGATGATATAGTCATAGAAGCAGACAAAGAAGGTCCTAAGCATTTAGTAGAACTTAAGAGTTTTTATTTAGATAAATACGAAGTTTCTAACAAGGATTTTTATGCTTTTACTAAATCTACTGAATACAAGACTGAAGCTGAAACTTTTGGAGATAGTTTTGTTTTTACACTATTTCTGAATAATACATTTAAAGAGAAATTAAAAGACTTTCGAGTGGCCCAAGCTCCTTGGTGGTATAAAGTGTCTAATACCTCTTGGTACCATCCATTTGGACCAGATTCTAATAATTCAGGTTAGTTATACATCATACTATACTATAGTTTGCTATATTTCACTTTGCCTTAACATTTACAATTTTAAGTATGTGATCTTATTTGATATTTTGCAATTATACAAATCATAAATAGACTTCTACAAGAGTCTAATATTATAAAAATGACTTTTAATATTCTATAGAAATAATGGATCATCCAGTTATTCACGTCTCCTGGAATGATGCTAAAGCATATTGTATATGGAAAGGGTTGAGACTACCAACTGAAGAAGAATGGGAAGCTGCCTGTCGTGGAGGTCACAAGGATACTAAATATCCTTGGGGAGATAAACTATTCCCTAATAAAAAACACATGTAAGTACATTGACTGCCTTTTAATGCTTTACTTTAAAAAATAACATTTTAATAGTAATATAGCAATTTCTATCTCTCTGAAATGGTGTATTTCTTCATTTTGTGTCAGTCTATACATCACTTGATCAAATATGTATATACAATTTCGCCTATGCTATTTTGAATACGCTTTGAAAAATAACATTTCCAGTATTTTGAATGCTGGGTATGCGTAGTTAAAAAATAGATTTTGTCTTATTAGTTGGTAAAAAGTTACATTCAATTAAATGAACAAATAAAATAACACACCTTTGGAATAATGTTTAAGAAGAATAACATGTCATGGTAATTTTTAGGGCAAACATATGGCAAGGCACGTTTCCTCACCACAATTCAGCTAAAGATGGTTATATTGGTACAAACCCAGTGAATTTATTTCCACAAAATGATTTTGGACTACACAACATGGCCGGAAATGTTTGGGAATGGACCGACAGTGTTTGGTCAAAAGATACTGTGAGTGACTCTATATATATGTAAACATATTTGTATAGAAATTGTTTAAGCAAGCATTACATTGCTCACATACAAACAGGATGACAGAATTTTTAATAATTATATCTGCTAAAGTTAAACTAAATTTGTGTTTAATCATGTATGTAACATAAACGTAATAGTAATTCATGCACAGTTATATTAAAATACTTTTTCTTTTGTAGCCCCTAGAAAAGGTTAAAAGAGGTGGATCATACTTATGCCATCTATCCTACTGCTACAGATATAGATGTTCAGCACGTTCACACAACACCGACGACAGTTCAGCTGGAAACTTAGGTTTTAGGTGTGCAAAATCTGCATAAGCCTAAAAGGCTAGTTATGTATAACTGTAAACAAATAAGCATTACTAATATAATACTACATTTTTGTGATCTTCAAGTGATTACAGATGTTATTATAATGAATGACAATTGTAGATTTCTATCATATTATATGAGTTCTTAAAAAAATTATTAGGGTGCGTCCACATCTGGCGAATATGGCGCGAATGTGCAGCTCGCGAGCAGTTTGCGAGCTACGCGCGTGCATTTTTGTTCGTGCGCCGCCCGCGCGCAATTCGTTCGCAACCTAAGCGCCGTATGCGATCAGAGCGCGAGCGGCTCGCGTCTTCCTTCCGCCCACGCCAGTAAACGGAACTATAAGGGCGAGAATTGAGTGCGCACCTTATACGAGCCTTGCGTGAGTTGCGCTAAAGAGGAGCACATAACCAATGCCGTGACTGCACGCGTACAGCTCGCAAACGGCTCGCGAGCCTCACATTCGCCAGATGTGGTCGCACCCTAATAAAGTAGAGAAACTCCCTAAACATGCAAACATTTTGTTGAAACATTGTATATATTGTATGGTTTATTGATAAATTCCCAAAATTTGATAATGCTTATATAAGATATGGACTTATTAGTCCATATCTCTCATAAAAAATTATTGCGCTTATCATTTATATGAATTTATGTAGTACTTAATATTATACTGTTATGTTTATTGTTTCTAGTCTTCCTGTATTTAAATTGTTAATAAATGCGTCTGAAAGTATTCAGGTGTTTTTTCTAAGTAATATAGTAGTATTTCTAGGCATAGTTTTTTTTCTATTAATACAAGAGCTTGCTCGAGTTTTCAGTATTTCAGACATGTTCTGACTCAACACACACACATAAAAATGTCTTCAGAAGGCACAGAAGCACGATCACTCTTTTATTTGCTATAGAAAATAAACATATTTAATACTACTAAGATTTTGCTAGGGGAATATAGAACTATAGATAATAACACGTTTCCCTTATAGTTTATTTGCATTTTTGTAAAAAATTGCAGTATTACATAAACCAATGTTTTTATTATAACTAATGAAACAATATATTTACAAAAGAGCATAACTATGAAGCAATGCTGTTTCAAAGCACCTCACATCTGGTAAGTACAAAACAAAACGGAAGACAAACATTATTCAATATTGATTTAACGGTTCTAAAGCGAAATGAGTTAACCGAAGTCAACGTGTCCAATTGAAATGCCTCGAGTCGCCCGCAAACGTACGTTCTCACTATAGAGTTAACTAATTTGACTAAATAATTTTGTACCATTTGGTAACCTAAGTTTGCAGGCACCCGAGTTGTCGCATTTGGTATAAAAACGATCACCGTAACACTTTCGGGATTTTTGGAGTTGGTCAATAAATAAAACCAAATAAATAGCCAACACAACTATGGAAAAACTGAAAATGATCGGCCGCGTCAGAAATGACTGGATTTAAGAATGTGCGTTTATTGAGTCTGTATGTGCTCAGCGGCAGTCGCATTCGTTGTACACGTTCAGTTTTGAATATTTCCTAGTTATGCATTTCACCGTGTTCGATGAATTTGAGGATGCAAAACTAAGCTCACGTTAGTAATTGTCTACGGCGTAGGTATAAGGATTAAACTAATTTAGTAATAGTAAATCTGCAACCGAACGTTTCGTATACTCAAATTCATAAAATTTTACTAGAAGATTACAAAAATTATATAAATTCATAACAACATTATCGAGGATATTGCATTTTAACATTATTTACGGATACAAGACATTGCATTATCGCAATTTCATATAAAAATTATAAACAGTAAATAATTTGTTCACTTTTGATCAAATTATCAAATGTTCAGACTTTACAATAACAACTATCTATAAAAATCTTTATAAAAACAAATTTACCTCTGAAATTGAAATTACAGTATTAGTAAACGCGAGAATGTGACCGAATGCGAAGATTATCCGCCAAAGTACGTGTAATAATTTTCTAAGTATAATTATTCTAATTTTATAAAGAATTATCAAAGGTAAAATAAAATACATAAAAATGATCGTTCTATAAAATTATTGGCGTTTTTAATTGCGCGTTATTTAAAGTTGGCAACATTTTACTCGGTTCACAATTTCATCACTCGCTTAAACGTATACAGAGGGACCCAACTCGGTCAAGGAGAAACATGGCTATTGGCAAACAAATCTTTCTCTATAAAAATAATTATATTTCATAGGTTAATCGGTTATATTATATATTATAGTTTTTTGCGAAATATGAACTCGGTCGCGTGTTACAATATCAGAGGTAACTAAACTAAAAGCGACGATTGTAAAAGTAGAAAACGCTATGCGATCACATGTCTAGCTATCGTTTGTATCGTAAAAATAAAATGTACACCGCCGATACCGCCCTTTTACACTAGATAATCACATTTACGAGTCCCGATGATCGACGACGGACGGACCGGGCCTTCGAAATAACGAGAGCGGTCGGATGGAGGTGCGGCCGTCGTCGATCGGCGAATCGCGGGATAGGTTACGAATGTCGCCGAACGTCTTCGGACAAATCACAGACGAGGGAATGCTAGAACGTTCTCGCGGGTCAGTTGCCCGCGGGGAGGACGGTGCGGGCGCGCACCAGGCCGTTGGTGTGTCCGTTGCTGAAGCCGTTCTTCACGGAGCCGTTTTTGTACGTCACGTCCTCGCTTATGGTCGTCGTCACCGGCGCCGGAGAACTGGCGCGGACCTGCGAACGTGGGTGAGTTGGATACAAATCGTTTCAGGTTTAAAATGTAAGGGTGAACACGAAAGCGCGAAACTGCACTCAAAATTAATGGAATATATGATGGTGATTCGTAAATCAAAATATGCTGTGTCATATACACATAAAGCTATTTCCCAAGAATTAGTGACCTTCTTAAAACGATTAGTTTGAAATTGATAGCTTAGCGAGCGTAATGATCAATCTAATACAGATGTATGCTTATGATTTATATTAATTGTAAGAATACAAATCTATTAAATATTATTAATCGATTTATGTCCGAAATGATTGAACATATGTCATACTATTAAATAGGGGCTTAGTCGATTTGCATTTAGCATGTGATTGTGAAAATTGATATGAGTTTGGCGAATAACGATATTGCATTAAATATTACGTTATTTATTACTTATTAGTATTCGAAATAGGTATTAGTAGTATATTCTGACGGATCTTGGATTCGAGTTGCGTAACACGCGTTTAAAATACACGATACGGATTTTTCCATTTTACACCAGTAATTCTGCTTTAGAAAATCTTTAGAGGACTGGTTACAAACGCCTCATAATTCATACAAGTGTGTCAAGTCAACAAATAATTATGTAGTAGACGAAGGCGATTTCCAATAACACATATTATTCTACTTATTGATCATTTTCCGAACAATTAAATTGTGAAAATACTATAAATTGAACCTTAGGACGTAAGTCATAAAGTTGTCATTTCATTGTCTGCGATAAATGACACGATAGTTAGATTTTTCCCAACCGTAATTGATTTAACGTACTTCGGACCTTTGCTCCTAAGCAGATAAATAGATTATCATAGTTGGAGACTTGTTTAATACATTATTTCGCGTTGTATAAAAAAGTATATAATTAAATGAATAAACGGGAAAATTATTCGGATAACAGAATACGTTAACGACATATTTTGATTCGAAAAGAATTAAAGAGCTATCGGAGTGAACTTTTTGAATAAAAATACCTTTGATTTGCTGTAAGACTGGTTGTAGAAGTCTTTGAAGAGGAAGAAGAACATGACAGCGTGCATCCCGATCCACCAGACAAAGGCACGAGGGTAGTCGCATTCGATGAAGAGCAACTGGAACGCGTGCAGCATGATGCCGATGAATTGAGCCTGGAATTGTTGAAAAGGCTTTGATGAGAAAACTTGCAATTTATAGGTTCATTGTTTTCTAATTCGTCTTTGTCTATCGTTGACTATGGATTTTAACATATAATATTTTATTTATTTTTCAAAAGACAAGGTACATTTATTGCATTCTCTGTACCTATATTATAAACAAAGTAATGTTCACGTGCAAATTCTATTTGTAATAGTGATTTTCCTGTCCCATAAATTTCAACAATTTATGCAAATTTATTAAAAGGGTAAATTTATACATTCGGGTATGATATTTTGCATTCTTCAGATGTTTACAGAAATCTATCGTTCTATAAAACAATGCATTTCATAACTTAAAATACATTCATTTTGGTTCTCATAAAAAACTACAAAGCATATCATATGAAATTCCACAAATGTGTAGAGAGGCGGGCTTTGTTTTCTTAGTTTACGCATCAAACGTTTAACCAGTTTTCAGATTATATTTAATATTAAAGATATAATATTTTCATTTTGTTACTATTTATACCCCCCTTGCAGTGTATGATTGCATTTGTCGTTCTCGGATGCTGACAAATTAGAACAAGGTTGCCCAAAGTCCTTGGCAACGATTCGATGTTGCGTCATAATAGGACATTCATAGATATTATCCATATCGATATAGGTAAACGAATAGAAATATCGTATTATAAAGAAAATCCTATCCATATTTAATTGAATAATAGTCTCTAGATATCGTCTTTAAGTCGTAATATACATGCGAGACATGTAAAACATCAGTGTATTTTTTTAAAAGAAGTTTAAAATGGTTCGGTGGAAAGAGTTATAATCATCAGAGGCACAGTAAATTTCAGATGCCGTGTATGAATAAAAATAGTGAATTGTTTATATCTTGTCAAACAAAATATATTGTCATTTGACGACCTGATTTTATTTTAGTAGAAGAGTGAGTTTTTAGGTGTCTAATTTGAGTTCAATAGACATTAATTAGAATAAAGCGCATGAAATAAATACTGCGTAAAGTCTTGGAATCGCTATTATTACATACAATTAGCAGTAATAACAATTATGCGTAATTGTAGTCAAATTGCATGTTTATATATTTGGGTCTAAGGTTTGCATTTATGTTTACTATTACGTAGATTACGTATTAGCAGTAGTGAAAAATTATTATTACATAGACTTTCGTTTTGAAATATATCTTACCATTTGTAGCGTCGTTAAGTATTTCTTCCACCACAAGAACCGCTTCCACCGAGGTCCCATGGCCGATACCATGTAGTAAGTGTACATGATGATGTGCACGAACGTGTTCAGAAGTCCGAAGAATGTTGAATGGCCTCCAGGGGTGAACTTCACTCCGAACCAGACGGACATGGGCATCACACCGTGGTGGATCACGTGGAGAGTTGATACGTGATCGAATTTCTTTCTTAGCACAAAGAAGATCTGCAAGAATATACATTTTCCCAGAATACCAAACGTGTAGCGATGGTACATTCTATATATATAGGTGATTTAAGAAACACTGATCTTAAAACTTTGTTTGGAAAACCTTAATGTTCCGAAACATACCTAACAACCTGTTAGAATATTCATTTCTATACAATTCTATCTTATCCCTATTATATTATATTATATATATATATATATATATATATATAATATAGAATATTGTCGGCACTTTTAATCGAGAAATATGAACTTTGAACCAAAATCTAATAACGGTTTCTAACTTCTTGTAATTAGCTAAAAATTATAGTACATCGTTCGTGACGGCATATCACGATTCAAATATAAAAAAATATAATTAGCACTATCAGAAGCAATAAATATATGAAAAGAAACTCACCGTATCAAAGAACTCTGTAAACTTTGAAAAGTAATACCACCAACATGCATGAACCATCTGAAACGTTCAATTTTTTTTATTTTCTATTTAAAAAGAAATAATACAATAATTAATAGAAACATTTAGAAACTGCTAAAATGAATTATTTAAGCATTTGAATTAACTATAAATTATATCTTAACTTTAATAAAGCTGTTTGGTTTGTAAGCAGTAACTTTGTACGTGATAATTTAAACTAAATCCCACTGCTTAAGCTTACATAGAATAGATAATGAATTAAGCGTAACACGGTTTTATGCAAAATGAGAACAGCCCATGATTGTTTAACATGACTTGGTCGATGTGGTGATAAATTAATTGTAATACCTGTATGTATGATTTTTTTATTAACTTAATCCAATCACCTAATGGAATTTCTGCGGCTTATCGTAATGAATGGACCAGTAATTATGATATTTACGAAATAGGTGATAAATATTATATAGATAATAGGTAATTAAAGAATTGATTACAGTACAGTACAAGGGATTGGAGAAATGAGTGTCTCGCGGTCGGAAGTGAAGCCAGGGAAGGCTAAATGTGGTCTTGAAGTGTTAGACACTGTAGTTTGCAAGCAAAAAAGATTGAGGTACCGAGATCCTAAGGGTGGAATAGTCTTTGGAAAGTATAAATACAGAATTAATAATTCACCCTCATCGTTTGTGGATGTTTCGAGTGGTCGACCGGCTGACATTGAAAGTTATACCTGCCTGTGAACCACCCAGCGCCACCGATCTGAAACAATACACCGACACCTTGCCCTGTGTTATTCGTATTTGCATAGCATTGGTCACACGTCGCTAATACCGGTTAATCACCAGCCTCCGTCATGTAGCTCGGGGGCTCACTGTTCCAGTTGGTGGTAAGTAAGAGTATTCTCTTTTCAGGGTCTGTGCAAATCATGTGCTCGTGAAATACACGATCGTGAGTAATTGTTTAACTGCACTTTTCAATGACGGCGCAATTAACAAAACTCGCAATAGCAGTATTTTAATAATCACATTCAAATATAGACAGAACCAGCGTAAAGGACGCAATAAACAAACTTCTGATAGAGTTTCGAATTTGCATAGACCCTGGATGTTAGTAAATACTATAATACACAGGCGCACTTTATACAATAAATTAAACTTAAGATTAAATTTTCTTAATACGCATAACATGCCAATTGCTGCTTTATTTACACGACCTGGAAATGAACAATGTATATTTACAATGACGTTAGTTTCGGATATTCGAACAATGCAGACGGACTTCTGTGGCACTTACTCTATTAGCTATAGGATTGTCAGTGTAGTCCACTGGCTGGCATCGAAGGCTGTAATGTTTCAGCCAGCCTCCCATCAAGCTCTGGTCATATTTGGTAAATCATTAAGCATTAATCAGTATAGGTAAGACATAATAAAGTCTATGTACTACATAATGTTAACGTAATTAAGATTGAAAAAATAAACACTACATTTAAAAACCATGCACTAATTACGTTTTCATTTACAAGTGGTTGTTTGTTTTGTGAGTTTTTGAATTCCTTTTTTGTTTAAAGATTTCAAACTATTTCAAAGTGAAATTTAGCTGTTGTACAATGTTAATAGATCACCTGTACAATTTTAACAATGTTAATCTTACCTTGTAAACTGTAATAAAATACATTTTATACAGGCTGTTTCTAAAAACACAGAATAATTTTAAGTTTTAGTAAGGCTACAAACGGATTAAACAATTTGAAAAAAATACTGGTTATCATGCTAATGCAGGAATCAACACAAGAAATATAAAATCCACAGTTTTATTTAGTCGGAATTTTTATTACGATTTTTGAATTTATCTTAATTAAAATCTGAAAAAAAAAGGTAATTATCAAAATCATATTTGACTTTTTCTCTTACCTCATAGAACAGCCATGAGCTGAACAATACTTGTAAAAAATTGTATACTATTAACACATTTGTTAATTCAAAAGGCTTTCTGTTTTCCATATACCTCGGCCCTAAAACCTGTAAACAATGAAAACCTTTGTTTGAGTTTTAGAGTTTATTTTAAATCAATGTTTTTATACAATAAACACAAAAAACTTGCAATCATCTTTTATTTATATGAATATAAAATGACGAAAATGAATAAGATATATAGTGTTTGAAAGAAGTCTTAAATTCATGTTTTACATTAGAAACATAAAACAATAATTAATAAACCCGGTTAATGATGTGTTATTTAAGTTCAATTTAAATAAAGCATTTCATAAAATATATTTGTGTTTCAAGGACTTAACAGCAGATGTGGTCATCAGAAGATTGATTCACATTTAAATAATATACAAGTTTTATTTGATTGTACCTATAGTTAAAAAGGCAATAGAAATTTATGCTGTAGTGAAAAATAAAATCATTACCTTGACTAGATAAACATAACTTAGGCATATCATTAACGTAGGAAGTGGTGAACTCATCAGGAACCATGGATTTGTCCGAGGATCTAAAAGAGGAAAATATGTTAAGAATTTATAATAATATAATTAACTGTTTTAATTAATTAGGAAAGTAAATAAGCAAAGCAAATTAAATGATACTTGTCTAAGCTCAAGTATTTATTAACTGAATATTTGTCACAAGTTTAATTATAGAATTCCTATAAATATAGATTAATTAAAACTATCTCACCTCCATACTTATCCATATAACTATTCATATCACTGATGTATTGCAGTACTAAAGCCATTGTGACAGTATCTGAAAAAGGAAATCAATTATTGTATAACTCGCTGAATTTTCTATTTAAATCTAGGGAAGGGTTACTGAATGAGATAACAGCTCATACCTGTACAGTGTTCTGATTAAATGACACTATGTAGATATTTAACATCTATTGCTAAATTAACACTCAGGACATCTTGTTAGTTGCTATTACTGATAAATTACGAACATAATGACTTTTATAACAAAATCTGGCGATAACGCTAGATTTAAATGACTAGAATCAAACAATCTCTTCATATTTCAGATTTCGTGCCCATACCTGCTACTTGTTCTTAATTCTTATACAATAGGTTAGATGTTAATGTCATTCTATAAATCAACTTGACAATTGATATGAAAATTAACTTTGAGTTTTTATAGTCTGTTGTCTGTAGGTCGTGAAAAATTACTTATCAGTTTTCATAGCATTTTTTTGTATTTTTAACGGCTGATTGGATTAAAAAGCTGTACCGTAAGTACTAAGTTACTTTTAATAGTGACAGCCAAACTGATTCTGACGAATTTGAAACTACTCTTTCAAATTCAAATTTTTATAGCGTTCATGTTGCAAACTTGGTAGCCCGCGGTAGGTACACAAATTCAACATTGAAATCGGTATTAAAAGTTAGAGTAGTGCTGATGAAAGAGTTGGTACTGATTAATTTCACTGATTTTGTTTGTTTGGTTTCAACAATCGTGGCGCCAATTATGCTATACTTGTTCCTTTACTTTTGGTATAGGCTTGGCTCGTTTTGTAAATATTTCGCATTTGAAATGAAAATTGGAGCGGCTCCTTTAGAACTTTTCCGTTTCGGCGTGTTGGATAGTCAATTTATAGAGAAAGGCTTTATAACATCACGCTATGACTAAAGGCTGATTTACACATATTAAGTTGCCAAGTCTTAACTAAATTTTAACTAAATTTTAAGTGACTTAATTTTAAGTAACCGTTTACACGTAAAAATACTAAATAATTAGTTAAACTCATTTATTCGCTCAAGGTGGACGACCACAGAACAAATTATTATAGGATTTTCTCTTCCTGATTGGGGATTTACTGTATTGTATGGTCCAATACATGATTGTGAAGGTTCTGGGGACTCAACGTAATACGTATTTGAAGAAGGCGAAGGAGTAAAACGGCTACTATTATTCATTGGCGAAGGGGTTCTACTACTGTTCATAAATTGTTGTATACGAATATCGGACAAATAGTTTTGGATATGTTTTTGAGCTTCCAGCGCCGAAAGCAAAGGCATAGCTTTGCAATCACTCCGCCAGCTTATGCTTTTCACTTAAATTTAACTAAATTTTGCCTGTCCAAACGTGTCAAGTGATTAGCCACGCCCACCAACTTAACCGAAAAATAGACAAAATTCTATTCTACCTTGTTTAGTTTCAACTAAATTTTAACTTGCAACTTCTTACTAAATTCACTGTTTACACGGGTTAAGTCAGTTAAAATTAAGTTAATATTTAGTAAATTTTTAGTCAACTTAATACGTGTAAATCGGCCATAAATGCTGATGAAACAGCGAGGCATAACTTGTTTATCATATAAAATCAGTTGCTCTATGCCACACAGCTTATATTTCTTCGTAACAACATTGACATAGATCAACAAAGCCTGAACAAAATTTAATCGTACTCCGCGTGATTACTTTTAAATATAAAAAGTTTACTTTAAATAGAAGCGACGAAGACGTATGGTAGGTACCTAATAGGTAATATTGCTTACGTTTTATTTAATTCATTTCGAGACTTTACTTACCTTGTTAATATCTATTTTACTATGTTGACTTTTACAGCTTGCCCTATTTATCTGAAAACAAAATAACATTGATTATAATTAATTAAACAGACATAAAGCGAATACTGAATGCAAAATCTTGATTTGAGTAGAGAAAAAAAACAGTGTAAAGAAATTATTAATTTTCTTTATAGACACTATCATTATTGTATAGAATTTTCGAGGTCAATAACCTTTGGAGATAGTGCAAGTTGTACTCGCCTTCATTACTATCATACAACTAAATCTAGATATTTAGTATCTGAGTTTTTATGTCAATATCTACTGTACACGTACCTACAGAAGAAGACTTAAAAATCTAAGAAATTCCATTACTTCTAGGCAACGTGGATGTGGCAAATATCGGAAGTTATGTGAATATATTTATAAACAACTAATTAAGATACTTTCAACTTTTATTCTAATATTTGATCGTATAAATTATATCATGTCTCGAGGCTTCGTCATCTCACTAGAATTTATTCACGACACAATTTAACAGTCGATGAACGTTGTACTCATAACTTCCTCAGTAGCTGTTTACAAATAAAATTAGTACGGCAGATCCTTGATAACAGGCGATGACGTTACTCATTGTTTCCTAAGTAACTATGATCTTGATGGCCACGACGAGGAATACAATTATAAAGTACTGTACAAAGAACCGGACAGAAATTATCTTTGGATTTTCTGGTGCACTTAACATCTGACCTCGTGCGGTCTTCAATACGATTAACTCAGGGGTTAATCAAAACTAGGAATTTAAATTGTTTGGTTTAGGAAAAAGATAAATTAACTACTACAAAACGTATTTTTATGAATAGCGTTGATAGATAAAGTATAGCCATTACAGATAAAATTGCTTATGGGTTACAAGGATTGAAGTTCATTAGAAAATCTTTATTGTCACTTGCGAGTTGTGATAAAAGTGAAAGTAGAAATCAATGATATTTTACCTAATAAATAGTAAACATATAGACACATAGACATAGACATAACATTTATTAATAATTAAAACACGCACACATACACACACAAAATAACAATAATCAATGAAAAAATAAAATGAGAGATATCAAAAGCAATAAAAAAATTCCGGATCGCGCCCCACCAGCGATTTTAAGGCTGATTTTTTTTTTACAGTCGCGTTATGATCTGTAAACATCATAACTAGTATTGTTATGATGTCGCATGACTTTTTTTGACTAAAAAAAAAAACATTTTCAAAGTATTTGGAATTGATTCTCCTGTATTCACACAAGCATAAGTGCTGTGGCTACCTATACTTGTGGGGACAATGAAACCAAACCAACAGAAACAAAGCATCATAGAGTCTTATACTACCAAAAAAAACTGTTTTATGGACAGCTCCGGAGCTGCGGGAAATGCAGCCCCTCCACCCTTGCGTACCACAGTACAGGCAATTTATTCAAGCCTCCGCAGCTTCGGCTTTTTGGCCTTAGCCGCTACGGCTTGCATAATGCCCGTGCTTTGTTACAGCGGGTGGGGGCTGCTCTTCCTCCGCGCCTCCGATTTTTTATATACACTCTAGGGGTAAGGCATTCAAGACCACGTCGATAGTGGGGTGCTCTGCTTTGGTTTTGGATACTTTTTGACGAGACTGAGAACTCATGACGAAGTCATAAAACAAAATCAGCCTCAAAATCGCTGATGGCGCGATACGGAATCTTATCCATCCAAGTTACCAGTGTACGTAATGAAGTCTTGTGTAAAGGTGTATAGTAAAATTAATAAAAATGTAAATAAAATAATAAGAATTATGAAATATCATATCATACTCATGTATAGGGTATTCGTATAATTCTTGTTGGCAGTTGTCACATTGCATATTTCTGGCTTCGATCTCCTCGGTTCTTTTAAAATAAAACGTTATAAAATTATTTACGTTATTGTTAAGAAATGACCTAGTTTGAACACAGATAAAGATAAGCAACTGAAGATGATAAGGCGTCTAGCGTCGTCTCACGTCACACTCATACTGATATTAACATAATATATAAAGATAACATTATTCCTGTATATACAATAAGCTTAGCTAGTGTCTTTTTATGTGAAAATAGAGTACCTATATATACTTATTACATTAATAAATTTGTATGAAAATCCACATAAAATTATCCGCACGTTATAGAATTTTTGAAAAATTCTATTGTACATATAAAAGTTAACACAAATTCAACAAAAGAAATCGAATTATCAGTATTTTTTTTATAAGTTATATATCAGTCAACGTATCAGTATGAGATTCCTTATCAGGTTTTTATCAGATAAGACGTGCTGTATTGAATCGTCCGTTTGATTGTTTGATTATACTTTTTTCACATTTGACTTTTCAGCACGTAACCACGTTCCACGTTTATTTTCCTAGGTATTACACCTTTGCTGTTATCAATATCTAGATTACTATTAGAATGATTAGACAGACCGCACGGAGATAAGATTATTCAATTCGTGTATGAATCACGTGATAATTGTGAACGATTTTTAAATTCAATCAAAATCCTCACGCACCTATATGGTTACAGTATAAATGTTGTTATAACAATTTGTAAGCAAAACATTATCGCATTGATACAGCGTAAATGTTTATTCTGAAACTCTAGATCAAATATCTGAGTTGCAGTAGTCAAATACAAGATAAATAATAATTAACTACACCGGCTGAGTAATCATCATATATCAGTGATGATAAAGTGAAATCATTTGCCGTAGTTGGTCGGTAAGTGGGTTATGACGTAATAAGAATGCATTGCGACACCCATCAGCAGTGCGCTCTCAATAGCTACCGATTTTAATGGGGTTTCATACATTATCTGGATTAGCAACTGTAGGGATAAAGTGAAATAGTCGCTAGTAAATTATTTATTTAGTAATGTCCAAAGTGGGACATTGGCTGCACGTTACGTAACAGCGAGGAACTGCTCAGGTCCACCGACTCCTTGAATATGTCGACCTTTTGACGCGACAAAAGTTTAATGTAAACTGGTTTTAGAATTTAGATCAAATTGCATTTATGTGCAACGGACTTATGTAATGCATTTATTGTCTTTCGTGATGATGGCGACGTAAATAAACTGTCGTTATTTTCTTATAATTCACAAGATAAATCGGAATTCTTTTCATTTTTGTAAGCTCATTCACCGATTTATAAAATGAAGAGCTTTATAAATATTTTCGTTGGCAAGATTGAGAATCGATCTTAATTAAATAATATTTTAATATTGCGCTAGAAGGTAAGAATTTCACTTTTAAATAATATTTTTTCTTTTATAATATCTACTACGATAGAAATTATAAGTGTTGACAGTGGAAGTTGACATTGTCTGTTGGACCCGCACTAAACAAAGTTATATGGATATGTTGCAGTTAACACTAGTTTTAAGTTAAAACTCGTTTTCCCTAGTTAAAAATAGTTTTTACTAAATGCCTTTGTCAAAACTAGAAATAACAAGTGAAAACTAGAATTTACCACTGATATAATTCATTTTCTGATAAAACTAGTTGTCACTCCGAGCTTTAGTTACAACTAGCACTAGAGAAACTAATTTGAGTTTTGGGATTGAAAACAAGATAAAGTTTTTAAAATATTTATTAAAAAGATCTAGGGTATAGAAACATAGTACCGTACCTAGTAAAAAAAACTTACACTAAAGGAACATTTTAGGGAACATCAGCATAAAGTAGTTGCCAAGGTGACAACATTAATTAAAAGTAAATAAAATAATCAAACAAATCAACAGAATACAACCATAAAATTTAAAAAAGGAACATTATAATAATATTTTTAAGGGATATTGGTAAACATACAATAAAAAAATAATCAAACAACCTTAAAATTAAAAAAGATGACGATCTACTTGTTATTGCAAGACAAACTATCGTGGCATTTTGAATTACAAAGGTAGCCATTTTTCTTGCAGAGACACCTTTTTGACATACATCCTTTCTTAGTAGCCTTGGTCGGAACAGTTTTAACTGACTAACTTCGAAAAAACGCGTTTTGTCTAGTAATAACTAGTTTTAACAGATATTTAATTGTGAGCATTAGTTAATTCTAGTTTTAACAAAGGCGTTTAGTAAAAACGCGTTCTAACTAGGAATAACGCGTTCTATCTAAAAACCGGTGTTAACTGTAACAGATATATGGATAATGTAAAAATATAGGGTAATAGTTTGGTTAATATACCGATGTAAAATCAAAATAAATCACTGGGTCTATGGTGCTATACGTCAATAACTTAGCAGTTTCTTTAAGCGATGCAAAAGCCCGAAAGGTCAGGATAAAATATCCTCAAGACCTCACTTACATGCTATGAGAGAAAATCAGACGCAAAAACGAATTCACTGTGGACTTAACGATGATTCTTGATTGGCAGTGTTAATTAAATAATACTACTATTGCTATGCTAACATTAATACATTTAAATAAAGAAAATTAATGATACTTTGAATTGCAAGGTCGTAGGTTTCACCTTATGTAACCCTTTATAAAATGTAGATGAGGTAATAACTACTCTTATTCACATACCGTAATATCATACACAATTGTTTCAAAATTAACCGTAATTATACACGTGAACATTCCATATTTAATTTTGATACAAAAATAGTTACTTAAAACAGGTTTTCGAGACTGTCTCTTGTTTATAGGAAGCGTCAAAAATAGAGTTAAAAACAACAATGTTGTCACGACTTATCAACGAGTTTTGCGTCATCAAATCCGACTCTTAATTTTTATGCAACCCTTTAGGTTCTATATTTAAGCAGTGCTTAATGAGACAATAAATATTCTTACCCCGCAAAGACAATAAAAACATTATTCGTACTTATTTAAGAATAAAATTGCGTTAGAAACATATTCAGTTCCTATACCATGACGACAACGAACGCACGTGATTGTAATATTAAAATTTATATCAACTCACTACAGATTATTAGATTAATCATGTCAGGAAGTCTGCATTTAAACATTCGTCAACTGTCAAAAGTACTAAAATTACTCAAGATGTCATTTTCATAAAAGGTATTCCCGCTCGATTTAAAAAATGTAATTGTAGATGATAAACTGAGTCATCGGCGGTTTGAATGTAAAGTGGGGAAGCCCGAATGTTATTGGCATTCAGACAGCGTTCCCGGTTCATACTACCGTCTGTGCCGATTGTAAATAAAATTCTTACAATAATGCAAATTTGTGCCTATCGCTTAGCAAGCAACCTCACAGAAAGGTTAAGCATGAGGAAAATGGTGTGAGAAACTCTTTACCCTGGCAAACAATAAGCAAGAACCAGTAAATTAATTGTTCCAGGAAAAAAAATACAAAAGAGTCTATTTCTTAAAGCTATCAAATCAAGTACATCTTTTCACGTAATTTATTTTATTCTTAAAAGACTGATGTATGATTTCGTTTTTCGAATCAAAATATTATTCTCTAGAGAATTTTCCCAGGATTGAGCTACGAACAATGCGAAACAAATTGATTGAATAGATTGTTATATTTTGTAATATCAACCCGCACACTTCAAATTCAATGTTAGGCACAGTCATCGGCATTGACAATGAGACATTCTCGCACGCGATGCTTCGAAATTTCATTCTGTTATTGAAAATGACTTTCAATGAATTGTAACCGAGCAATGTATACGTTACGTGAAAGTAACGTAAGACTGATGGACAGTTTCTTGTTCTAATGATACACTATGTTCCTATAAGAGTGGGTGTCGAGTGAACGACACTTTGGATTACAGATAACACTTAATTGGTATAATATAATTTGTGATGTATTTTTACGAGACTGAAACAATTTAAATTAGAAGCCAGAGACATGTAGGACCAATATGTCTACAAATAAACCTAAACTGTCCGTCAGTTTCTATAATAAACTTATTTCTTCTGCTTCTAAGAATATCGAATAGTTGAAATATGTTTTACATATACATATATTTAAAGTTAAAAAGCAAAAGAATTTATTGTGTCATACGACAAACGATACATAGTCGTAACGTAACACGACGTAATACCGACAGACAATAATACCTAGGTATGCACTAAATACGGAAATGGAAAATGCATTTAATGCATGCGAATACTGTCAAACCTCTATAATTAATCCTATTTTAAAAATGCATGCAGTTAATTTTAATATAAAAACTCAATAACATGGATTTAATAATTTGATGTCAGTAGTGTCTTTCTGAACACTTCGCAAAGTCAAAAAGATTTTGATTGTTTACGAAATAGCGACTAAAATAGTTTTTTTGGATCGGTCACTATTTTTCGTTATAGGCGATAAATCTATTCATACTACGTTATTATTATTACTTCGATCTTTGGACATTTTGAAAAACGTTATGTAGATTCGAAGGTTTCTTGAGAACCGTTAAATAAAGTAATAAATATAATCCGAACCTGGTGACCTACGCAAAAGCCTATTAAAGATATCGGAAGGTCATTTATTAATTTATTAGAACATCCGCATTTTATTGTGTGTGAAGGCAAATTGGCCTAGACCGTCTCAATACCACCAATCACCATATACGAGCTCGTGGGGCTCATAATTATGGTAATGTTGCTAATTAACTGGAATAACATTGACCAACTTGCTAAAGACGCGGAATGCTAACCTTCTACCTTGATAACATAGTTTAGATCACAATATATGGAACATTGTACTTAGCAAGGAAATTATGCTAGTATACGTGATGATTATTTATTATTGAATTAATAAAATAATAGTTGCCTCTCACAGTAGCTTATTCGACAGACCCATTTCAGTTATTGTTAAGCGTGTGACGGAATATATTAGCGTTATGTTTTCGGCAATATTAAACAAAGGAAAATTTGTTTTTTTCATACACCGGACCTTACATTCATTGTCAGTATTGTATGATATATTATATAAATTTTAAATGCTGAAATATATAAATTATGCCGATTAAAGTGATAAGTATTTAGGTTATATAGATTATGTAATGAATGTAGTATTTGTGTCGGCGATAATGAATTGTAACAATATGAGGTGTCGTCAGTTTTTATAGTGGGAACATGCATTTTTACTTGTGTCTCTGTTAGTTTGCTAAAGTTTATTTGAATTAACAATCGTTTGACCGCATTTTTGATAATCTTCTTTTAAATGACAGAAGCTCGTATTTTACAAACGCGTCTAATTTGAAAAAAAAAACAGTAAAGAAATTTTGTAGGTTTTCGGGCATGTTTACAAATTATATAATTAATTAAAAATATTCTCTATAAATATCTACGATATGGATCGTGAACTGTAGAAGCGAATAGAAAAAAAACATTAAATTTTGTTCTGTCGTCTGTAATTTATTTAAATTGAAATGTTACTTCTGATCCGCTGATAGCCTGAACTACATTGAGGATTATCAAGAACATGTTATTTTTATAATTTAAACTTTTCTATTTAATTCCTTTGATTATATATTCATGGCATATATAATTCTCGCTTAAAAACTAAACTTCCATTTCTTTATTATATCGTCCTAAGTGAAATAAGATATGAGCACAATGATTTAAATTTAAAACTATCACCTACTTACCTATTTTCGTAACAGAGTTACGCTCTTTATATTACTAAATACGATTATAAAATTAAATAAAATCAAGGTCCTTAAGATTCTAATGCAATCAAGAGTTTTACTGACACAATTATTTGATTGTTAATTATTTGCATTTTAAATAACATAATTGTAATGATTGCGCATTACTTGAACAGAAATTTAAAAATTCATGCCGTTAGGCAGGAAACTGCATTTTTAGTCAAGTGGTCAGCACATTGGACTGCGTGGTCTTAAGCGGGCCATAGACGGACCGCATGTTGCAGTCAAGACCGACTGCAACATGCGGTTTGCTCAGGAACTGCTCGAACGGTCCGTGTATTGCGAATATGATTTTGGTATGGAAACTGCAGATCGCCGTGCGACGACCGCATATTGCAGTCGGTAACGGCTGCAACATGAGGTCCGTCTATGGCCCGCTTTAGTTTCAAATACCGGGCGAACTCGAAAAGTGCAATAATTTGCGATTTATTAAAATAGTAGTCTAAGTTAGGAACTTGACCACATTGGAACACCACCTTAGTGCCTCAATCAACGTCCGTTGCACCGGAATCCATTAGGATACAAAAGTTATTTAATAGGTCTGGAGAACTGTTTTAATTCACGAAAACGTCATTTTACTTAAAAAATATAAATGCGCTGAATTTATAATAAGTAGATATATTTAGATTTTTTTATATTAACATTTTATAATAATAATAATAAAAAATATTACTTCAAAGTAATTCAAATATTTATGACTGACAAAATATTCACCCTATCGTTTCAATATCATAAGGTTCCCAATACCGCAACAAATTTAAATTACCCATTGTTTAAGATAATAATTAATATTATCTTATCTTTTAAACAAATAGCTTCTTGAGTAAGGTTTGAGATAATTTATCATCGCTGAGAAAATGTATAAGATTGTGTGAATGTGTTACAAACAAATTCTTCTATAGCGCCTTGGCTTGGCCTCAACAGTCTCACGTTCATATTAACGTAGTATGTATATTATATATATGTATATAGTATGCGATTTCAAAATAACTCGGTTAAGACATGTTAGCAAAAATTTCGGAACCAACCTGTTGTTATTAAGAAATAAATTATAATATCTTAATTCGAGTTGAAATATTTTATTTATGTTTTGAATTTGAGAATTCTTTTGATCTTCGGGAAGAGAGTGTTTTAGTTATATATATGATCGAATATATGATAATATTGCACTGTAATGATAAATGTATGATTTCGGTGAAAATCCACAGAAACAGACAGTATATTTGATTATATTTAAGTAACTTCGATGGCCCCTTAGACCTTGACCTGGTCGAGCCTTCGATCAAAAGAACCTTCAATCGCCATATATCTGTTAATCAATCGCTGGTAAGAGTTTTGAGATAAATAGTTTTGTATTGGCGAAAACAACTATTAGTACTTCGAATTTAGACGTCATGAGAAGAGTAATTGCGGGAGAGTGCAT
Source organism: Pieris melete (assembly GCA_963693345.1). Classification (NCBI taxonomy): domain Eukaryota; kingdom Metazoa; phylum Arthropoda; class Insecta; order Lepidoptera; family Pieridae; genus Pieris; species Pieris melete. The sequence goes on along the minus strand of CAVNZK010000306.1, from coordinate 316,020 downwards.
AATATGGAGTAGCGAATGCACGGTCGTCGGATTGGACGTTGCGCAAGACCCGGCAACACGCTCGACCCTGAACTCAATTCGGCCACCATTTTGCAACTAATCACTGGTCGTTGTGCTTCAGGTGGTCCTCGCAGGGCGTTGCCGGCACAAATGTAAACATTTACAGGCTATGGCCGAACGCACGAGGCCAATTCGGACGTGCTCCCGCACATCGTACACCATTCTCACTATCCTTGTTCGAGGTATTGTCACCTAACGTGAATTTAACATTGAATACTCCGCCGTTCTCGTAAATTGAGTGTGTAGAGTTCAGTTGTGTGTAGGCGAAATATCAAATATGTAACATTTACAAGTATATAGTTCCTATGCTTAAGAATTCACCTACGCTATTAATATTGCAACTTCCTATTTAGTAATGACCAATGTCCGACCAAGGTTTGTCAAGTTTGCGGATAGATATCCGCTCTTTGATTGCGTTTAATGTCAATAATACTCCATTCGGTTTACCTTGGACTATAGGTAATTATCGAAAAATTTATACTCATGTTGAAGTGGACAGGTTTGATAAGTGTGGAAATATGTGGACGTGATTAGTTTTAATATTTAAAAACCACAGGAACTTCAGCATTATTTTAAATGCATGTACAATAATGTTATCTTGTAGCGAATTAAATTTATGGCGTCAACCTTTGAACGTAAAACTCAACAAAGCATTAAATAAATAGTATATATATTGTGATTTGTATAAAATCTTTGAATTATTTATCATATTGACCTTCTACTTAGCATAGGTAAAAAAATAAAATGAAATAATTATGATAATAACTATTTTATACCAGTTTTTATTTATATAAGTGTATATGTAATGGACACTGTTTGTATTAATAAGGAAACTGATATTTAATTTACCTAATTTTAAGTTCAACGCCCATTTCGTTAACCAATTTATAAGAATTAAACGGGAGTCAAGCCACAATCTTTTAAAGTTTTCATATAACTTAATTACACAAATCAATATTCGCAAATATCATTAGAGTGATATCAAATATACAAATATTTACAGCAGGTACCGAATGGCATTGGTAAAACTTGATTATTTTAAAAGTCAATAGAACCCTCTTGACAAGACGGGTTACTTCCTGACTCAAATTAGGCATAACCTTTTCGATAAGTTTGAATATCTTATATATTATCTATGGCCTTTAAATTTATAGGTAACCTATAAATCAACTATCGTTATTTTAAAGTATTATTTATAATAGTCTTCATTGCGTTTGACAGTTAACAAGAAAATACTCGTTGCGGCAATCCTCGAACGTCCTTTCCTCGGTTAGTTGGAAAAGAACTTTATGCTAGTCATGCAGGTGAGTTTACTCAAGAGAACTAAGGTTAAACCTATTCATTGCCAAAGATAATGGTATACCGTGTTGCAATGAATGTAGTTTATGTATTTTACGAATGAACCTATTTCTGTTTGTAAATGTTGTTAATGATCAGATGTTATGGGTTTTAATCTCATGTCAGTGGCCAGGACGTGACCTAACCTCACACGTACACCGCTTTGTGACGACCGACGCGATGGGCATACAAACGCTTGCAACTGCCTTGATGAATCCTTGGCTTCAAAACCGTACTCCTTTCTTAGACTATTGCATTTAATGATCACTCGATTTACACAAATCACTTCGTTAAGTCCTAATTTTGAATAAACAAATCCAGGCGCTGTGGGTAACACACCAAAGGTAAGAAAATACTTGAGTGGAATCAAGTATTTGCTCATCGTCAGTTTACATAAGGTATGATCATTAGAATGGCGTGTCCTTCGTGTTTTATAGTGTTTGAGAAGTAATTTTATGTGTTTTTCAATTTTGCGCTTCATCAACGATCACAATCGATTTCCTCAGCAGACAAATAGACGTTTACAAATGTTTTCATAACAAAATGCAACGTGCAAGAATGAGTTTCTCGCTCATCGATTTATTATTTCTATATTATTAGTATAAATAAGAGTTGTATATTTACTTATAAAAATATTTGAAAGCATTAATATAATATGTTAAAGAATTGATGTAGAAGAACACTTAATTTACATGTCATCAACGATTTTTCAATCACATGATTCGGACCGATGTCATAATTGCGATCACATTCGTTTTATCTCTTACCTAGGGTCCTCAGGAGCAGAGCCCGATTCCTTTCCAGAGGTTAGAGCACACACACTACCCGAAAGTGAACAAGCGCCCTCCACGTAACATATGAAAGTGACGTTAGGGTGCAAACGAGCGCAAATGGCGCGTAAATCGCGGAAAGTTATGCGAAAACTGCGCCTGCGCCACGTGCAAGCGTGTCTCGTACTGCCTCCGCGCGCGCCTTCCACGCTCTTTTATCACATCGCCCGTAGCCCGCCTTCAACTTGACTTTTTGCCGTTTGACGTCAGACTAATTATTTTAACGTTAACTAAAATATACGTTTTAGTAAAAAAGTAAGTACGTTGAGATTTCTCAAATAATTGGATAAACTTTGGAATAAAGTATTTTTTACAAATCTTATATAAAAATCTTATACATTAATTTCTTTTAACATATCTACAGAAACTAGATCCGTAATCATACGTAATCCTAATATGAGAGTGATCAGTATGAGAGGATCTTGTGCCAGTCAACCTTGCTATACCTATGATCTGCTGCCCTGAGTTTCTTTAATGGTAAAAAATACAATATATATTATGTATATAAATATCAATAAAAAAAAACATAGACATCGTGCCAAGAATAGTCTCAGTTATGGGTCTTAAGCATAATTATTATTCTCTAAGGTAAATTTCCATCTACGATTGTGGTCATGACTGTAAGGGAATAACAAAGTATTTTCTAGTAAATAAATTATCTAATACTTTATTAGAAGAACCATATTAACACGTGTCTAATACACACATCCGTTATATTCATTAAATCATAAATCGACATTTTTTACTGGTGCACACAAAGGACAAAAAAAGCAAAAGACAAATCCTCTAATAACTTACATTGATTAATTTGTTACTTATTGATTGAATATTAAGTATCTATTGTGTTAATAGTAACTAGGCAATAGGTACTTAGCAAATAAAATTAAAATTATAATAGTAGTGTAATTTAAAGGTCGGAGTTATTACGTATATACGTAAAACTATTTACCCTGTTTGTACCTACGATAATTAATTGGTAAAGGCAATTATAAGGTCCATAAAATCTGCAAATATTGAAGACATAATCATAACTCTTTATGTCAGTTATTGCATTGATTATAACTCATAATTGTCAGACAACCCTGTCATTGAACTTTAACATTGAAAACCTTTTCGAACCTAGCACTGCCCGGACTATACATGGTAAATATATAATAGTGAATGATGAATGATGATAATAGAATAATGATATGGAATAAAATAAAAATAAAATAAATCTAATCACATAATTACGATATTTACTTCATACAAGAAAGACTACAGACGAAAAGTACAGGAAAAAAGTTTTATTTATGAAATTTTTTTTATGTAATAGGAGGCTCATCTGATGTTAAATGATACCTCCTAGCCCATGGACCCTCATATTACCAGAATGAACTCGTTCTCGGCAAAAACTGCCTGGAATGCGTAGTCTTGGAACGACGGACGTCGATGTGATACGGATGGTATCTTATATTCTGCCTTGACGTCCCTAATGAAAGCATGGTCGGCTTCGCAGTCTCTAAATGATAGTGGACAGCGTGGAGTTGTACCCTCTAACATTTTTTCAAGTTCACGGCGAGTGTGGATGGTAGCCTTTGTTGATTTGGTCCGTTTGCCCCGAGATTGATCCAACGCCCGAAAAAGCGAATGCGTTGTGTTACGATTTAAGCCTTTATAATCAAATTCAAATAGTTTCTGCAATGTCAAGATAATCATAAATTTGTATCGTCATACTGTCAGAAAACAGAGAATAAAGTTCTTTTATTCACGCTGCTTACGTAAAAAAACAAATAAACAAAAGCAAACAGACACAACGTTAGAGTGATGTATTGGAGCTCTTCGATTGGCAGTGCTTACTACGCAGATCATAACGAAGCAAACATACTGTGCTTATGTACCTACTCAGTTTGTTGCCTAAATATTTTAGACGAAATTTGATAAACTTTAGCTTTAGAAATTTCTTTAACATCAGCTTTTTTTACTTACAGCTGTCGTTAAATAAAATTATAGCAATTGATATTTGTTAGGAAAATGAGACCTTACTGTCCGTATTGTCGCTAGTATCGTATAACATATGACTTATTTAAGCATACAGAAAAAAACGGAAACTGTTTTGATATTTATTTGAACTTAAACTAAACACGTTTTGTATTAAATGTTCTCGACGAAAATCATGAATTTAATATATTTTCAAGGTTTTGACGCGCGAGTTACTATATATATATATATATTAATATATATATGTATATACATACTAGCAGATCCGGCAAACGTCGTTTTGCCATGTATATCATTTATAATAAAAAATAGGGGTTGATCGTAGAGGGGTGAAAATTAGGGGTTGTATGTATTTTTTAATGTTGTATCATAAAAAAATAGAAATTAAAATTTTTGTCTAAAAAATAAAAAAATAAATTTAGGGGTGGACTACCCCTGGATGAAAAATAGATATTCCTACTTGATTGCGCACATTTCAATTGGAGTTGCCGGAATATTTATTTTCAACGGACTGTTAAAAATTAAAAAAAAGTTTTTTAGTTATAAATTAAAAAAATATTATAGTGATCCGAGATGTGAGATGTTTATTTATAGTGATTTTATAAATAAATAAAAATGTGTCTGTTCTTCTCTGGGGTGTTAGAGCAATCTATTATGTCACTTATTTTGTATAAATATTAAATAGATAATGCTGTTTAAAAATGTAGATTGTAATGTAAAAAAGAGTAAATTAGTATTTATTAATAATCTACATTGATTATGCATCGTTCGTATCCGGTTCAACAGGTTTTTCACCGTAACCCATTCGGTTATTATGCTTTACATTCCATAAATTATATAGGAAATTTTTAAGATTACAAAAATAACTTGATACAATGTTTCGATTCTTGAAGGACGTTTTACGCGGGATTTTAGTAGTCTTAATAATAATATTATTAAAAGTAGTATTGGCCTAGTGGCTTTAGCGAGTGACTCTCATCCTTGAGGTCGTAGGTTCGATCACCGGCTCCCTTATATCCAAACAGTCGACGGCGTGTGTCAGGCACCTGCTTTCCTATTAGATCGACAAATAATCATGAAACAGATACAAAAATCTGATGCCCCGACCTAAAAAGGTTGTAGCGTCACTGATTTATTTAATAATAATGTAAATTTAATATTTATGCATGTGACTAACTGTATGGAAAGCTCTTTGCATGATAAATTTATGGTTTGTTTAGATCTTTTTGGCATTTACCTAGATTATTTATCCGGTATTTTTTTATAATAAATTGTCTTCCTTATTTTCATAATTTAATGACGACATGGTAATTAATGATTCAACTAAGCGTTAATCATGCTTTAATATATTTATAGTCTTCACAGATTAAGTAGAACCTTCAAAATGTTTTGAAATAAAATGTTTTCGATTTTAAATACTACAAGTATTTTATTATTATAATAATTATGAATCGTTTTAAATTTGAATTTTACTTCGTCCCGGCACATAACTTGGGCATAGGATGGTAGGCATTTGATTTAGATTTCTACACATCTTTAGGACTGCGGACAAGTACACAATTTATGTTTACACCCCTTGAATCAGCTGATCTATTTAAAAAAATAATAAAGTGAAATTAAATTAAATACAGTTATCTTGTCTGGAACGCAATCATTATTATATTTTTTGTTAATAAGTATTTTATAATTATAGTTTGGTTTTACATGAAGCATTCTCTTCTTTTATATATATATATACAAATATATTATATATAAAAAACCCTCGCATTCATTTATTGTTTATTTCAAGAATCGGAAAATCCAGTTGTGTGTTTTATTCGCAAATTTTCCATCTCCCATCGAGCTTACGCGCGAACGAGTTATTTTGTATGATTGAACCATATCAAGGCCAAGAAATAAGTATACATTTTACATTAATAAACATGGCCGAGGTGTGTGTTTTTTTTTGTCAGTAAATACCCACTCTATTTCGGTTTGTCGTGTAAAGGGCTATTCAACTTATAATTTCAAAGAAAACATAGCGATTAAGGTACGTAAACGTTTAATACTGTCTTCCGGTGACAATGCTGATAGAGTTGATGTGGTAATTAAATTACATAGTTAATTAATACAAAAATTATGTTCCGTTACGCTATTCGGCCTAAAACGTTCTGGCCAAAAGATCTGATTTTGTTAAACTTACCATGACTTCTTACCAGGTGGTTCTTAAACACAGCCCAAAGGAATACTTAAAAATGTATTATTTTAAATTTACAACAAACAAAAACAGTTTATCCGCATTGTTTTAATTTAATGTCTCGACAAAAAACTATACAAAGTGTATATATATATATATATATATTGAAACCAAGCGCGGCTGTCCAAAGGTTGGTCATGGATATAATTGCCAAATTAATTAGACAAAAAGTTCCGTTAACCTGTTTGTGTGTTTTGGATGTAATTTTTTTACGTGTTAACAAAAATATTAAACAAAAATAACCTATTAATTTTGTTTTGGCCTTAATTGTACCTATTAAATATACCTACTTAGTACTTAAAAAGCTATTAATGTATTGATTTGATAAATTACATTAAATCAAGGTTTTATCTAAAAAATACGTACCGCGTGTGATTATTAAATGTTATGTAAAATGAAAAACGAAAATTAAATTATAATAAATTCGGAATTATTTTAATATGCTGTTGATTTGAATAATTACTATAGAAAAATCATGAAATAATTTAATACCTGAGACTATTTTGAATCTCTTTAACGTTTTGAGTTCAAAATTTACAGTTATATATTTACATTTCATAAAATTCGTAAATAATATAAATTATCTATTTGAAGACAATGAATTTTCTTAAACCCGTAAAAATTACTGATAAAAATTGTCACCTTCTTAAAACACATCACTTGAATGGGGTGTAACTTTTTAAATTGTTGGCAAATTACTGCTTTTTTATCTGTATTAAGGTTAAAGAAGAAATCTTAATTTGCTTTTACCACGATCTAACACAGAAATGAGCTAAAAGCTGCACTTTTCTATCCTCACTTGTAACTGAAAATAAAAAAAAATATATAAGAAGAGAGAGAAGCGTTATAGTTTCGAGAGTATAGAGCTCAAAAACTATTTATTCTTTGTATGAATGGTCGGATAATGGTCGTTGTCCAAAATGATTCGAATGAATATAAATTTACAATAATTATAATAGTATAAATGTTGTCGGTGTACTTAAATAAAATAAATATTACACGGCTTTAATTAATCAAATTTATTTAATAGCACCTTAATGTGAGTTGCAGAAAGTCTCCAGTAATGTCTTTTGAAGGCTAATTACTTGTGTTATATCAGGTTAAAGGAATTACTCTCTATTTGAGTTAAAGAACAAGAGACAAGGTCGATTTAGTATTAATTCGTAATAAGGCATTAAAATAAGTTTATAGTAAACATTATGATCACTTTTAGGAAGGTGAAACTTTATTTTCACCTTCCTAAAAATGATCATAATGATATAGATAAATATTTGACATTTAAAAATCAAAATGGCCAATTATAAAATGTAAGATTTGTAAACAGGATTGTGAATTAAAAACGGAGGATATGCAAAAATCTAAATTTTAAGAGCGAGAAAAAAATCACCATCACATATTATGTTATGGGTGATCACTGATCAATATTGATATTAAATTGTGACGTTGGAATAATCACATTATTCAGATTTTCCTTGATAAACTGGTTTTATGTTGTCATTATAGAATCAAGAACATAGTTAAACTATACATTCTACAAGTAAAAACACAAAATTACAAGTAAAAAGTACACGTAAATAGATTTTTTTATATAATAGGCTAACGGAATTTTATGGTATGGATATGGCGGACTCTTCAAACCCTAAAGTACTACGTATTTACTGAACCAGCCTGATTGCTATCCTTAAGAGATCTAGGGTTTGTAGCTTTAGGTCTGTCGGTTTGGACATTCAGGATATAATTATACATAAATATTTTGTCAGAATATATATATTTCCTACATTGTTGTTGTTGTTGTTTGGAGTGACTAAGCAGTCACTTAATGTATTCCTCCATCTAATTATAATGCAACACTTTGCGATTTAAGTACTGCAAATCTAAATAAAAACGCAAAACTAATTTAAAAATATCTATTAAACTATTCCATGCTATTGTTACTTTTAACGGTAAAAAACATTTAAAAGCAATTTAATTTTACTTAATTACCTTTATTATTATATTATATGTATAATATTTTTTTAGGCTTTATCATTTTAAAAAAATGTGTTTATGAATAGGTATGTCTAAGTCCATGACGTATTCATAATAAATAAGCTGTACATTATTTTACTACAAATAGCTGCCAGTTCATTTTCATACACGCTGTTTTTCGTTTCTCCATCTTTTGCAAAACATATATAGAATTTGAAGGTTTGACACGCGTGAGCGTGCAACATAGTTTTTTTTTAGTTTTATTTATTGTAATTACCTATATTATTGGAATACGGAGATTCAAAACATTTTCTCCTTTTATCTGTATTTGACTTTATAATGTTATATTATGGATCCACAGAGGAGCTGGGACGACATTGACTGCAAATTGACTTATGACAATCTTGTGAGCTGGAGTACAGGTTCAGCGCTTGCTAGGCCATTGGCCGTGGGTGAGGCCGGCTACTGGCTTCACGCTTACCCTTCGTCAAATACAGGAACATTTCTTGAGCCTGACACGCTCCGAATCGCATCCTGTCTGCGGCTTGGGGTTCCGGTCTGCGCTCCACATAAATGTCCCTGTGGCAGTGATGTCGACAAGCTGGACGTCACGGACTGTCATGCCAAAAAAGTGCAGGCCACTTCTGGAGACATGTGATGTGATGCGGCTGAAAAAGCTACAACCTGCAAATAGACCCCTGGTCTAGGCTCCGAATATGATTTTGTCCCATTCGGTGTCGAGACCTTGATCTGTGGGGACCTAGCGCTGTAAGGCTTTTTAAGGAAATAGCAAAAAGGTTAATCGACATCACAGGAGACCGAATAGCTGGCAGCTACCTCGGACAAATAATTAGTCTAGCTATTCAAAGGGTGATGCTGCCAGTATCTTCGGAACCTTGCCTAAAGGGACTCCTGTTAATAATATCTTTAGTTATTATATTTTAAGGTTAGTTGTTGTTCTTTTTTTGTATTTATTACATAAGTACTAAGTATATTAAAAATAAATATACAGTTAAAATTATGTAGAACTTGAAGGGCACTAATAATCTTACACAATCTATACATGCTTTCGGTGAATGACCGCCCGTTCTTTTGACTTCTGTGTTGCCAACTACATTTCTATAATACTCGTCACATTTAGTATTTAATGAATCAACATAACACTGATTGGGTTGTTGTTGCATATTGTAAACATTTTCTCCGATACATAAAGAAATGTAATAAATACGATAGGCTTAAAAGCGTCAAAGGATTGACTTGGGATAGTTGAAACTACGAGTAGCACCCTTCTTGCCACATGCTGAATACAAGCGGTTATTTAATAGCGCGTGTTGAAATGGTGTTTCTGATAGCCTGGTTAATGTGTCATTACGGGTGTGTATATTATTGTATTTGTTCGCGATACCAATGACCAGAACCAGTCTGTTGCACAGATCCCCCTTAACAGAGACGTTGCGCATACTGATTGCTGTCTCCGACACTATTGACATCTTTATATGAGTTCACAGTAGCGATAATGTGTATCTTATGTATTTAATTTTTCCTTTTACATTCTCTTATTGGGTTTCCGTACTGTATGGATAGTGTATGTATTTTCGTGAATAAATAAATAAATAACGTAAAGAAAATTATTTGCTGCTGCAAATTCATTGATTCATGGTGCATGAATCAGACATTCTTCTTCCACTTGTACTGTGTATCTCTTTCAACTCCTTGAATATTTTGACACCTGCTTGTCAACTTCGCTAATTATTCCTAAAAAATGTTGATCATATGAAGGCACTAACGAGCCAATTCTATGATCGTTCTGTCCTTGGATTGCAAACGAAGTGCAGTATCCGGGCATAACAATTTCATTATTTGCTCCAAACGACGACTTGAAAACAACAATAATTGTATTTCCTTATTCTGTTCAAAAACCCCGCGATTCATTATTATCGTATAAAAATAAGGATTTTAAAGGTTCTTCTGGTTTACAAATGGATGAGAGTGAAACTTTACCACCAGATCAACTGGAGTCCCCTCACCAGATCAACTGGAGATCACTTGGAGTTCCCTCTTTCCAGTTAAGTGCTATACAGTGTGCACACTTATTATCTTTATAATACTGTTACACGAAAAAGCCCTGTAAAGGATAGCCCTTTTTAGAATGCCATTTCTGTAGCGACTCGCCACTAGATAACCTATTAAATGGAAAGTATACGAGTATTCCATCGTTTGTTCGACGATATATATAGAATTATCGTCGATTGTTTAACAATTCCCGACTCGATGAACTTGTATGAATATACAATATAACGTTTTCGGGCAATCCACAATTCGTTTAGTTTAAAAAGCTCTGTTTCTATACCTTTACAAGGGGGATTCTTTCAATTAGATTTTGCTTGCTTAGGTAAAAGATCTATAAGTTATCCTTGGTGAAAGTTCTCTGCTGTAGCACCCCAATATTGATAATGGTATTGCCCAGAATACAAATAACTTGTCTTTAAATGGCTTAATTTTTTTCTTAACCACCAGGCTTTACACTTCATTCCGATATCAAGATTGTCTAAAAAGGACGTAACCAAGAGAAAATGTTATATCCGTGCAAGCTTGTCAATGTACACAATATGTAGATCTGTTCGATCCTTATCTATGATTGAAAGTTAAATTAACAATGGACGTGAAATTGAGATAGTTCTTGTTTTTAACAACACGTTTGTCATCAATCACCCACAATTAGACACTTATACAATTAATATTATACAACAATCGTCTTTATTTCCTTACGGAAGTCACAAACTGCTAACATAAATAAAAATCTTGAAGCTAAAGTAGTCGGTAAACGTTCTCGTAATTTCAAATGACATCAATGTAAATATTTTATTTAATATGCTTGGATAAAAAACTGCGTCATTCTGACATGACATGTATTTATCGATAATAGTACTTCATTTGTTTGTGACGTAGTACATTTCCATTTACTCGTGAATTTTAAAAGGGTACTAATATAATAACATAAAAATTTGATCGTACGAATCAAAGGTTGTATACGAAACTTTATTTTAAATTATAAGCCTTGAATGCCTAAAACATGCAGGTAAAGCAGCTTTTAATGCTTGAGGCATGTGGTGTGGTGGACATGGGGGACGTACTATGGAGAGTACTTAAACCTGCCAAAGGTACAGTATTTACTTAAAAATATGTCAGAAGTATCTTTATATCCGTTCGATCATCGAAAAAGATGAGGTCATGCAGTAAAGGCCATAAAATCGACGTATTTTGAAGAACACTGTACGTGTGGCAAATTTATGCATTTAAACGTAATTATTTTGGAAATCACTATGTGCAGTCAATAGCCTCATTAACGAGTGTGAGAAGACCGCTTGATGAATGAAGTCAATTAATAAGAAGAAAAGTCAATGCGAAGATTTATTGTAGCGCGACAGGCTGTGTTGGTTTTTGACATTACTTATGTTGTTTAAAAACTAGCAAAATATTACTAGCACATACTAACTCATTGAGTAAATAATAATGTATTGTACCAAGTTCCGGATCCTGAATTGGGCATAACACACACTTTTACTCCTGTTTCTTGAATGAACGGTCTCCTGAACTCGCCGCACGACGTCTATCTTTGGATCTAACATGCCGGTTTGCTCGCGATGAATCTCTTAAAAGTACTAGCGTTTGCGAAAATTCATAGAAAATCTATACGCTAGGCTATACGGCTCTTAGATAAACATTCATCCATGTTATATAAGAATGCCATTTTGCTTATTAATATTTCTTGAAAAGATAAAAAAGATTACATAGTTTTGACTAGGGTTAATTTTGTGTTAATATCAATGTTAGACATACAAAAACATAGGCATAGAGTTGTAGTACAAAACTCATTACAATAGCTAGTCGTATTCCACGCTTTAAGCTCTTAATAAAAATTTTTTTTTGTGAATTAGCGTCCTCAGGCAGTAAAGTTTTTATAATACTTAATAATTACTGTTTTTTTCCATCTCTAAAATATCATTATTTTTAAGTTAAATAGTAAAAAAATTGTAGCAAGTTTTTCGAAGTTGGTTAAAAAGTTTGCACACATTACACTATAAGAATAAAAAAATATATTGTAAAGTATTAATTTTTTACTTAGACAATCCTAATTATATTTCTTAAAATGTTAAACCTTGATAAAATAAAAAAGTTATTTTGTAATTTTTACTTCGTAAACCAAGGTTATTGAAAAGTTTTGATAAATAGGAAAATAATGTAGATAATATTACCATTTTCCGTAGAATAATTATTAAATTTATCGAACATTAAACTATGTAAGTAATTAATGTAAATTGGTATGGAAATATGAATTCCTCTATGTACATTGACTCTTTACACGTTTAGTAATTATAAATTGCATTTAAATATTGATCCTAACTTAGTTAATACACTTCTGGACACATCTATTGGCCCACCTTGCATTTTCAGTTTCTTTTGGTCCTAACTAAAAATTTATATTAGGTCGAGTAAAAATTTTCTATGCAGTTTTGAACCTGATACATTTTACCATCTTTTTCGATCGTATTGTTTTAAATTTGAATTTAGAATACCACACCACATGGAGATACGTCTAACAAGTCGGGTAGGCGCCTTGATGAAGTCAGTTGATTTTTGAATAAAAAACGTGTTTTATCAAATAAAGGTTTAATTTAATAACGCGTGTTGCCTCCATGGGCATCTACGACAGCTCTCATACGATTAGGCATAGAGTTTATCAACCGCTCTATGAAATTTTGAGGGATCATCTCCCATTCCTCTTCTATGGCAGTTTTCAATTCCTGCATCGTCTGGGCAACTGGCTGACGAGCCCTAACACGTCTTTTTAGCTCGTCCCACATGTGCTCAATGGGGTTCATATCTGGGCTTCTGGCTGGCCAGTCCATAACTGCGATGTTCACATCCCGAAGATATTCTCTGACGATGCCGGCCGTATGGGCTCTTGCATTATCATGCATAAAAAGGAAATTTGGGACCACATAGTCCGCGTATGGCATCACGTGAGGTTCTAAGCACTCAAGAATGTACCTTTCAGCATTTAATGTTGGCAGCCGTGGTCCCGTAACAAGCTCAAGTTGAGTTTTGGGCTCGCGGATATACCGCCCCAGACAGTCCATGAGCCACCGCCATAAGCAACCCTCTCTTCAAAGCAGCATTGTGCAAAACGCTCTCCCTTACGTCGGTAGACCTTCTTCCTTCCATAATTGCCATGTAATGCAATTTTAGACTCATCAGAAAAGAGTACACCGTTCCAATGCTGCTGAGTCCAATATCAGTGTGAGCGCGCGAAATGAAGGCGCGCTATTCGGTGGGCTCACGTTAGTTTTGGGCCATTAGCTGGCTTGTGTGGTACCATATCGCGTTCTTTTAATCTTCTCCGAACAGTTCGAGCGCTCACATTTACTCCATGGAAGTCGCGAAGTTGGTTTTGTATCTCAATGGAGGTAAGGTGACGATTTCTCAAGCTGGTCGTCACAATGAATCGATCCTGCCTTTCAGTTGTGACCCGAAATCGTGGCCTTCCTTGGCGACGAACAAAGTCGCCAGTCTCTAGGTATCTCCGATAAGCGTTTCGGACCGCAGATCGACTTAAATTAAGTTGATCACTCACATTTCTTTGGCTGTGTCCGGCCCGGATAAGTGCCACAGCTTGGGCGGCGACTTCAGGCGAAGTATCCATAGATTATTGATAGAACCTCATCTTAATGTTAAGAATAAGTAATGTTTGTTGCAAAACCAAAGAGAAAAATCACACTTTCAAGAATTAAATTACTACACCAATTTAATCAAGTTTTTTTAGTATTCGATTGTTTGATATCAATGAGCAGGCTCCAAATTGTCTTTTGTTTCTTTAAATTCTGTGTTCGAAATTAAAAAAAAAAAATTGAATGCTATTATGAATGTGCCAGGTTCAAAACAGCATAAAAACTTTTACTCGACCTAATATAAACTTTTAGGTAGGACCAAAAGAAACTGAAAATGCAAGGTGGGCCAATAGATGTGTCCATAAGTGTATTATAGATTATACTAAATATTTAAAACCCCAACGTTTTAAATATTTCCTTTAGGTTTAGTGACCACAATTCAAACTTATGTAGATAGACTCAAAATGTCGTCTTTTTGCAAAACATTTATCAATACAGAATAAATATCTACTACATTACAATGGATCATGTTCACTTTTTCTATATATTTATTACGATTATATTTACTTACCACTAATTTGCTAACAATTCGTTTTCTAATCATTGTTAGTAACTTCGTAGACATTTTCGTAGATGGGTGCTACGACATTTCTTTCGTAAGCCTCTACGTCTGCGCTGAGACCACCGATCTGGCTAGGAGAATTTTGTATTTAGATTTTATAATAGCACTTGCCCAATTGACCTTGACATATTGCATAATTGTATTATTTTACATTCCAATACATATGAGAGTTATGTTGATGAAAAAATAATAGTAAATTTTATAAAATTTATACATTATCCTTAAATATTCGTACGATTTCTTCCTGGTAGATGCTTTTTTAGTGTCACTTAAATGTTAATATTTAAATATTATTGATCACCACAACAATGAATTATATTATTATTTATTATTTTAAATTAAATTATTTTATAAAAAGGTATATTAAGAATAATATGAAGAAACAAGCGATATTCTGCACAGTTTTGGAAACTTTATAATTTTGACATGACCTGGGCGACATATGATGTTTGTACTTAGAGAGAAATAAGTGCGTGTAAATTGCTAAAACAGAATACCGAATACTAATTTCGCTTCACCTTGTAACATCAAGTGCGAACTTGAGGATCAGGGCTGACAACTCCAAAGTGTGCGCACATGTTTGTATATTTACAACAAGCAAGTTATTCCGAGGTTCCGAGGCGTAATTTAAATAAATCCGCGTTTATGATATGGAGTGGATTTTTAGAAAAATAAGTAGCGCTTGTACCTTTAAATAAAAATGCGTTGCGTTACGTATAAAGTACGTAATAAAGAGCTAATCAAATACATATTTGTATGGAAAATTGTATCGACAAAATGAAAAATTTGTAAAAGAAGCATCCTGTATCTGTACCGTTTCGTGCAGCTGTAAAACTAAAGGTTATATGTTTTTCTTACGTTCTATGTGGGATTCTATTTTATTTATTATATAATAAAATAAAATCTCTTTATTATACATATATACTGATAACATCAAATTATAATTGGTATGTTTTGATGGTTTACTATTTGATACATGTTTACAAAAAATAATTTGGATACTGTATTAACGAGATTAGATCTTTATCTCACAGATTTACATGTTAATTAATTAATAATTACTTTAGCTGCGGGAAATAAATGGTAGCGGGATTTAGGTAGTACTATCATTAAAACAGTTTTTACCTTTAAAATAAAAATCTTCGCTGACAATAAAATGTAATTTATACACACAATAATGGAGAATATATGTCATCACAATTTTTATGAAGGTAATACCGGTTTGTTTGTTGAATACGAACCTAACGCGTGACTCCTGCGAATATTGCATATTCATTTGTCTTATCCAACGATTGTCCTGGATTTAACTTGTTTTATGAACAAAAACAATTATTTAAACGTCACGTAAATAATATTCTATTTATATATACACCGCTCATTTTACTTACTCGTAAATTAAAATAAAATCGAAGCATTTAAATATTTGAATGTATAAGTGATAAAATTTATTATTTTGGCTCACTTTTCCGCATTTTAGAAACAACATATTTTTTACGGGTTGGATTTGTTATGCTTATTAAAATAATACAATAATTTATTTTGTATGGGTACGTCATATTCCCATTTAAGCTATCAGGGCAGAATATGTCGATATATAGAATATTGACATATTGTGCCCATATCTTCTTACTTAGCCCACAACCAATGGTACAACTGAGAATTCAAATGACTGACACGTTGGTCTCAGATGAATAGAGCTTTTAAGCTTCTTTATTTTTGAAGTGAAACTTCTTTAGGCCCATGAGGGTAAAAAAATTACGGAATAATTTATTGAAATCTCAATTGACGAATTGTAAATTAAAATGCCATGTGTTTTTACTATCGAAGAAATAAATTTAAAAAATTAAATTTATTATTTGTATTAATTTTCGACACTTAATATTTTAATGAATATAAAATTAATTAAATTCCTAATATATGTTCCTTTTCCCTCCCTTTAAGTTTCTGAAATCTAAAGTTTTAGATTTGTATAAATATGAACAAGAAAAATAAATACAATAAAAATATATATAAAATAAAAATAAATTATTATTTATAAGTATTCTAGCGAAATAGTGTATTCGTATTGGAGTTATACTAAAACTTGAAATCAACGACTCTGGGCGTGGTTAAAATTTATTTATAGTAAGTACACTCCGAACGAACCATGTACAAGTACATCTGGTTGTAAGTCTTATTGTGCTTATGAAAACATTATATCAAAAGCATTTTAATTACATTCCTTTTAAAAATAACAACATCACAAGAAAACACTATAAAATCCGAATATAATGAGTTTTTAGAATGTTTCCATTGTAAGAAAATATTTTTTG
Source organism: Pieris melete (assembly GCA_963693345.1). NCBI lineage: Eukaryota > Metazoa > Arthropoda > Insecta > Lepidoptera > Pieridae > Pieris > Pieris melete. The sequence goes on along the minus strand of CAVNZK010000306.1, from coordinate 299,005 downwards.
TTGCGTTATTGTTTTTAATTTGATACGTTAGTGATGAAATGAGACTCTATATGAATTATAACTATGCTCCACATTTTATTATTATTACCTACTTCGCGCAATAATTTTTGTAACCTTAAGTGGGTTAGTATACTAGGTATATTAAAACCTGAATAAGTAATAGTATTTGCTAATATTTAATTGCTATTATTTCGTAATTTTATCCTTACCTATGAACACATGGCAAATAGGCGAGTCGTTCTACGTATTAATTGAACCTCTCACAAACACGGAACAGATTGTGTATCGAATGGACGTTATGGCGGCCAAATAATAAACGTTATTTTTTATAAATTTTTGTATAAGAATACTACTTTTTAACATAGTTGTGTGCAACGAGTAGGAAGATAAATTAAGACCCTGAAGTATTTTAATAAGTTGCAATCACTTCTCGAATTTTTCTTTACATTGAATAATATTGTTTATTTATTTTTAAAGCCCCTTGAGTTCCTGCTTTGTAAAGATTTTTGTGGGATTTGTTTCGCGTTTAATTTACAATTACGTAATATTTCAATTTATGCAGTACAGACACAATAATTAATCTATAATTTGCAGAACATTGGTTAATTTTATAAACATACTAGCAAACTCGGCGAACTCCGTTTCGCCACCAGATGGCTTCGTTTTATGTAACATTTCGTTTGGTGATCCCGCTTTTCTATTGATATTTTTCCTATAAACTTCACGGAGCCCGAGACCTTTCCAAGGAATGCAAAACCGTGGAAATCGGCTCGTGCGTTCTGGAGTTATAGCGTCAGGAAGGAAAACCCGACTTATTTTTATATAGTAGATATTCTATTGCAATGATACGAAAATCACGTTACAATTTATTATATACACATATAAGTATACAAAATAATCCTTTAGACTCGTCAAGAATATCAATCATTGAATACCTATAATAAACATTTAAATATAAATATTTGCCATTCATTTGCATTCTATCTCCTGATCAAAGGTCGCCAGCAGCAACGTGAGTGTTTATCAATCCTCTTACAATGTAGTGTCTCATGTGTTCTTTAATGTTTTATGTTAAGGCAAATAATGGAGCCAAGCACTTTAAGCCACGTACTCATATTAGATAAATTAAAGGTTATTATGAGGATGCGGTATAAATTTATTAATAATGCGAACCTGTTACCTCACTCTGTTTTGATTCACCATATAAACAAGAGGAATGCCGAATAAGTTTGAGGAATTAAATATTATGACACCATCTGGTCAATTAATTTTTGAAGCCTAGTTGTATGTACAAAAAATATAAACGATTTTAAAACAAATGGTGACTTTCACCAGTATAATACTTGAAACAGAACACATCTATGCGTACGACCAACCAGGCTCCAGACGATAAATCACTCCTTATATGGAAATTGTATTCATTTTTACAACAAAGTCCTAAGAGAAATTAGACAATTATTACTGAATAAATTCAAAACTCTCGTTTAATGTAAATTAATCAATAAAGCTTTTAATTAATTTGACGATTATTTAAATGATTCTAATCCTCGGGATTGATTTGCCCAAGTTCAAACAATTTGTATGACTCAAAACATGGCGATTCAAAAGAGTGGCGGAAAGTTTCTTGCCAGTTCTTCTTTCCCGCTCTACGCCCTTGACTTACGAACTGGTAGTAAATGTTAATTTAGAATCGATTTAACGGCTTTACTGTTGAATTTCATAAGTGTACTTGCTTACCTATATGACAAAAAAAGTTAATTACGCACATAATAAAAATATCTCTTGAGCCACGAAAGAGGTTCATATTAGGTTATTTTATTATTATGCAAATTTTAACTCTTACTCGAGTTATATATATATTAAAACTAAGTGACACATCTATTACCTATAAACAATATAAGTGATGTCGACCTATTGTAGGAGTACATTCTCGGAAACGAGAATAAGATATTACAATTTATGAATGTATGAAAAGATAAAGGGCTAATTTATTACTACAAAAATTGGTGTTTTACAATTTATCTATAAGTTGATTTGCGGTTGTTAACATTTCGTTTGCACTTTTTATTATATCGTACAATTAACTACTATAATTAGTATAACTAACGTTAGGTTACATAACTCATGTATCATGTTATTTTCGCCCAATCTTTAGTTTAACCTTTGTGAAATTGTAATCCGACAACGCTGTATTATTATTATGAGTAAAACCAAAGGTACCTCATAGTTTTATATTAATATTATACCAAGTCGAATCAAAATACCTAATCATCAGCTAGGAATTGGAAATACAATGTTAAAAACAGTGTATTACGCTTCTCCTACATAAAACACTTTCGTAAGTTATACGTCAGTGACTTCACCTTGTCCGAAATCATTAATAAGCGTAGAGAAACAAATTATTTTATTATACTTTAAGTAAAAAACGGTAAGTTTTAAAGCGGTAAAGCTTAACAAAACGACTGGTTTAGAATAAATTACTCAACGCATCATTATTAACAGGTTTTACTGAGTATTAAATAATAATATTTTTATAGTTTTACATTTTCTAGGGTCAACACTTATTGTATATTATTACTTATTCTTATTGGAACATTCATTTGTGCCGCGGGCGGGAGTGCGTGTACGTCAGAGAGGATATCTGTTCTCGTTGCCTCGGGTATTTCCAAACCGATTCGACTTAGGGTTCTTCAAGAAAAGAACATACCAATTCTTAAAAGGCCGGCAGCGAGCTTGTGAGCCTTCTGGTAGTGCTAGTGGCCATGGGCGGAGGTATCGCATACATTAGGTGAGCGTCCAGCCCTTTTGCCTCCTGTAACATATATGTAAAAATATATTTTTTGTAAATATGTTTAGCTATTGAAATAAGTCATAATATTCTATTAAATATACGTAAATTTGGTTATAGATGGTTATCTTATAGATATGCAATGACCTCTGGATGTTGAAGAAGGAGTCCACAGCCATCAATCGCAATCTTGACGTTTGACATGCAAAGTAACACTTCTCCACAAATGAAATAGCGAATGTTTTAAATAACATCTGAACGGCAACCCTGTACCAAAGGATCATCGAAACGGACCTATCACGCGGTGGAAGATTCTTCAGATCTGGTTTCTGTGTTCATCTCATAAATTAAAATTGGGACGCACGATTTAATGTTAACATTATTTGGAAGTCTTAAAGCGAGTTTACCATGGTTTTATAGAATAATGTATATGATGTTATGAGTGTACTCCTCCCTCAAAGGCCGGCAACGCACCCACCAAAAATGAGTGTCTATGGACTGCGATGACTGCCCCTTTCGGGCGTCCTGCAGGATGGTTTGCACCTATTATGAAAAAAAATATATATATTTGTATATATAAATTGTAGCGCTATCCTATCGGTTAATCGTCTTTTCTTTCTCTTCTATCTATAGTAAATGTAAAATTAAGTAAATGTAAAATTAGAAGCATTAATATTTATTTCTTTAATGACGAATCACAAGTGTACATTGTGTTACCTACGTGAATAAATGATTTTTGAATTTTTTTTTGAAGATTATCTGTTTATCTTTTGCTTGCCTAACCTAAAATTGCCGTGTCATGAAAGATGACGTTTTCAGACACGTAGGTCATTGTCTTAAGAACCTCAAAGAGTTCAAACGATTCGAAACGAACACTGGATTCGTGAATTATTACTCGTGTAAATTAATGATATAGTCTCACTGTATAGCGACCCTCCCGTCGAGATAAATTATAATTCTAAACTCGGTCCAACGGCTTTAAAGTTCAGTGACATACACGTACCTACAGAAGAATGGTGTTTAAAGATATTCTTAGAAGAATATTACTAGCAGTACTATTGCGTTTTTAAATAAAATTTATATTTGTCTTTAATAATGTATGCTAATAAATGCTTTAGTGATAAAATTAAAACAACTTTTCATATATCATAATCTGCATTTCATTCATTATCACAGTGTGAATTCATTATTTTTACTATTTGTCTTAATTTGATGAATGTGAATGTTTGAAAACCGCATTTGATAAAAGCCAGTCAAAGTTGAACGAACTTCCACATTTCTTATTCGTATGCAAATATTAGCAATATTTTAAATGAACAAGAAATGTCAGCTTTTGCATTTGTGTGCCAACATATATTTTTCAAATCCAATATACTTTAACGTGCCTGGCAGTTCCTTTACACGTGATATTATATTAGAGAGAGGTTATACCAGTCTTGGTAAATAACACGTCCATTATAATAATAATTTTTATTAATCAGACAAATACAGTCTCATTACAGATTGTTTAGTAAGTTAGTAACAATAGTTTCTTAAGCTGGGTATCGATTACGCGCTCCTGGCGCGCGGACCATGAATGACCGCTCCGAGAGTGCGTTCCGTGAAACGCGTTCCAAATATTTGAAGTATATCAACTAAGCGCGCCTGGCGCGCGTGGCAACTGTTCCAGTGTTCGACCCTTCATCATGGAAGCCAGTCGTGTACGAGCAGCAGCAGCTTTTGTAATTATTAACAGTATTATAAACAAGAAAAAGCAGAAACGAAAAGTGCGTTGGTGGATAAAAGAGCTGTACCGAAAAAGAATGCAGTATGGAGTGACACTTATAAGAGATATGCAGTTCGAAGTGGTAGAAAACACAATAAAAAACTTTTGTACCATACAGTTGTATTAATTTACGGCAACTTTGGTTATCCATAATTGGGAGCGCAACAAACACAAAAAAATACGATATGTCCGTCCCAACTGGCGCGCGCGCCACGACTGATGCGTGGTAAAAAACCGACACCCGTCGGAACGGACCGCTCCGCGTTTGGGCGCTCCAACGAACACATTGGCGCGCGTTCCAAAGTGGTATCCATTGCGCGCGGCTGGAGCGCGCGCCAATGTTCGCCCTCTTGGAGCGCGTAGTCGATACGCGGCTTTAAGATGTATGTTAGTAGAATTAGTAAAAATAAGGAAAAAGTAGTTAAATAAAAACTATCAGGTACAAAGCCCTGCGGAGATGTCTGAGCAGTATCGTAAATAGGGGCACTCCATTCTCTCGATTATCATCCGTAAGATGTTGCTGGAGATGCCCCGCACCGCTTTCGCATAGTGGCGAAAAACAATCCACCCGCACCTCTGCAAACATTCCTGATGCGCTGCAGAAGCGAGGCAACCCCAGCAATACCCTAAATGCGATATTATACTGCACCCGAAGCGAGTTGTATGTTTGTCGAGTGAAACTGGCCCATAGGCTGTAGAAGCATAGTAGTAGCTACGTGTAGAAGTTAGTGCAATATGCTCTGAATAATGTGACTTTTACGTCATGAGAACAACGTACAAACCAACGAGCCAGCATATTTGCTCTCACCGACAACGCTCTTCCTTCTCTCTCTATATCGCCATTATCTGTGAGGTCGGGGAGTAGGACGTGCCCAAGGTATTTAAACTTACTAACTTGCTGTAAAACACAATTGTTAATAGTAACCGTCGGCAAATTTTGTAGTCTCCTCCTCCCTGACTCAAACACCATCACTTGGCTTTTCTTGGCATTATAGATAAGACCATGGGATGCAGCATATTTCTCACAAATAGCTAATAATTTTCTTAACCCGCAGACAGAAGCGCTAAGCAGCACCATGTCATCAGCATAGCTTAAATTGTTAAGGTTAATGCCATCTACGTTACAGCCAATTCTGGTGCCGGCTAACTCCTCTATCGGCTCATTTACATACAAGTTAAAAAATATGGGAGAAGTCAACCCACACTCCATCTTATACGGATCCGGCAGGACACCCTCCCAACGCACACTATTGACCTGACTTTTGTACCAATATTTAAGACTTTTTTCAAGTCTTTTCCAAAGCAGATCATAGGAAACAAGGTCAAATGCCCTGGACAAATCCAAAAAACATGCGAAGACAGGCGTCTTACGTTTAACATAATAGTTAATAGAATGCTTAAGACTCAAAATAGCACCATCTGTCATAGCCCAGGTTTAAAACCAAATTGATTATCGGGTGGCTTTATATATTTACTTAATTGAGTGTTAAGCACACCATCAGACACTTTTGATATAATGATTTCCAGAGATATAGGCCTGTAGTTATGAATATCGGCGAGATCGCCTGTCCTATTTTTAACTATTGGAACTTCAATACTACTTATCATATCTCTAGGCATGTAACTATGCGCTATACAAGCATTAAATAGAAGAAATAAAACGCGTGGCAAGTGTGGGCCTGCAAACTTGAGATGCTCGTGATGCTGCGACCGTCGTGCCCCGGTGACTTACCTCTAGCCATAGACTTTATAGTGCTTTATTTTTTTTTAATAGAAGGTTTCAAACTTCAATGGAATGGAAATGGGCACACTACCCGTGTTTAGATGGCAGATGGTTCAAAAAGGCTTGGAATGGCCTAGTTGGCAGAAAAAGTAGAGGACGCCTGAAATCTGGGAAGATGAAATAAAAGAAATATCAGGCAAAGATTGGAAAATAGTATTGAAGATGTGGATGAATGATGTTCTATTCAAGTGGATGAATTTGGAGGCCTTCGGAGGTCGTTTATGAAATAACAAAAAGTTAAAATCATTTATTCATATAGGTAACGCAATGTACACTTATGAACATCAAAAAATATACACATATATATATGAAATGCTTCTAATTTAACATTTACTGCCAGTTCTCAAATTAAGGGCGTAGAACGGAAGAGAAGAACTGGCAATAAACTCTCCGCCACTCTTTTTCAGCGTCAAGTTTTTTGTTTTACACAATGTTTGTAAGGAGCTGCAACCGTTACACCATGTTCCACACGACATCTTAAGTAATAAATAATAATAAAATAAATTAAAAACAAAGATTTGTCCCCTATTAGCAGGAGGCATGGTAAAATAGGAGCACGCACTTATATTCTCGTGGGAACAAAACGCAAACACATAGTCGAAATAACTAACATCACCGCATACACGAATTCAAGTACGGCCAGTCACCACACGAGTGAGAGAGCACCCGTTCACGAGTATAACGCATGGCCAGCCATCGGCCATATAATAATAACATAAACTTAAACTAACTTTTTAGTTCTCGGGTAAAGGATATTTTATCTTTAACTTACATACATATACATCTTACTAAGGAATTTATGATAGGGCTGTTTTGTACACCATTGACAACTTCAAACGCGTGCATAGAGGCTATTTTAGCTACTTATCAGATTTTATTTTTAATAGCATCCACTTTACAAAATTAAAAATTATTCGTGCACAACATTTATAAATAATGGTGACAAGAGAAGGATTCCGTTATAATCAAAGATGCTGATAATCTACTATATAAAAATAAGTCGGGTTTTCCTTCCTGACGCTATAACTCCAGAACGCACGAACCGATTTCCACGGTTTTGCATTCGTTGGAAAGGTCTCGGGCTCCGTGAGGTTTATAGTAAAGCAAATTCAGGAAAAATTTCAACAGAAAAGCGGGAATACCAAACGAAATGTTACATAAAACGAAGCTATCTGGTGGCGTTCGCCGAGTTTGCTAGTTAGCTATAAAGAAAATGTGTTTCGAAATAAAAGACAGCGATTGATTAGTTTATTTAATTTTATAAAAGATTATTTGTATGTGAATATAATACGTATACTTGTCATAATAACCGTGTGTTAGTATGATGGTCTAAAAACTGATTGAACATTTCTGTTAAACTGTGGTTATGCCGTAAATAGAGACAATTCCGCGACAAAGCAAACTTGTTTCGATTATGTATTATTATAAACTTATTATTATTATAAGCTTATAATTATAAGTAAAAAAGTGTTTTCTTTAAACGTCAAATAACTTGACTCTTATAGACATCCAGGATTATTTTATAATTAGGTTTGCACATTTTAGCACATATGGTGCTCAGATAATTATCACCACTCATTGAGCATGTAGGTCGATTTAAAATTATTAACCCACAACTGTCTATTACAAAATTATTAAAAATATTTTGTTTGTAAGTTCTATTGCACACGCCAGCGGTCAATCTGAATGAGCATTAATTAAAACTAATGCTGTTAATTGAATTTTCATGTTCGTAAATAATTAATTTTCATTCGAGTGAAAACACAGTGAAAGTGTATTTGTGCATTTGCTTCTTATTTAAAGGGATTTTATAAGTTTATTTCTACGAAAGGTCTAGAATTGGTTCCTTAACATTCAGTTGAGACCTATTGCAATAAAGAAAAACTGTGATTCATAATACAATTATGTTTACTGGTGGAGTCGAGACATAGTAATAAAACTTATCCTTCTATTATTTAGTTTTTCGAACGCTGGTGTTGAATAAATAGTGATAATGTGATACATTCTCGTTGGAAACAAAAAAAATAATTAATACTGACAGCTATCGCCCAGACAAAATAATAATAAAAAAGCAATAAATTCTCTTTTGTTTTTTAAAATGCAAGACAATTAATTGTCTGCGTCGTGTCGGAACTTGTTCTTAAAAATGGGGAAAATTTAAGTTCGCGCGGTAATAAAGTCAACATTGTCTTAGCGGATCGTAGTATTATTGTTTGTTTTATATCAGAAGAAATGACGGTGAAGAGAGTTCTATGGGACGTGTCCAAAATATACTTAATAGACTTTTCATACACAACGGACGTTTTGGGTACGAAAAAAGTGTCAGCGCGCGGGGTGCTCAGAATGCTTTCTGATACACAGTCTTAATTGAGTCTGTTAGATTCGTTACAACAAGAACTTTTTGCCTTGTTGCATAGCAATGAATGAAACATGGCTTCACCGTTAGGCCGAAACTAAAAAACAGTTTAAACAGTCAAATTTAAGGCGATTCTATCCGCTGGTAATATCATGGGCTGTTTTTTCTATGAGAGCCAAGGGGTAGTATGGATGCCATTGAAGAAGCTGGCTTCGAATCGATAGAACACCCTCCATAGCTCCAAGTGATTTCTCCCTTTTCGCGCTGTAAAAGGCTCCTAAGATGAACACCATAAACTTGAAGATAATGACGCAGTAGTCGCCGCGGTACACATTTTTAAGGGACACTGAAGAATTTTGAAGTTTACTTCTTTTGGCGCGTTAGGAACAAATGATGCGAGTAAATTTTTACGATGCGCGCGCACCGTTACAAAAAACCGACACCCTGAAGTTAGCATAGTCAACATTTTAAAATAATGCCCATTTCTTTAATTATGTAGAATTTTTTTGTGATATTTAAATAAACTTTATTTAACTAGATAACCTAGCGAAAAATAAAAATTTATAAAAGATTTTTATCTTGTTACGCCAAAGAATTGTAACTTCTAACGCGTTACATAAGTACACACACGTTTTTTTGTTGAAAAAGAAATTTATGCTTTAGAAAAAAGATATACAAAGTGTATAAACCTGAAAGGTGACTACGTAAGATAAAACAACATTTAATAAAAAAATTATTGCGTCATACTCATTATCACTTTTTATTGAACACCCGCAGTATTTCTGATTTACGAGGGGTAAATAAAAAATAGAGTTCATATATTCAGAAATTGTTTTAGGTTGGTATGCATAGAAGAGGGCTCACCTTCACCACCCGGATTTGAAGTCAGTGAATTACAGTGAGAAATGTGTTTGTGGATGTAGTGAAACCATAGTTTTTTTAATTTAACTTTTGTTTGGTTAGTAAGGTCAACGCCAATTCTTTAGACCTATGGTTCTCGCGTCAAATTATCGGCTACAATCTAACAGTCCCTCTAATCTTCCCAAATATATCTGAAGGGTGTCATCAGAGGATGGAAGTACTTCGATAATACTCTAAATAATAAACAAATAAAAACAAAGGCATGTTGAAATTTTGGCTAGATTAAACAGGATATTAAAACAACTAAATCGAAGTTGTGGTCAAAGTCCGCGACGTTGTTTATACATTTGTAAGCAATGACGCAGTTCATCTCATCGTTCAGGTAGCATTTTATTAACGCACGTCAAAAGTTAGACTTGTATGTATGGCTAATGGCATAGTTGTTCTATTTAGGCCTCTGACGTGTTATATTTCGTTTATGTGCTATGTTTGTTCACACGTTTCTCGAAAACTTAGTGATATCGAGATATCCTTTTAAATAGGTAAGTTCCAACTCAGGGAACAGTTTAAGTTTAATCAAAATCGGTTCGGCGGTTTTCGAGATATGGCATAGTGTCCATGCATTAGGTTAGGAAGGGACAGGTATAATATAGTTGAACAATTTTGACAGGCATTACTGTGATATTATGTTCATAGAACTGTTTTCAATTTTTCGGTTAAGGTAAAAATAACAAAGACGAAATTGGAAAATACTTTATTAAAATAATAAATAAATTGCCATAGTGAGTTTGCAGAATGTTTGAGCACTGTGACCGGCGCCGGCGCATCCCCAAGCCTCCACGCGACAACACTTAAAGCGGTAATACAAGAATGTGGCACGAAGTCTCTTCGACGACATTGGCATTCGTTATTCAATTATTAAGAATAATTGCCGAATAAAATGGGAGGAAATAAATCATTAAAAAAAAATTTGTTTTTAATGTTCTAAGCTATACGTTTCTCAACACGGATTTAGTTTTAATCAATTTTAATAGAATTCATTTTAAAACGAGTTTCGTCGCGAGCCATGTCAGTGCCCTCGAAGTGCGCTCACCATTTCCGTGCACACCCGTATCAAATCTCTACCCTAAAACCTAAAACTTTAAAAATATACAAAACATTGGCTCAATTGTTTCTATATTGACCAGTTCGTTGGAAATATCCAGCGCAGTCGATAGATTTAACTGTTTTGGTAGGATTCAGAGGTATGTGACGTGTTAAAATTGTCGGCTAAACTATTTTAGACTTGATCATGACTGGCAATTCATGTCAGAAAAATATATCATACATCTTAGCTGACAGTGGCCGCAATGCCACTGAAAATCATTTTTTATAAATAGGATCCCATCAACCGATTATATATTTTTTAATAAACAGCATTTTTGATGATTTTCGCATTTGACATCGACAAATTTAAAAAATCATTCAAATAACATTTCTGTATAAGACAGAATGATTTGTCATATATGCATAATATTCAAGATGGCGACGTAAGAAAAACATGTCAAATGCCAAAAAACTTCGCGCTTTTTCGTCACACTCGACTGTTTGAAAACATATGTTGTTCACAATTTCGAGTATTACATTGTACAGAAACAGTAATTCATCTAATTCTACATTTGTTCTATCTTCTATACAACAGTTCTATGTCTATGGTTTTGATAACTTCGGGTCACCACGGCTCCGGATACTGATACGTATTTGAAAATACGATTTTGCCAGTTCGATCGACGTCAAGTTTATCACAATCGACCCACAGTAACATTACGAAGGTGAAGCATAAATAAACATCTGACTTTAACTCTTAAAATCCGATCACATCCGTTTCCGTGTCGTAGAATAAATTCCTATACAATACGCTCTACGTGTCTCTGCAAGCACCTTAACTGTTAACGGCTAATTTACAACGAGCTCCGGGTGTGCACGGTTCGCTTAAAACTAAAACCCTTACGATACACAAATATATTAGCGAACCGAACCTTAAGGTTTATAGAATTCGGATCGAAAGCGACGAGCGCTTCGGTCGGTTCGTTTACTTCCAACGGACCGACTGGAATACCCGAAAGTTGTATAAATATTTTTATTCAAGAGTAAATAGGTACACTGGATCGAACTCTCTGGTAACATAAGTTAAAATGCAATAAAATTATATTTACACAAAAAGCTAAAGTAATCTAAAAGAATTGCAGAAACATTCTGCGTAGAAGCCCGTCGACCTTCGCGAAACACGAAACACGTTTATAAGGCAATATTTCAAACTTTTGACCGTTTCAAATCATTGTTCTCGCCTGTGTGGGACGAAATAAGTGGAATAATAATAATTTAAGAACGTTGCGAGCGGAAAGATTCGCAAAAGTGTGCCCGGAGTCACATAATAATCAGTGTCGCAAGGAATGGTGTACGACCGACTCTGTAGACGTGTCGACATCGATGCGGTTTTGCTAAATTGAAAAGAAAATAGTAATTGAATAAAAATGATTTTAGTTCAAAACGATAATCTCGCATGCGAGTGCGTTAAAATGGCGACGAACGGGCGTAGAAAGTCCTCACGGATTAGAACCGAGCCACGCCCTACGTGACCGGCCGCCGGCGAACGAACGCGTCCGCGGCCGACGACGCGTACGAGTTCGGAACCGACGAGTCCTCTTGCTTGTAGCCGTTCTTCGAACTGTCTTCTAGCACCGTCTGCAATTTATTCTAATGTTAGGGAGATGCGACACGTTATTGTTATATTTCAGACTTCCGCGGCCACGACGATGCGTCAGTCGGAGCCACGTTTTGTTAGCTAAGAATTGGGACAGACAATATTAGGGGAAGAGACTGCATTTTTATTGAAAATATTTTTTTTTATTTTGTTTAAACTGTCAATAAAATTCGCAAATAAACGGCAAACACAAGTCACACCATAGAGAACCCCCTTGCATACCGCGAGGAATGTCACAACAATGTGCGATTTTAATTTATATCAATCATTATTCGTGCACTAATCGCTTTCTAGAATCCAAATGGGTCGTGTTATGTTACACGAACGGATCGTGACTGTTGAGTAAATTAATTATTTCGTTATCGAGGTCTTGCGGAGTTTGCTTTGACGATTTTTATCATTTTACATAAATGTATGTACATTAATATTATTAGCAAGTTAAGCGTATTAGGTTAGTTATTTCCTTAAAAAGGCGTCCGCGAAATACTTACCATGCAGAGTCCCATGTTGAGTCTGGACTTCTCGGCCTTATTGTATCGCGCTTTGTAGAAGTCTGTGAAAAGGAAGAGGAAGAGGAAGCCGTGCATCGCGATCCAGTAGACGAAGACGCGAGGGTACTGGCACGAAGGCCGGAAGAGCACTTGGAGCTGGTGGCTGAAGATCAGCACGAATTGCACCTGAAAACGAACATCACTTATCAATATCAAACCGATTCATATTATCAGCGAAAGGATTTCGACTCGAGAAGTTATCTCGCTTTAAATAGGACCGATTTTTTTTTTATGTAAAAACTAGAGAGTTTATTAGTTTTACAGGTTTTATAATGCGAATTGAAAATAAAAAAACAATAACGAGTTTCAATATCTTAAATTTTTAACGTAAAAAACCACCTTTTGGTGAGTTAAAGTGAATAAACACATTCCACAGACCTACATTCCAACGATACATATTAATATCTTATGTCACCTTATAATTTTATTCCATAAGCATCCAATTAACACATTGACCATTATTTCTGGGACCGTCGTGCTCTGCTTATTATTATTATTTAGCAACATTAAACCATAACTATTATATAACAATTTATGGAAACTTTTGTTCGAATAAGGAAACGCAAGTGCGTTAGCAGACGGCCTTCGTATGCCATTGAACCTCTTAATGCAATTTCATTTAAGGAAAAAATGGGATAATCATTTCCATTTAATTTTCTCTTATCTCGTGTATCGTATGTGCCGCATACTGAATTACAATTATAATAAAATATGCATTAAGTAGCATAATTTGCGATTGTATAAATAATATTTAATACCATCATTTGAATACACATTACGAGACATAGTTGTGAAGATTAACAATTTATCGCTGTATATTAAACCTAATTAATCGAGTGTGATTTATTCAACAGGTTTTTGCTTATTAATTATTATCTCATTAAAATATTTGTTGTACATATACGTCACACGAACGGAGGTCGCGCACTACGTGTGACATCTTATTACAAAACCAATTATTTCAAAATATAACCCGCATAATCTAAAGACTGATAAATAAATATTCCGAAACGCTTACCATTTGGAAGGCAGTGAGGTACTTCTTCCACCAGATGTATTTCTGGTAGCGAGGTCCGAGGGCAGACACCATGTAGTAGAAGTACATCACAATGTGCACGAAGGTGTTCAGCAGCGCAAAGAAGGTGCTGTGGCCACCTGCAACGAGTTGTCAGATCCTCAGGAACGCAAACAACAAAACATTTTTTTCTGCCTACATAAATTAACTCTTCCAATCTAACTTATTCTAGACTAAAGATAATAGTCTAGATATAAGTAAAAAATAATTACCAGCCATTATCATATAAAAATGAAAGAAATAGTAAGAAAAAACTGCATTTAAATTATATTGCATAATACATATATTTCCAATCGCTAAGTTCTTATAAAAGGCTAAAACAAATATTCAATATATAAAACGATTTTCCCAAGTCCTCCCGAGGCAAAGGCAGATAGGTTATTTTAAGGCTTCCTTCCAAATTATTTATTCCTCTTCACGAACGTATGAACTTCAGAATACACGCATTGAATATATCAAACTTGTGACTACTGAGCCACGAACACGAAATTTTTATATGTTCAAAATGAACCGAGCTTTTTAGTGTCATTGTTAGTACACATGATGTTATTTACAAACTGACTAAACGTGTCAATAGAAGCATCGCCGTAGCACCGTCGATAACGAATCTGGGAGTACTTTGTTCGAATGGAATTCAATTAACTCCAAATTGTAGGTAGACTGACCTCTAAATATATATTTTTTACGTAAGATTATTTAGACGAACGTTAGAGAACATCGTTTACATATTGAATTTGTAGGCAGGTTCAAAAACATGCCCACAATCATTTCCATGAAACATTTACACCGGGAACATTGATTTCATGGAAGCTAATTATACACACATTAATTACACGGCGCATTTAAAAGCTAATTTGAAACAATATCGATTAGACTATGTTGTTGTTTAAGTTATTTCAATGAATAATGAATATTTAAGGTGAATTTGTTTAATAATTTATTTATGTTGTAACGTCTTTTTTTAATTTAATTCATAGTCAAGTTCATTTACAACAATCGTTTCTATTTTTACTTTTTCATTCAATTAATCATAAGAATGAATCATACCTTCGAAAAGTCAATATGAAAATAATAATAACACTATTTAAATATTTTATAGCACGAAAAAAGTAAATAAAAATAGTTTTAATTGTAATAATTGTAAATGCAAA
Organism: Pieris melete; assembly: GCA_963693345.1. Classification (NCBI taxonomy): domain Eukaryota; kingdom Metazoa; phylum Arthropoda; class Insecta; order Lepidoptera; family Pieridae; genus Pieris; species Pieris melete. Next base: position 283,932 of record CAVNZK010000306.1, on the reverse strand, counting down.
ATTTTTGCAGCAAATACACGCTCAAGCGTATTATGATTCAAAGTATTATTTGATCGATTCTAGTGCAACGAAATGAGTTGCACCACCGTTCACTATAAATGTATAATTTGTAAAAACCGTCGGAAAACCAGACCTGATTCTCATTCTCATGCGTATGAGTTCTTTAACATGCACTGTACACTGTACAGTCTAATTTTCATCGTAGGTACTTCAAACACCTACCTGGTGCAAATTTGAGTCCGAACCATACAGACATCGGCATGATGCCGTGGTGGATGACATGCAGAGTCGACACGTGCTCGTTCTTCTTGCGAAGCACAAAGAACAGAGTGTCGAAGAACTCCGTGAACTTGCTGAAGTAGTACCACCAGCAAGTGTTTGCCATCTGAAATGCGATTAGTCTTAAAGCATGTCGTTTACATTTCAGACTGCTTTTCAAATTTCGTATAACGAGGTCTGTTCTGTTTGGCGCGAAATGGTAATTGTTAGAAGGCGGAGGTTGTTCTTTCACTCATTACAGACGGAACTAATTTAAGTCAATTTATCAACCAGGATAAAAAACAACACTATATATCGTAGATATGATATCCTGATTTCTTTTACTAAAGTATAATTATTTTAAACCTTAGAATAAAAAAATTGAATTAATATAAATTAATTGTAAAAAAGCAAAGCGAGGATTACGATATATTTGATACACGCTGTTTTTAATAACATTTGAAAAAACGTGTCGTGTCTGAAGGTCTTACTTAATTTTTACAAATATTAATTCATAATATTATACAAAAATTTCTTATAATAATTGTGTGATAACTTAACCGTGTGACTTTAATAAAAACATTTTATAAGGACATTGTTTTATAAGTATGTGAGCATTATACAATGGATACTTGAGCCATTATTGTATTAAGAAAAACTTAAAATAAATAATGTAGAAATTAGCTTATATACTTTAAAAAATAACTCTTCGTTTTCAAAGGAAAAAGTGACTGAACTTTTCTCTGTCTAATTAAATGTAGGTATTTTATAATACGATCCTTAGTGACCTGAAACCTTCTTGCTTACCCTCATCGCCTTGTGGCTTCGGGAATAGTCAACAAGCTGACACCGGAAGTTGTAATCGCCCCACCAACCGCTCGCCATGTACTGTAACAAACATTATGACACCGTTTACTATGTTAAAATAAGTTTAAATTTCATCTGCAATTTAATCAAGCTTACGTGATTGAGATGGTTCTTAGATATATTTTATATGGGGACTTTACTACGAAAGCTGTAAAACGTATCTTTTAACTCATCCTAAGCACCGAATGCAGCCAAATGTAGCCAAGTTAACAATTCAAGGATCGTCATGCTCGCTTAAATTTTATTTTATTTATTTTTTATTTATTTACACTTCGTTGCAAATAAAAGAAACACAATACATAAAAAGTGGCCTTATCACTAATAAGCGATCTCTTCCAGGCAACCCTAGTTAAAGAGAAAAACTAAAAAAAAAAAAAAAATGTTGTGGTTGTGGCGGCGTCCATGCGTCGGGTTGTCTCTCTCCCTAAAATATGTCGAGGGGGCTGATGGCTGGCCATGCGCCATACTCGTGAATGGGTGCTACTTGTGGTGACTGACTGGTTCGGACTTGAATTCGTGTATGCGGTGATGTTAGTTATTTCGACTATGTATTTGCGTTTTGTTCCCACGAGAATGTAAGTGCGTGCTCCTATTTCACCATACCCATTGCTGATAGAGGACAAATCTTTGTTTTAAATTTAACTATTAATTACTTAAGATGTCATGTGGGACATGGTGTAATGGTTGCAGCTCCTTACAAACTTTGTGAAAAACAAAAAACTTGGCGATTAAAAAGAGTGGCGGAGAGGTTATTGCCAGTTCTTCTCGTTCGTTCTACGCCCTTGATTTGACAGCTGGCACTAAATGTAAAATTAGAAGCATTTAATATATATTTCTTATTGACGTTCATAAGTAACCTTAATGAATAAATGATTTTGTATTTGAATTTTAAAATTTAAATTCACATTACGTGTCATAAGTCCGCATTTTGAACATAATAAAATTTACTTATTTCTTTAAATGTGTACGTTTAAACCAACTCAAATGGATAAGAAATATCAAGATAACCCGAAGCCGCTTAATCTCGCAAAAATATATTTATTGCTAATAAAATGGTAGTCAAGGACATAGAACGCAAATAAATAATGATTCGAATTTTTTGTTTAATTAAAAATTACAATGTACATTACATTGTAATTATAATAAAAAATGTACCAAAAATTATAAAAAAAATATCACACGTTTTTAAATATATTCAGTCATTTTTCATATTTAAAATTACTAGTTAAAGTTGTTACTGTGACAGCAGATATATTTTGTTAATAGCGTTCGGCTAAATGGAACTTTTTCCATTCTTTAATACAACTGACATTTTGAGACAAGTTTTTACGGAACAAAATTTTCCGTTATTTATCAATAATTTCTTTAATTAAATATTTATTGTTCCTTGTAGTAATCCTTGTACGTTCAATTTAAACTTTACGTTCGAAATATATTTACAATTTACTTAAATTACAAAAAAATACTAAACCAGTGGCGCTACAACCTTTTTAGGTCTAGGCCTCAGACTTCTGCATCGGTTTCGTGATCATTTGCCGTCAATCTAATAGGCAAGTAGGTGATCAGCCGCTTGTGCCTGACACACGCCGTCGACTTTTTGGGTCTAAGGCAATAAAATGCAATGTTTAATACGTAGACAAAAAATCCATTAGTGCACAGCCGGGGATCGAACCTACGACTTCAGGGACTACTACTGCTCTTACAATTTACTTACCTCATAAAATATCCAAGCACTGAACACGGTCTGAACAAAGTTGTATATGACCAGGGTATTTCTCAAATCGAATGGTTTGCGGCTGGACATCAGGGCTGGCCCAAGCTTCTTGGCGCAAAACGCGTAGCACAGGCAGGCGGCCAACGTCGGTAGCGGGGAAGACATCATGGCCCAGTCCTTCACACGGGGATCTGTCAAGATAGATTGATCTATGAAGTTCTTCTATATCTGTTATAATTAATTCGTTTATAACACTTACTATACTCTGTTTTCATTCTATTCGTAGAATTCGGACATTTCATAAATTTTGCTACAAAAAAAATTCTCTACCGAAAATAGGACATTTTTTACCCATTTGAGGGCAATCAATTAAATGCTACGTATTTTTCATGTTTTACCTACAATAAGGTAAATCTTAATATTTACTTACAAAAATAACAAATATTTTAATAACAAACAAACAACAATATATCGAATTAACTTTAATTACTTTATTTTATTATTTAGCTGGCATCATTGTTATATCCAGGTTTAGTAAACCTTAAAAAAATGTTATCTTTACTTGTGCAATTTTTACTGTTTGTGATGAAACGAGTCGTAATTATCAGTCGCCGTAAAACCACTTTTAATGTTGAGCATCGGCACTTAATAAAATGGATACATTCAGAAACATATAAAATGTATGTATAGAGACAGATGTGAAAAACGTGCAAGGCAAAAAGGTTTGAAATCTCCGACATGTAAATAAATGATAGCTGTCAAAATTCTACGGAATTAAAAATCAGTATACGTTACTAACTTCATAAGTAAACTTAGAATTACTAAGCTGCTTTTATTTTCTTTCATAATCTGTGAATGTAGCTTCGGCTGGTAAGTTTAAACAATAATAATAAATATGCAAAAAATAATATCATATGCATAAATGGAAACTTTTAAGTATTTTTCCTCGATTAAGAGAATGTAACAAAAACTATTGGCATTTAAAAAATTAAATACCCAGCTATGTCAATGTACACATTTCTCAGTCAACACGTTTTTTCCAGATTTTGTAATAAAAATAAACGTCGGAGTGTATCATTTGCGTAAAACACGAGTGGACTTTGCCTTTAAGATCTTAAAACGCTCGTGTTTATACATAAAGGTTTATTTGTGAACATTAGGTATAACTAAATTAACTATATAACTATCGAATTAACAACAATTCTTTATAAATATTAATGCAGAGTTACTCGTAAAAGGAGCGTGTCCGTCGCACATACGTACAATTTTACGTCTAATGAATTATGTGAGTTTTGCATGTAGTACTCTAATAAGGGTGGTCACATTTTGATGTATACTAAATCAATTACAATTAGGCTTATTGTGAAAAATTTGCGACATATCGCGAAATTTCTTCGTAGAGGGATAGCTTAAACAGCTATATTTTATTTCTTTTTACACAGACATAGTCGCACCTAGCATAATAATATAAGCTTTTGCGCAATAAAATATCGCCTATAGAGATTATGTATAAGATGTGGGGGCAAAAACAGGTGAATGATTCTTATGATTCCTTCGTAACAGTTTACGTAAGATTCCATCTTATGTGTATTGAGCGCATCGAGCATAACTTTTCTTTGCACTGTGAGAATCAGTAAATGAGAGCAAATTGTTGAGACAATTTAGGCATTGAAAAATTATAATAACCTTTATAACAAGGTTAGTGACCAAAGGTATATCGAACCACTCGTCTTCACAAAACTCAAATACATAAAAACAATACATGCTCATTTCCCAAGAATTCATATATTTCGAATTGGTTACCTAACTATTAAACTTTTATGAATATGTAGTACTAGTAGGAACCATTGCGGAGGTGAAGGAATTAGAATAAAAGAGCAGCCGGCCGATTAGGCTGGTGTGTCAGCCCCTCCGAGGGGCCATAGGACCTTCAAGTCATTAATAGAATAGAAATTTTCATCCATCGTCAACTTGGATAAGGGCATGAATGTTAAAAGAGTACACTTCATTAATAACAGTCATCAGTTCAGTGGTTTTCCTTACGCATATAATTAAAGTCCTTCACATTAACGACGCTGACTAGTACAACTTTAAATAGCTTTAATGATCACAATATAACTCTATATACTAATGAAACATACGCACATAGACCAGTCATTATAGACATTCGAAATCGAAAATTTGATAATAATTCCAAAAGTTTTCAAACTTCGGTCAAGTGAATGGTACATTGGGACGACAATAAATCTCATTTTGCAACCTTGTCCGCAGTCCGGAACATTGTTAAAATTGCAATTAAATTAATTTTATGTCTGTATGGTCGTGAAAAAAATTCCAAAAGTTCTGCAAACTTGGGGAAGTTTTCGATATAATATTTCATATCACGTATAAAATTTGCAACCAACCTAAGTGTACGGAACATTTTTTGTTATTTATTTTATTTTCGATATATCTGTCAAATTTGCAGAACTTTTGGAACGTTTTCCTTCAGTTTAATAAAGAAAAACATTAATTTTTAATAACAAAAAATGTTCCGTACACTTAAATTGGTTGCAAATTTGACACGTGATGTAAAATAATATATTTAACACCACTCCAACTTTGCAGAACTTTTGGAATTTTGGTCTCAAGAACTGAGCAAATTATCATTTATTGCATTTTTAACAATGTTCCGGACCGCAGAGCAGGTTGCAAAATTTTATAGTTTGTTTTAATACCACTCCCGACCTTACATCAAAATTTGAAAACTTTTGGAATTATAATGAATTAATTGTCTTGACTGACTGGACTACACTAGTGTTATTGGACAAGCTTTCCATGTCGTCGTGATTTTGCAAAAACTCATAAACTGAAAATTGACATTTCAAAAATCAATTCGTGCTTGACATGCTTTCGAAAAATGGTTACAAAAATAATTTCAGTAATAAGTTTTTTTTATTAAAGGTCATGAGCAAAATATATCGCTAATAAATTATTTATATTTGAATAAGTTATTTCCGCTTATCTATCCTAAGTAGTTTTTCTTGAATTAGGGAAACAAACTCATGAATTAATACATAGATTACTACAAAAAAAAATTTTTTAAATCTAAAAAACAAAAAAAGGAATATTAATTAGGTATACATATTTATTTCCGCAATTAATAATTATTAAGTTTTTATCTATATTCTATATTTCAATGTAACTAACTGTAACTTAAAGGAAAGTCTTCAGGGGACACACATCTTGCAGCCTAACTCTTTCAAAGTAAGCTTCAGCTCAACAGAGAAGAAAATTTAGCCTTTTCTCTTTTTAACTATTACAATAAAGGGCTACGCATCAAAACAGTATATGCAAGTGCTCCTGTGACGTATTGTTCAGGAATGTATATCTTAATGTATTAAAATTTGAGATTACTCACCACCTCTGCTATCCATGAGGTCCCTGTACCACTCACTTAAACTCTCCATCTTAGGAATAGGTAACTAGCAACTTAATCTGAAACAATCGAAACTTAATTGAGTACTTATGACAGTAACCGACGAACTACGTAATAAAAAGGCAACTGGGGGTGCGGAATGGCGAATTTTCGTGACTCCAAATTTATTTGAGGCCACTTGGGAATTTTGCGTCAGCCTATTACACGTTACTGTATGTCACAACTTTTCTTCCTTTTCATTGGGATTGGCTAATTCAATTAATCTTTTTATTTAAAGTATGATCCCGCAGTTCTGTCTTCGTTTACAGGTAATTATATAAAGGTATATTAGTACTTACGAACACAGACCAAAAAGCAAATGACCTACTTAGTAAAGTAGGTCACGCGTACGAGACCACAATTATTCAAAACCGTATGCCGTATGGTGGTTATACGATAACATAATTATGTATTCCGGGCTATGATGCCATAACAAATATTAGTAGGTACAATGTGCAGGAAAATAAATAAACAGTACGCGGACGTGGTTTATGAAAATGTGTTATTTAAAATCAAATATTTACCGAACATTTTTGTTGACACAATATTCTTTATACTCCTTATTCTAGTGGCCGTGTGGAGTGCGCTATGGCGGAAGCACATTACGGCACCGTCCTTAAAACTAGCTGTTTGCAGATTTCGCATACGAATACAGAATGAGTGATTAAGAGAATATCCGGCCGTTACGACATACTCGCGCTGTGAGAAAAAGGGGCGATTCAAAAACGCAATTTAACCTAAACCATACTATATCTTCAATGTTATGTAACCACTAATTTAACATTATATTCTGTACACGTGGTATGAGATCGTAAATAACAGATGTCGATATCACTTACTGCTTTGAAATGAACGACGCTGTTATTGGAGATTTGAGCACGTCTAGAGTCGCACTAATTTCGTGCTATTGTCACGTTCCATGAACTGCTATCGCATTTCTTAATTACATGGAATCAGAACACTTTATGGTGATCCTAAGTAACCTATTGTTAATTAGTTATTCGCCGTAGTTATATTCTCAAAGTACATTCAACACGCGACACTTATCGGTTAATATCGTCGGTCATACACCCCTTAACACGTTCATGACCTCTTTAAAAGTACAAGTAATTTTAATTCATTTACAAGCACCACGCCTAACTGGAATGATCAGCTGCCATCGAGATGGCACAGCTGACACAAACAACAATGACGGGATCACTCAACGGCGTCTCTTACGCAACCAGCTATTATGCACGACCTTGACTGAGTGAGCGAAAGTTGGTTCCACTTACACTTGAAAATTGAATCGAATGTTTAAGCTATCATGTTTGCATAACGCATTTTGGCTTTCGTTTCAACTATACGGGGTTATCCTCACGGCAATGGTGTTAAGCGGGGACTCGGTCAGTTGGTCAGCCGTGATGCAACCGAATCTTTGATTGTGTAAGCGCGATCACGGCATTTTTCTCAAAAACGTCAGTGTTCGAAAGGAAACAGGTGACAGTGGTCCGTCTCGTATCAGCCGTGGCTAACTTTCACTGACGCTGCGCCGGCGCATGGCCGCGCCGTACTAGTGCGCAAGCCGCACGCTTTACGTAAGTACGTTGCGCTAAACGGGTGGCTCGCCCCGCGGAACCGGTGACCCAGTGGCACAGAGCCCCGCCAGGCTGCGCCTCTACCCCACTACGCGGCATTCATCCCGTGGAACGTTCTCAAACATTGCGTTACACATATTACGTGCGAGTACGAAACGGCGTTTAGGTATTCTGCGAACACAATTTCACTTCGTTACTGAAAGTGAATACTAACTAGAGCATTAAGCATTTCATTATTAATAAAAAAAACTATTTCGCAATTATCGTGAATTCCATTTTTTCGCAACACCATACAACTTTCTATGGTCAAAACCGAGAAATTCAACGAGCTCTATTTATGATCTTCTTGATTTACGCAGAGATGCTGAGCGAAAGGGACTAACAGGTGCTGCCTTTATCGGGTTAACGTTAGGTTAGGAATGGCGTTAACAAAAGCAAAGATACTAAACTATACTAGAGACCTAACACAATATCTGCTCAATGGCCGATATGCCATACTGATTAATCGAGTCGTTACGTCAGTGCTTCATCAAACTGATAAAATAATGATCAACGTTAATCTAATCTATGTTTATCATATTATGTTAAGAAAATAGTGCCTATATTTTGATATTAATTATATGACCCCGATTTCATAATTAAAATAATATTAAATTGTTTTTAAGACGGTGAGCAGTGTTAGCCTAGTGGCTTCAGCGTGCGACTCTCATCCCTGAGGTCGTATGTTCGATCCCCGGCTGTGCACCAATGCACTTTCTTTCAATGTGCGCATTTAACATTCGCAACGGTGAAGGAAAACAGCGTGAGGAAACCGACATGTCTTAGATGCAAAAAGTAGACGGCGTGTGTCAGGCACAGGAGAGTGATTACCTTCTAAATTAGATTGAAAAATGATCATGAAACAGATTCATAAATCTGAGGCCCAGACCGAAAGAGGTTGTAGCGCCTCTGATTTATTTTTATTTTTGATTTAAAACTACCGTTTTAAATCTATTAATCTTAACACTCCGTAAGTATATAATCAAATCGTACTTGTCTTGTTCAGAATATTAAACAATTAAATCGAATTTAAAAATTAGATCACACGACACTTGTCGTCAGATATGTTATGTTTTATTAAATTGAAACTTCTTAAGGCGCATGAGGGTAAAGTTTTTACGGAACGTCACGAAGATGTGCAGCGTTTTTGTCGAATAATAGGTAGAGAGCGATTGAGACTTGAACACCTATGGTTGTTTTTAATACATTTCAATATTTTATTAAGTAACTAAATAACCATGATTTTGTTGGTTTTGTATTTTTATAATGGCACAGACTTTTTTTTATATAATAGGGGAGCAAACGAGCTTGCGGGACTACCAAAAAGGGCAGTCTACGCAGCCCATAGACACCCATTTTTAGTGACTGGCAAAATTAAATTATGGGATTTGGGCAGCTTAATTACTCAATAAATAATTGACAAAGAAGTTTCACTTCTGACGTGTATTTTGTAAGCACGCACTTTTTATTTTTTTATTTAATGGAGTTCATCGGTTATTTAAAACCAAAGTTAATATTGTTATTAGAAAAACCAACGAAATAATATTTGGTTTACACAAATTATTTATTATTGTAATTAGTTGTTCCAAACGTTGCGTTGACGTTTTTGTTTGGTTTACTTGAGTAAACAGGGTTTTTTTATCGATTTTACGAAAACCGGTTAAAACATGATGGAAATATTCCATTAAATACATTAGCGTTGGTCTTCGATTACCCCTTAGTTAATTGGCATATATATTTATTATATTAATAAAAATATGAGGATTATTAGCCGCGTGTAACATACAAATTTTACATGCAACGCAATTGTAATAGCAACACATGTTTTTGTGCTATATTATTTTTGGGCTTGCTAATGAAATGCTAATCTCAAACATAGCGAATAAAACAAAATCGTATACATTGCCAATGAGGCAAAAAACTTGCCTAACATCATACCGGCATGGGTGGCATTGATGCCCCATGTAGCTTTGCTAAACCTTTGTCAAACATCTTACTTAAGTTTCGCTCATTTTTCGTATTAGGTTGGCCGCAATTACAGTTTAAAAAACTTTTTTAATCGAAAGTACCTAACAACTGGCGCACCACGCGACCTGGTTTATTTACGCCTATTCTATGGAAGAAAGCATAAGAAATAAACAAAGAGAATTTTTTATTAAAAATAGAATATAATTGCATTTGCACACTTTTACGTAATGCATTGTGGGAGCCCTCTTCCCAGAAGTTACGAACAATTCACGCCTTTTACGTTGCGTACTCCTTTCAAGCTAACAATGGAGATAGTGGAGGACATTCTATGACGTGTCATAAATTTAAAAGTATTTATAGTAATTATTAAATTTATATTAAATCATTCAAGCAACACTTATGCAATATTATTTTCCAGATAAGATTCACGTTTCTGAAAGAACTTCATGATTATATTCATATAAACATATGTACTTGTAAAATGCATGGATTTGTTACGAACACACCAAAAATAGCTCGATTTCAAGGTGTTATAACTTAAACTGTTGATTACTGAGCAAGTCCTCTGATACCAACAACCTATCTTGGATTCGATAAGGTAATCAACAACGCTATTAATTCTATATGTACAGTCATTCTTTAATCATTGCATATAATAAGGAAGATATTGAAGTAAACAATCAATGTATCTAATTCTCCTTTAGTTATAAGGTAACTCACTTGTAAACTTATAATTATTTCAACATTTCAAGATCACCGGAGTTTCAATAATAACAACTTTTCGTTAAGAAAGCTTAAAATTAAAAGTCACGGAAGTGTTTATTGCAGGAAACAAAACTCGTTCCTTGTTCTTTTAAGGAAGTAGAGGACGATCTTAACACTTATACAAAATTCTACAATCCCAAGGCTTACGAGTTAGTAAAAAATACACTAATAACCACGACATTAACATAATAATAATTGGTAAATTTGTCGGATCACGGCTCCACCTTAAAACAGCTCCAATTTTTTCTTCTATCGTTCTTTACGACTTGTATGTAGTACCCCAAGTAATACTACCTAATGTAATTCACTGGGACCCATGGGAACTGAGACAATATCATTTACACCATGTATGTAATATTATTAGTTTAAAAAAAAATTAAGGGGTCCAAAAGGGTCCCTAATATTACATGCAAGTCGTAAAGAAATAGGTCGAAAGTAAAAAAAAGTCAAAAATCATTTATTCATAAAGGTAACACAATGTACACTTATGAACGTCAAAAAATAAAGATAAATTAAATGCTTCTAATTTTACATTAATTACTGCCAGGTCTCAAATCAAGGGCGTAGAACGGAAGAGAAGAACTGGCAATAAAATCTCCGCCACTCTTTTTAATCGCCAAGTTTTTGTTTTACACAACGTTTGTAAGGAGCTGCAACCATTACACCAGTGATTCCCAAAGTGGTCTATATCGACCCCTAGGGGTCTACGTTAGCGAAAATAAATTTGGGGTCCATGAAATGAAAATGGGGGTCCACAATAGTGGATCTCAACACATACACTTATAGTACGTATTTACTTACATCATACTATCTTATAATATCAAAACATATACAAAACTTTATTTTGAGTAGTTTTAATTTAAATTCAATTAATAAATGTATAAATTAACATGTGATTTTACTTTAACTTTTTTAACACTAAACTTCACTACAGTTAGAAATTTACAGGAAATCAATATCAGCTAAGTAGGGGGTCTACCCAACACGGAAAAACATGGCAAGGGGTCTACGACACAAAAAAGTTTGGGGAACTCTGCATAACACCATGTTCCAGGGTAGGTTAAAGCTAAAAATTTGTACCTTCTTTCATTCATTCCACAAATCATGATGTTTTAGTTAATTTCTATGAGATTAAAGTGCATGCGCCACCACATTTATATGTTGGGATATACAATTTGGGGCTGTTTTTTAAGTTTAAGTTGTAGCCGTGATTCGACAAATTTACTTAATAATTATTGGAATTGGAAAGACTGAGTGCGTGACGAAATAAGTGCAAGAACATGGTATTTTCAAACGGAATGATTGCAGTAATCGCTACTTTATTAACTATTAAAATAGCATATTAAAATTAGAGCTTTTTACCTATCGCTGTAATAACCAGTATTAATAATTACCCATATAATTATTATTTCTGTAAACTGCTTCGGGATTTTTTTTTCTAATAAGGAGTTGCGTTAGATTAATTCAAAGGACAGGCTTCGTAAATGTATTAGAATTCGACCTAGTTTTCGTGAATCATATTTTACATAATACACCATTACTAACCACGAAGTAATATAATAGCCGTGCTAGGCTAATAAATGTGTTCGACAAATGCAACATGCATATGAATATGAACAGTAATTTCATTCACAATATCTACGAGAAACTTCTTAAATGGATGACTAGTCTAGAATATATCTAATGTCGAAATATCAAAACACGATTTAGACTTAATTTCTTTCTTAGCATCTCTCTTTAAATACTTTGATTTATACATAGAGAGTTTTAAATAAAAATTCCAAAATGACAAGTGCTAAACTATTCTATGCATGTTTTTTAATACATTGTGTTTCAAAGTGTGTACTAACAATAAGACATTTTAAATAAAATAAATAATTAAAATTATTTTAAATCTTAAATTTACATTTTCATGAAGCCGGTAGAAGTAATCCACTAATAAATGTACCGTAAAATCAACAGTTATTACTTACAAATTATCCGCAATAGACACACGTAGTTAAGGACTCGATTCACCCGTCTCTATTATGGCGCGTGATCACCGATTGAATACAAATAATAATTCGAATTATTCGACTTTCCCGTATCGCTTCGCAACGGTTGCGCGAGCGCAGGTTAACGTTGAGCGACGGCTCAGCAAGCAGTGATCGAGACCACAGCCCGCTAGCAGCTCACGGCGCTTGGTCTGCGTCATCGGACGTCACTGTTGCAATACCGACGGCCTAGGAACCTTCGAATTCTTCAACACACCGCCACTACGAGGCCTACTGCGCACACGCCTTCATAAACCATACAGATACCTACATCGTCAACGTTACTCGTCTAAGCTATTACTACACCATAGGAGGTGCCTCGAATATTTTAATAGTCTATTTGACACTATGGAATATAAAGTGTTGTTGAATCAGTTTAATATGAAATAACTTGAAAGAATCATAAATTTATGAAAAATATCCATATTTATTTTTATTTTTATACGTAATTCACGGGACACAAAATGTCCATAGATTATTCGAATTGACAATGACGTTAGTGTGCTTGAAAATAATGTCTATAATACATGTGTAGTTTAAGAATGACAAATGGTTTTAAAATCTCGTCAAATAGCCTAAACACATTAAAGCACTTTTTATGGATTTCGAAAGATTAGGTATTCTACAAGCTCACATATAATTTAGAAAATAAAAACGCGCAAACCGCAAATACAATACAAAAACAAAGAGCAGACAATTCTTTAGTTAAACATTGACAGTGTACATTTGGGACCTTATGTGTTTATAAGCAAACAAATTTTAAACTTAATATAAATAATAATAAAATACTGGGATGGCAGGTCAAGAACCCAATGGAAGATGAGAACAAGTGCTCGATATTATTTTCTAAGTGTGGCAATATATAAATTTATTGTTAAGGTAACTCACCAACTGATTGGTATCACAGGTGAGAAGATTAAATATGATATCTGGAAGAGAATAAAAACATAATTAGTCAATTTTACATATGGACTTTCAAGAATTGCAAGAACATTCAATTCTTGAAAGGCCGGCAACGCACTTGCGAGTCTTCTGGCATTGAGAGTGTCCATGGGCGGCGGTATCACTTAACATCAGGTGAGCCTCCTGCCCGTTTGCCTCCTATCACATAAAAAAAAATATGGAAAATAATACTAGTTTATTTTTATTGCAATGATTTACGAGAAAGCGCGATATTATTTATCAAATCATATTTTATTGACTGTCGAATTCAGGACCTTAATTTTACGAATAATTGCCTCTTTATCACATATATATCAAAAAGCAGTTAGTTTTTAACCTAACTAAGAAATTTAAGAGTTAATGAAAGATAAATATCGGAATATTTAAATGATTTTTTAAAATTATTATGTTAAGTACAAATGCTAAGTAAAGACATTTATTTGCCAGTTTACATTTGCGTCAATACGAAGTAAATATTATGACCAAGATAGTGTAGGACAGAAGGATGTTAGAATATATTATAATTACTACAAATTAAAACAAAACAAACAAGACAAGAGTAACCATGATGCTAGTTCCAGATTAAAATTGTCAAAACAAAATGAGGGATGTGTAATTATATTTTTAGAGTAGACAATTTTATAACAAAAAGTAAATAAATTAATCATACAATAATAACATAGGATTAATTTATGTAGTCAGTAAATATTTATAAATTGGGATATTAGTTCTATATATATATATATATAAGTTATTGCAATCAACTTACATATAGCATTAATATCCGGATATTGTCTTGACTAGAATGTAGGCAAAATAATTACAGAAACTATATAGCCACAATGAAGGAACTACGCATGTTCTGACGTTATGGAGCTGTCGTTATATGGAAATAATCGTTTTACTATTATTAGCAAGCAGAGCAAAATAGGGTAATTTCGATGTCATGGATGTTATTTTATAAAACACGTATTTAATTACAAATATATTTTTTTAAACACACACATCACACCTGGTCAAGACACGTACGTACTTTATGGATGTATGAATTGCAAAAACAACCACGATTCAATGCAATAAAATTGTTGGTCACGCTACGGTTTAAAACTGAATGTGCCTGAGGGTTCACATAATTTACATCAAATAAAGACGCTTACCACCGTTCAGTACGCAACGGATTCGATCGATCATAAATAGACTATTAAGACTCAAAATTAATCGTTGGGTATTTTAAAACGGCTTTTCATCATCTGTGCGATTTGAATGTAGAACGAAGAAGTCTATGATTATAGCGCCGGAACTTATTGTTAATGTTAAAAATATATACAATTAAATGAAACCAATAAACTATTTGGAATATGGTTCAAACTGTTTTAATAAGCGATCGAATAAATAGCGTCCTTTAATAGTGAGGCGTTGTTAACCTGGTTTCTTTCAGATTTATAAGAGCAATTGAAGAGTTCTGACGCGTCGAGTGTTTCGGAGCTTTTGAGTAAGCACACAATTGAGGACACGATAGCACAATTGAGATTTGAGGCAGATTACTTAGGCTTCGAGAGCTGGTTAATAACTTGGAACCCACGAAGCTAACCAGTCTTAACGTAACACGATATAACATTTATTTATTAATCTACACACATGTATGCTATATTTTGAATTAAAAATAGCTTATTAAGATACTGAAAAACAAATACTCTAAATATTCTAAAAAATGTGATTGTAACAAAATAATAATTACAGTAAAAATCTAATTAATCATAATAGCTAAACATAACGGGTATTTACAACTTATTTATGCTACGGCTAAACTGAGGTTAATTACTTTGTACTTGTACATAAGGTCAATTATAAAAGTGTATTGTATGTAAAATATATAAATAGTGAATATAAAGTACTCTGTGTAATTTCTTGTAAGTTGCTATTTTTTATATATATAAAAAACATATGAACATTCAAACATTCGTTATTTGAGGAAAATTCAATGATTTATACAAAGTGTTTTATATGTTATGGCATTTTTTTTCTATTTGAAGGATATGGGTTCCAATATGCATATTGACGTAAAAGTTCAAGGAAAATGTAAATAAGTAAGAAACACATTTTTGCATAACAAATTGAGGTAAAATGAGTCAATAGATTTAACACCCTTGCAAATTCATTCATACTAGAAATTGGTGAAAAGAATACCTACTACCGGGATGTAAATATTATCACTAAGTTCACTTGTGTCCAAATCATAACACATTAGGATACGATTCTTTACTTTTTAGATGTTCAGCAGTATCATATGAATATTTCAATTAATCTCAACTACCTATATGGATACCTCATGCGTGCCGTGTATGGTAAATGTATCTTTGTAATAAATTTATGGGTTCACGTTGCATTAAATTAAACTTAATGTAAAAACCATACGTAGCATTATATGATTTTGTATTCTTGATTCCTGTGTAAAGCGCGCTATGAACTAGAGCTGTCGGTGACATCAAAGAATTTTGTGCATTGTCCAAAATTTGTTACCTATTATAACCAATGAGTCGATCTACTTTAAGTTGCATTGTACGACGATTATTTTGTGTATGGAAATTATTATTTTATTACGAACGAGTTCTTGTAAATAAAACGTAATAGTCTTTAGGATAAAATCGAATACAGTATTAAGGTAAGGTACACTTCACTTGAACGTTAAACTTTTAGTGATGTCTAAGAAAATTCTATTTGTTGTAATCAAATATTAATTCACATTTATTTGTACCCATAGTTATTTGGTGTTTCTACCCCTTCTAAGACTTAAGATTAATACGCGCGCATAAGGGATCAAAAGAAATCTACCATTAATAATAAATTAGAGTGAATTTTGCATAATGTGCATAGCATTGCTTTATTATTGAATAGAAAAATTTATATTTTCTCTAAAGTATAGGTTAGTACTTGTATTCAGTAGAAAAGCATAGAAAAAAAAACATAGGTTATAACTGTTAGGTATATTGTATTTATTAATAATTGGTGCTAAAGATAATAAAAATTTATAAACAAGAAAATAAATATAAACTGGTATTGTTATGCTACCTAAGTCTGACCAACTACTTTGAAAGTTTTAATTATTTGTTTAATTGCTTAGAAATATGAAGATTTTGAAGAACTTACATTTAATATTGAATCAACATTTCTTCACAAAATTGTATGCTACACAAATTAGGTTTGATTTGTATGTATTACAAATTTAGGCCAAGGCACAGATTTAGTTCTGCAACAAGTTTATTACTTGGTAATAAATAAATATTATAATCATAATTAACATAATACAAAATCACTATGTAAAAGCTTCAATAAAAATGAATTGAAAAATGCATTGGGCATTAAATGTTTTTTATAATAATAATGGTAATGATGTGATAGCAAAAAATATATTTTACATACATTACTAATAGATTTCACATTTTAAATGTAGATTATCATTTTGAATTCAATATTGTGAGGTGTTTATTGTTAGGATAAGATAAAAACATATTAATAATATCTACTCCTCAAGAAACTTACTACACACCCATATATATTTTTAATATTATTCTAATAATTGATAAATATGAAATCCTATTTAAGTGTGATTTCTCCGTAATTAGGGTATACAAATTTATGCAACATTGATTCTTTTTTAATAAAATAGACATTATATTATGTTAAAGTTGAGATGATTCATCATTTCAGGTGCTATGTTACTGTTGTAATGTAGCAACATCAGAAACTAAGCATAGGTCTGTTCATATAGCGTAGATATCTAAATACATAATTTTTCTATCAGGCAATGAGTAATGAAGTTGGTTATTAGTTTTGTGTCTCTAAAGGGCACTAACTAAAAAAATATCAAAGTAGAGAACTATCTTGCTTCTACTTATGTAAAAATGCATATTCAAAATAGAATATATCAGTAAATTTACGATTTATATTACTTTGTCACACTACACAATCTTATCATACAAAAATAAGTAGATACTTGGAAATTATTGATGACGAGTTTTTGATATAATTATAAAGAGAAGTAACTAGATTATTAGAAAGATTAGTTATTTCAAGAGTAGCCTTTACCTTTATATTTACAAATAAAGTCCCCAATTTCGCGCCACAATAATAGAAGTAAAAATCTTTTACTACACATCCAGTTGGTTGGTCTTAAATTTTTCTAAGGAGTTTTTAAAGAAAGTAAATATTTTACATTAGGGGCGTGTACTAAGAAAACTGTAAAATAAAAAACTTACCTAATGCAAACGCTGGTCATATTATTATCACTTCAATAATTAATCACAGTTTGATACATTAAGTACCTAATTGTAATTGTAGCATTGAAAATAAATTAGCAAATGTATAGTAGCGATTGTCACCTCTTCATTTACCAAACCTATAAACTCGATGACTAAACTTAGGTTATAAAAATAGCTTAGCTAACTAGAATTTCAGATATTTATTTATTATTTGAAATAACACTTATCGACTTCATTATTATTAACAACAATTACTGCTACGATCAACACTATTCTTATCAACTACAACAGCTACGAGCTCTAACTTTCATTTCAATTTAAAGATTCTAATTTCTCTCTTTGCCCCAAACTGACACTCCCATAAGCGCCCATAGATTATTGTCTATTATAATGTCAGATTTTGTTCAAACTCCACAGACATACTTACTCACTTTTTTGACATTTCGGTCGTTGGTGTTACCATATTTTACCAGATAAGATTCTCTTTCAAATGCGCCGTGTAGGAATCTAAGAACAATACCCTAATCACTAAACTCGAATGAAACATCTGGCACTCAAAACGGTTCAAACCGATTTGTACGATACTCCTATGAACATAAAAAATGTCATATGAGATCGTGTTTATACTAGTCGAGATACTTGTAAGAAAGAATCTTCTTACTAAAATGTCGGTATCTAAACAGACGTAGGAAATTATCGCTTAATGATAAATCACTGGCGAATCTCGTATGACATAATCGTACGTGAGAATTTAGTTCTCGTCTGTATGTAAACATTTTGATACGATAATGCTATGGCGACTATTGCTGGTGATAGTCGCGTACGACGACGAAACTCTCTCCATCTTAATGGGCCTTATGTTTTTACAACACAAGTCTGAGAGCATATAGACAAGGACAACAATTTTTGAAGCCACCGATCGAAACGTGTAAAAGCACCATCTTGTGTTACGTAGTAAAACTAACTACTTGATAACGTTTCTTCGTTATCTATTGCCTAATAGAGTGCGCCTCTATACGTTATAGTAAATAGTCCTTTTTTATATAAGATAAAACATCTTTATTTACAGAAGACTGGAACTGGTATTTAAGAATGAGCAGCATATTTTGTAATTTAATTAATTTTTAATGTTATTATTTTATCACTAGTTGTACCCTGCCACGCTTCGCTGTGGCACATACAACAAAACAAAGAATACATTTCATATAAGTTAAATTTTGCAATACTTGTGGAATAAAAAAATGGAGAAACATAAAAAAAATCATTACGATTATATATCATGCTAAAATTGCAGCTCGATCGGTGCAGAACATTGAAGCGTATACAAACCAACATAACATTTATATATACATATATAACATATAGTAAAACATTATTACAACTATCCTAATACTCGTATAAGTTCGTTACTTAATATTTGTTAAATATTAAGTAAAAAAGTAAATTATTTTGTCCATGCGTTGTAGGTAAATCTTGTTAGGCGACTGTAAAACAAACGAATGCTAAAGTAAATTATATACTTCTGAACGTCAGTAATTTTCTTAGTAAAAAATCAGTTAGGTACCTCATTAGGGCCCTTAACGCACATACAATTCTGCCTCAACAATAACGACTTTACAAAGTCAAATCGTATAATTTGGGAGAATGAAAGCGAAGTAATCATACGTTTCGCATAATAAGTTAATTAAAAGAAAAGAGGTTTTGTAGAAAAGAGTTGGCTTAATATTCATAATGTTATTACATGTAAAAAACAATACGTGGTATTGAATTAAGGGCACCCGTGGAAACAATCATCATGACATACAAATCACAACTGTTATTCGTAAAGTAAAGGTAGATACACTAATAAAATAATTTCAATTCATATACAAGAATTACTCTAATGTACTCGGATGTTTCAATGGTTAGATAACTGAAATTCATTTTTTACTATTAAAATGCAGATGACAAAAAAGTTTTTAATTGCTAATTGGCCACTCAAAATTAATATAGTTTTGCACCATACGCAATAACGTAAAAACTTTATTAACTTTATGTGAATTATTTGTCTAATAAGATTATTGCTTTTTGCGCACTTGGATTATAAGCGCAAAAAGCATAACTGCAACCTGTCAGGGGTGATAATAAGATAAGATGCGTCAATGAGAGACCTGGGAGTACGATTGGATGCCCATGTGAGTTTTTGTGATCACATAGTGGACTTTTGTAAGAAAGCATACAAAATAAGGTATTGGTGCTTCGAATGGAAACAACGTTTACTAAAATTATGGCCATCTCAAGCTTGTACGCATTGGTTAGGAGTATGTTAGAGTGTAACTCGTCTGTTTCGGATCCGCATGAAACAAAATGCTGTTTTATGTTGGTGCGCATACAGACTAAGTTTACTCGTTTTCTTTATTACATGCACTTACTGTGCCCGACATTATTTGGTTAAGGGATGGTCAATCAATTAGAAACAAGACGGGTTTTACAGTTGATTACTATCTACTTAAAGTCTTGCTGGAGATGGTTTGGAACCCGAGTGGTCTCCAAGAACTCGGTTTCTTTGTACCTAATGGATATGTGCGACGGCGAAGGCCAAGGTTGTTTGCGATACCAAGGGCCAGAACCAGTCTGTTGCACAGATCCCAGTTAACAAAGTCGTTGCGCTTACTGAATGCTGACTCCGACACTGTCGACATCTAGATTGTTCGCAGAGTGAGTTCACAGTAGCGATATTGTGTATCTTAAATACATATTTAATAATTTATTATATTTTTTTTTCGAAATTATCATCAATTCAATGATCGATTACCTATTATCTCTAACTAGGTGTCGTTGCGTGTTGTTTTATAGCAAAGTCTTCCTCGATAAATGAACTCAATTTTTTTTTATTCGCTGTACTTCCTGAGTTAGCACGTTTAAGTAACCAAACGAATAATTAATGATAATAGCTAATAATATACGATAATTCTTGTAGTTAAAAAAACAACACTGATACATACATATATAATACAATTTAATAAGATATTCATGCTCTTGTTATAATAAACTAATGGTGGATGTTCTAAAGAGACGAGTAAGATCAGTGCAACCTGCTCCAAAAACATCAGGAAGCTAAAGCTAGCTTCCTGATGTTAGCAGAAGAGTGGGAACGTATTCCTAACGTTATTGAAAACGTTTTGAATTTGGCAAAAGGAGGTCACACGTTATTAGGTTTTTATATTTGTTACTTAATTTAATTAAATTATTGTCTTTATTGCCGGCCACTTCTTATTGTTTGGCCGTGTACACCGGTTTAAAAAAAAAAGATAAAAATATAGTAAAATCATTGCCAAAATTCACATCACGCGTATTAATTTACACGAATACAGACGTCAGACAATTAAATTTCAATTAATTAATTGAAATTAACATTAGAACGTAAACTTCCTTAGGTTAAAATAAACAATGTACATAAATTGTTACATAATATAATATTTTCACAAGGTATAATGCAGTAATCTTATAGTAGATAAAGCATGCTCGAACAATGATAAAATGTTCTTTTAAGTTTATTTTCACGTACAATGATTGTAATATCTCAATGTGATAGAGTGTTTTCACCAATGAATTGGTCAATATTAACACACAACCAATAAGTGATGGTTGAATTTCTACTCGAACTTTTGGGGAAGATGAAACCCATAAGATGCGTACACTTCTTTCGCACATCTACTGAATGTATACAAAAGTTTTCTTAAAAAACGGTCGAGCCGTTTCGAAACGAGAAGAATTTTATAGATACGCATATATATTGATTACCCGGGGTCCGGAAATTTAGATATTTAGTCACTAGTTACAATGCAATTCACTTTTATTAACTACTCGTTTACATTTTGCATAGTATAGTTTAACTATGACATAAAAATGGCGTTTTAGTACCTATTGGTACGTGGTATACAAATTGATTTCTTATGATAATTTTATTATATTGTATTAATAATTAATCTGACCAAAGTCTAAATGAAGTTAGTGAGTATAACACGAGCAGTTTTAAAAGTCCCCTCGTCGACCTACCGGTGGTGGATCTGACAACGAACGTTTCTTGATCAACACCACAGTCATTTTAATAAATACTAGCTGACCTGGCTAACTTCGTTCCGCCCTACAACCTTATAATAGGGTTTTTACTTTAATTTAACTTATTTTAGGATTTCATTAATGTTAAGTATTACATTAATACAACTTTTTGCAAATACAGAAATGTTTTATTGCTTGCCATTGCGAAAGAAGAATGGCAGTTTTACACATTAGGCATCTTCTCTCTAGCGTCAATATGGCGATACTGCATGTTAAGCACTTTCTGATATCCAACATCTTTTGATCAGGATCAAAGCATCGTTATGCATCTCCTCATTCAACCTCAAGATCGGAATTTCTTGAACTGACACGAATGCGACGTAAAATGATGCGTAGTTTTGTCAACAGATGGCACCATATGGTTTTTGCATTCGTAAAATTAAAAAAAATAATTAATTTATTGTTATTCGATAACTTATCCGATATTTTATTGCTTATTCTGCTATTCGGGACGGAAACAAATCCAACAATTCAAAAACCATGGCAATCGGTCCAGCCGTTCTCGAGTTATAAGTGTTGTAACAAACACGACTTTCTTTTATATATATATAGATAAAACTCGCATTTTAGTTAATAACATGTTCATAATGTTTATTAAAAATATTGTTGTGACTAAATACCAATATATTTTTTTTATTGTGTAACCTATAAAAATTAAAACTTGACATCAGGACTTTAAGTTTTCCATTATATGCAGTTGTTTATAAAAATAAGCTGACTAGGCGAGGTTTTAATAACATCGCGAGTATTTAAATGTTCCGGTTTTGTAACTTTGAAAACTACTTTACTACATCTCTCATTAATTGAGTTTAGAACAATAATTTTAAGCGTAGAGTTTAGTAAGGTACCATTTTATATAATTAGTAATCATACACGTTTTTCAACTCCGATAGTCTGATACAATAATTCACTTATTGCGTAGGATTACTTAAAATAATAAGATCCCTATAATTCTTACTGATTATATTAATCTCGAATTATATTATGTGTCGAACATTTATGAAATTTGATATGTTTGTAATAAAATGTTTGATTTTAATAAAGGAATATAACTAGTTTTACAAGTAGTGTGCATTTACGACTGATATTTAGCTTTGCTCAGTAAGGTTTTTTGTACCGTAGACCTGTTTACTCCGGTATTTAGCCGGTAGGTAGCCGATTAGTTGCCCGTTTGCATGTGTACAACATAAGAATAGTTGCAAAAAATCCCACTCCATCAAGCAATGGCCGAAAATTACTAAAATAGTTCCTTTTATGAAAAACCTAAGAAGTGCGAGAAAAAACGAACTTTTTCAGTAAAATGCAGATGTGCATTTTTCTTGCATTTAACTGAATTTAAAAAATAATTAATTTAATTTTCATATTTTTTTATGTTGCACGGACTATCTATTACATATCTAGGCAAAAAAAGTTAATAAAAGAGCTCTGCTATATTCACAGACACGGCGTTAATGGAAAATCGGCTTCCTTATTGTCTATTTTATTAGTATCGTGCACCATCCAATAGATCAGCAGTGACTGCTTTTTCACTTTAGCGGAACGTAAAGCAGCAAATAAATAATTTAAATATTATCTATCTTATTTAAAGGATTTGGTAATAAGACCTAATGCAATAAATAACCTTACAATTTTTCAAGGTTTTTCAGTTCGCGTTCTCATGTGGAGAAATAGAACATTGATAACTCATTAAAATAAAAGTAATTAAAATTAATTCGACACCTGTAATGTTGCTTTTAACATTCTAGTTTCGTTCGTTATTTATAAATAGAGTTGCAATTAAAGCCGTAAACTTAACATAGATTAGGTAACTTAGCTTTTACCTAATTACCTACTTCAGTAAGTAGGTTTTTTGGGCACTTTTGGTGCGCTGTATAACTAATAAATAACACTAAAATATAATTAGAGCAAGCATGGAACATAAAGTTCGCTTACGATGATTTAAATGCCTTGATTCGTGTCTTGAGGCAGAAAGAAAATATGTGCAGGGCAAGTTTTGCATTGCTAGCTAAAATTGTAATATAGAAAAAACTACACTGAAAAATAAAATTGACTGGGCAAACTTTCAAGGACCTGTACGTTAAATAGTAAGAAAAATTAATACATTATTTATAAACCATATTATCGTTCGTTATTCGAACTTATCGTTTTTTGTTTCTTAAATTTTACATTTGCTTCCTATACTTTTTATTATAAAAACTTCTAATCTGAAAGGAATGTCTTTTATCGCTTTAAGGTTATTTCAAAAACAAATCCACAACACTTTCGAGAGCAGGTAGGTTTTGTCATGTCTCGCACACGGGCAAACTTATAGTAATGATATAATTTTGTAAGTTTAATAAATTGTTTATATATTTTTTTTATAAACAGGGCCCCTATATCATAGCCTATCAGGCACGCAATTAGGCAGATATGTGACCAAGTAGCTAAGAGCAGGGGAGTGTCGAAATATCCCCTTTCCTAAAAAGGGACTTTATTAACTTAAAGGGTTGGTCTCCCGCCGGGCCAGTGTGACAACCTGTTTATTTACGAGAAGTAATATTGTATTATGTATATTACTTTACGTCAGTAGGTACCTACTTTGTTTTTTCTTCAAGTAAACTAATAATAATTATTTCCAAGCACTTTATATTTTAAGTGTATAGTTTAACGTAGAAATATAAATTAATTGTATTCTTTTTATATGCTTTGTAATTAATGGCCTGCAGCCTTTAGAATTTAAAATCCACGTGTTTCTTGCCAAATTTTTTAGTTTAATCTTCGGAGCTTAGAATACTTAAATAAACGATTCATGTTTTAAAAATCTTTTTGGGAAAATATTTATTACATAAAGATTACACGTCAATGGCAAGACAAAAAAGAAATACGGATTCGTTGTTATAGCATACAAAAACAATTAATTGTCTAGTAGCATCACTCAATAAATACTTACTTTAGTATTATTTGATGGGTTTGTGATCAATCGTACTTAAGAATGTCATGTCTTCTATTTTTCATAAGCCATTAAATTCTGGAATATGAATAAATAAATTAGTATTATGAGTTGTTTCATTACCTGGATTCTTGTCACTAATCGCAAAACTTATTGTTAGATTTAGAGAATGCTTTGGTTTATCTGGTTTTCTTGTTTCATTATTTCGGTAAATTCTTGTTGATGCTGATTCATTCCTGATTTAAATTTCTCATTTTAATATGACTTAGCAACGAAGTATTACTTTCGTTGCCGTTTATTCTGTCTTTAACTTCATCACTTTTGTTAATAGGCAAGTAGGTGAGGCTTTTACGACAAATATATTTCGTTTACTTTTTACTGCTAATTCAGTATAGTTAAACAGTATAGTGTTTTTCAACAAACTATGAAAAATAATCTCGTGTATTATGTCCCAAATATATTGGGAAATAACTATGAGCTCATTGCCATAGATTACATAAAACTACAACATAATGAAACAATACTGTTAGAAAAAAATTAAATCGGAAATTACATAATTTTTCAAAATATTTAGATTGGAATTCGTTTATTCACCTTGATATACATTTACAATTATTACGTGGAGAATTGTGTAAATAAACTATATATGTTCACTATATATGGTATATGTTCCATTTAACTTTAACTTATATATAAGGTTGTTTTTATTTTCCGCGTGTCTTGTGGGCATGGACCAGAAAATTTATTTAATTGAATAATCCTACACAGTGCATAATATTTGAGAAATATTAACATAATTAATCTAGAATTCAAATTAAGCACAGCATTAAATTTGACGCGATCTCAGTTTTTGCTGTATAATTTACCTACTTCCCCTCAACACACTCGTGTACTGCGTATATAGCAGTTTTTGCTTCAGAATTAATAACAAACAAAACATTTTTTTCTTTAAGCACAGATTTTTATACTCAATTAATTCTTGCTGTAATTAATTGTTATTTTTATTTTGTTTGATAAATATAATTGAACAGGTTTATTTCAAAAATTTTGAGGAAATATGATGAACTGAAAAAAACACGATATTTTTAACATTTAGTGGAAGTGCGAACTAAACAAAAATTTCTAGTAATGCCCAAGTTGTGTGTATGTCGGAGTTTTAATATTTACGATTATCCGCTGAGCTATGACTACTCATTGTACTAACACTATGTTGTATATCCATTTGTTTGTAGGAAAATAATGGGCCTTATCGTAATAAATAACTGTAGTTATTAAAGACATATCATTGATGACTTGATTTAGTTATCACTTTAATAGAATTATTATCGTTCAATTGATGACTTCACGTTTATATACATTTCCAATTATGGCGTTCTTATTCTAAATAAGATAACTGTATTTTTTATAATATTGACAATTCTCAACTTCAACGATATTATTCCAAGGCGTAAAAATAAAAAACACTATACCTTTACAAAATCGACAACACCCCAAAAACATATAACTAGTACAACTAGTAAAGGTCCTTGGAATATTATTAGATGAAAAAATAGGCCCCTATCAGAACATATCGATAACATAACAGGAAAAACATATAGGCAGCTAGAATTTGTCAAGCGGACAATTCAAGTCATTTAAAAACATAAATTGTATAAAATGCCTTTAATTTGCTATAAATGAAAGCTGCTGCACAGCATTATTAGGATCCCAAATGAAAGACAAAATGCAGTTGGCTTCATTTTCCAACCACATTTGCCTGGGTTCACTGGTGTAATAATATTCCTGAAGTAGTCATGAAACTGGACGCTGACAATTACTATTCCACATCATGGAGGTTATTTATTAATTCTTCTAAGAGAAGTTTGAAGGGTCTCTTGTTGCACATTGGTAATATTAATGCCTCGGTGCTTGTTGCATCTTAAAGAAACGTTTGTTATTAAAATAAAGTATATCTAATATTGTTGGCAAATCTGTGTCTGAATTCTTTTGCCTCTCTTTCACAAAAAGTTAGGATTGATGAAGCTTTAAGGGACTGCCACCGAAAATCCTCAATACGAAAACTAAAAAAAGCAGTTTTCAGGGAGGAAGAGAACAATTTTATAAAAAAAAAACTTTTTTATGAATCAAAAAATATAGACCTGTGTTATACTTGCACGATATACTTAATGGGCGGATAGATAGAACCCTATTTGCTGTCGTTAATTTCCCTAAGAATCCTTCCAGCATACGCAACATAATAAGTTTACAATTGTTCCATGTGCCTCGTACGAATACGAATTACCTGCATAATTCGCCAATATTTCGGGTTTTATCTAAACTATGACCCTAACTATGTGATATTTTTCACCTCACGAAAGGAGGAAATATGAGGAAATTCTAAATATGAGGTCCTCCGTAACTAAACCAAACTAAAATGAAACTATTTACTATTACGTTTGTCTACCTACTCGTCTTTTCAGTTTAATCCACACAAGTAATTTTATTTATTTTGTACCATCAAAAGGCATCGAAGGGAGATATTTTCAAGATTAAGAACAGTCATGGTTAGAATGATCAGTATTTATACAGAACATTTCTTTAAATAAAATACCCAGTTAGGGCATAATACATAAAACTGTTCTGTGAAACTACAACATATATTTTTTTCTCCCATGATCCTATAAAAATCATATATCGCATAAAGAATACATATAGATAAAGCACGGCTTTATGGTCCGTAGCAGTTATCATAGTCTTCATGACGTCATTTTATTGAGATATATATGTGATAGTCGGCGGCGCGCGCGCACATTGCAAGTGTAGTGATTGCCCAGCATAGGACTTTAGTGCTGATATTTCCAAGTTCATTGTTTTTAGATATAAAAGTAGTGCAACGTAGTGATCATTTGGAAACATAATAAATAGTGAGTACAATAATTATCAAGTTTGAAGAGATGGTTATGAAAAATGTATTTTTCATAGGAAAAGACCTTTCTTATATCTTTAGGCTAAGAAATAATAATGTCTTATAATAATTATTAATAATTTGTTTGGCGCTTGGTAGATAGTACCGGTGAGCCCAGAGCTGGTGCTTTCCTCGCTTAACGAATATTTATCGCAATACAGCGAGGAAAAGCTGCCAGCGTTAAAGGTACACTGCCACAGGGACCAAACTTTTTAAATTTGTATTAATTTTATATTTATTATTATTGTCCATTAGATATGGCATCGTAAAATTAAAAAGAGGTTACTGCTTTGTTCAATAAATTCTTGATAAATGCCAACAAACTCTACAGGCTACGTGAAATTAACAAATATATTTATTTATTTTCTATATAATTATTATATCTTAACAGTTACTACTGCTACATTTAAAATTTATTCATATACCTGGATCTTATAACTAATAACATTACAGGCAGCTCTTGTGAATTCAGCCAGTGTACAAACAAATAGGTCTACCTCGATATAAATTTTATTTATTATATGTGTCGCTCTCGTGAGTGGAGTTTCGCTATAATATAAAATAACATTTAATCGTATCTGTCCTTCACATTGAAACCTTAATAAGATAAACAAATGCGCATTTTGACTAAAGTTCCGAAGCTTACAAAGGGATTTCTAAATATTTTACTGAAACTCACTTCGACAATTTCTCAAGCACAAACAAATAAGTTGGTCTGTACTGACCGTGCACTAAAGAATGAATGCACCGGAATGGTCATGGGGAAACCTCTGTCAAAGTTTGACGAATCATAAATTATATGGTAAGGATAATTTTACGGCCTTCGTATTGTGAACTATGGAAAGCGAAAAGTTCATACTTTGTTTCTTTCACTCACATTACATTCTTAATTTAAGTCTAATAAAGCAATGACAACTTCTACTACGACTAGCGGTGCTAATTATTGAAGTATTGTATTCATATGAATTTATAATCGATCACATCGGTTCCTAATTCGTAGACCCAAAGAGTTTTTCTGTGAATTATCTGTCATAGAACGGTCGCCGAACGGATTAATATCAGGAGAGAAGTTGCTATTACAGAATAAGCTCAAATAAGTATTATAATAAACTAGCAAACTTGGCGAACTCCATTTCGCCACCAGATTTCGTTTTATGTAACATTTCGTTTGGTGATCCCGTTTTTCTGTTGAAATTTTTCCTGAATTTTCTTTGCTATAAACCTCACGGAGCCCGAGACCTTTCCAACGAATGCAAAACCGTGGAAATCAGTTCGTGCCTTCTGGAGTTAAAGCGTCAGGAAGGAAAACCCGACTTATTTTTATATAGTAGATTTGTTTGTGACGAATTTATAGTCAAAGAGTTATTAAGTTCAAAACAAGATTTTTGATCTTTGATACACGGCGTATATAATTATACACGCGCCGACATATATTTTAGTTATAAGTAATTAATGATGAGACTAAATTTATGCTAGGTACCGAGCATAAAATTAGGTATTTATTTAGTCTCCAGATGATACCTATCATATTTACCAAAAAATGTGTGATACGTTTAAATTTGTGGTAATATTCTTTTAGATATCTCTATGTCCTTTTGGCAGCATCTGTTGAGGTTTAGTGATTTCACAATAAATATCAAAATTCAAATCTAATGAAATGGTTGAAGTATCAGTTGTTGGTATGGCAAATGGCCGAAAGTGATGGCCTTGTGGTTAGGTAATCAATGCTTCTCACATCCACTGTTATTTTATAACATTAATTTTAGATTTATATGGTTATAAATTATTTATTCTTTAATAGTTGCTTATTTTATTGGGCACCCGTTACTATATGTTCTCCGGGCCTCCTGCACCTGTTTAATGCAGTCAGCAGTAAAATCCAAAAATCATAGATTTGCCCTTGACCCGCTCGAATAGGATTTGTTATTTAGACTGATCTGTGAGATTCGTCGGATAACGAAGCATCCTAAGAAGTACTTTATATCTTATAACATAGAAACAAAAACAATACATATCTATATTACTTGTGTAAAACATTTATTAGTGCGCAAGCGTTTCGTTCGTTATCAAGAGCATAAAATATTTTATGCATTTCTTTTTTATTAATAAATATTTGTACGTATTGTCCGGTAATAAGTTTTGTATCTCATTAAATATTCTTATTTCTATTTAATTAAAATATTCTTTTTGAAATGGCATTTTTAACTTTCTTGCTCGCTCACCCACCATTCAGAAAGTTTTTAAGGTTCCAGTTTCATAAAATTGGGGCAGCGGTTGAATTACAACCTGTTCTCTTTATGTTAAAACTTACAACCTAATTAGTAATTACGTTACGTGTACGTCACCGCAACAGACCCGATAATATATTACATTGACCCTATCACTAATGTCGAAAAAAGGGTAAAAATCCAGTTTTTCAACTATTCGAAGTTTGTAGAGCCTTTTTAAATTTGTAATTTCCACGCTGATGCAAACTTTATTGCACGAAAGATTAGCCAATGCTTTAATTTATATAATTGTTTTACTTTTAAATTAGAATCCTACGCAATAAATGTTAATAATAAGATTCAAACGAGATTTTTTTAATGTTCCACGTGTTTGTAATATAAGCTATTGAACGACTAAGAATTTACTAACTACCGTTTTTCGTTAGTGATCAACTAAATTATGGACACATCAAACTGGTATTTTAAAACATTAATGATTTTTTTACTATATTTTATTCATTCATATTCAAACGAACGAAACGATGATTGACATCGATTTACGGCTACATAATGTGTTTTCTATGAAAATTCTGTTAAAGTTTTAAAATGTAACCGAAAAAAGCAAAAATACTATTTAACGACGTGGAATACTGAGTGACCCATGCATGCTTTGGCCAAAGCTATGGGTATTAGTTTTCTGTTATGGTGGTCTGTTATTTTTGATAACTCGTAATTGTGTTAATAAGAGTGTTAAAAGCAAAAAAAGGAAGGAGTCTTGCTAGGTTGTCACATCCGCTTAACATATATTAACACGTTTTTACAATAATATACAGTCGACATTTTTGGAAGTCGCAAATTGAATATCATAAAAAGGTTTTTTGTTTCATGTCATTTATATGTATTTCATTCTATCTAATTAATGAGGCCTCGAGGTTTAGAACTCGTCCTGTTCTCGTCGACATTGAACTTCTCTTGTTCAGTTTGTTGCAAAATGACCGCCATTCTGCTTTAGCAATAAAAGTATGCTTGACCGTTGCATTATAACGTCCTTCACAGGATAGAAATATTACAATAAAAACAACTTCTTTCCTACTTTACGATATTATACGACGATGTTTCCGCCGTAAGCTAAGATGTGTTCTTATTTTTGTAAAACAAACGCAACAGAACTATTTATACACATTTGCCTTTTGTTCTTTTTTGCCTCATTTGCAAACGTATAGTTGCATTTTCTTGTCATGTTATATACGATTATTTGATTTATATTTCACAGAATACCTACATACTTTTAGTACTAAAACTTTTTTGTAAATGACATCTCAACGCATCGTTAGTAGAAAAATCTTAAATGCGTATTTACGATGAGGACTGACCTACAAAAAACGTACGTAATAATACCTAGATTACGGGACGTTACAAAGATAATAATAACAACAACAAAGAATTAATGCCACTAGATATTCAAAAAATACAAACTATCACCGAATCCCATTTGAAACCGGTTTTAAAGAACTGGTGTTTTAATATTCCTTCGATTTAATCATCACAGCCACAATTTCAATTTGCGTCATCAAATTCAATATCTCATAAAATATTAATATTATTGGTACTTTTTTAGCCTTTTCTTTTTAGATGATTTCTATTATAAATTGCTTTATAATTCAATAAATAAATAAGACATAAAGACATAACATAACATTTATGACAAACAAAAACACACACACATAAACATATAAAAAACAATAATCAAAGAAAAAAATTAAACAAAAAATATAATGAGATGTATAAATTTTTTTTTCCTTTTTCCCATTCGGTTTTTTTCAAGTGTGTAATGCGTGTGTGCTGTGGCTCTAATTGGCCCTGGCTCAGTATTATGCTGAGAAGCGGAATGTTCCACAGCGCTGGTCATTCTGCCTGAGACCACAGCAGATAGTTTACAGTCGCAAAAAAAGAAAGAAAAGGAATGCAATAATACTTAGTAGAAAAAAAAAATATTAGCAAAAATTAGCAGTGTAAGTAATGAAGTCATGTGTAAAGGTGTAAATAAAATAAAATTAAAAGTTAAAAATAATGGTTAAGAAGTAGATAAATATGTTTCTTTTCTTTTTGGGCGGATTAAAAACTAGATTTCGTGGGATGTTTGTTGAGTCAGTAGATGAATCTTATAGCTGCGACTAAAATTTGACTTTAATTGAAAACTCTTCAGCGGAGGAGGGATATCATTCCAACACTTCGTCGCGCTATAATTAAGATTCCCACAAAATGAAATCTTCTGTTATCCATATTAAGTGCCATTTTTACTCTATTATCTTTTTACTATATGTAGTGAATTACAATGAATTAGTTCAGATTATCTAAAGGTGTACTTGAACACCTCATTAGTCTTCAATTTATATTCACTTCATACCTCATAATATTTATTTACAGTTCGTTACTTCAAACAAACATATTATAATAAAATCAGGTTACATAAGTTATTGTAAAACAGTCAGCCTTTTCGCTAACAAGCGATTTCTTCCAGGCAACCCTAGTATGGAAAAATAATAAAGACACCTACAGAGGGTAAAGTACAAGAAGTGCAAAAAATATTTTACAAAAAAAATTATAAATAAACATGTAACACTAACTTAAACTAAAATCTGAAAGAAAAAAATATTATTATAATATTTATAGTAATAATAATAATAAAAATGTAAAGTCTAGGGGTTACTGAGTCATAATTAATATATAAAAGTAGCTAATTAATCAGAAGAGATGCTTAAAAAGATTCTTAAATAAATGGTCGATGGTTGGTTGGACGGTTAAATGAGCCTGTGTGATATCGAGAGGCAAGGATTTCCAAATCCGGATACTTTCCATCCTGCAGAAGAGGGCTATTCGTGCAATCCATAATTAAACATGTAGGGAATCTCTGAGAGATAAATTAAGGATCAAGGAAATTAATATACTTACCTTTCCCTCGCAGTATATTTATGAAAATATTATGTATGTAATATGTACACAAAAATAGTGATAAGTTTACTAGAATATATGTAGAACATACGCACAATGTTAATACTCGGAACAAACGCAGACTGCATTTTACCAGTACTAGACTATCTAGAGTTGGTAATTCTTTTTTTGGGAAACGGGATACTCTTCTTTAATAAAATCCCAGAGGCTCTTTTATCTCTGCCTTTTAATAAATTTAAGAAATGTATTAAAAAAAGATGTGTAAAAAGCTGATAAAAGGGCCTGGGACTAGTGCTAGACATGCTACATCTAATTAATTTGCGATATTTGTTTTAAAATAAGTGTTGTTTGATGATTTGCTATTTTAAAAGAGTACCGAGAGTTTTTTACGCCAACTTTTTCTCTCGGCCAAATTTAATGACATGGAATAAGTGATACCTGTATCTTATATTCCATAATAAACATATTTTTTTTTACTAGGCACAGTAAAGGAGGAGTGATATAATTTATTTTTAGGAGTAGGGGTATTCCTTCCTTGTTTATTACAATTCAATGTACTCATTCAATGGCTATATAGAAGCGTCAACTATTAACAATTTACTTAATATCAAGTCAAGAGCCGGAAAAGTTTCCATTTGCGACAATATCGTCACGTAAATGTCCATACTTGAGAATGTCCTTGCTGCATGTTTGTTTAGGAAATAGAATTCAAACCAGTGCTCATTAAAAGAAGCAGTTTAATTTTTATACTTTAATAAGGTTTCTTAAAATAGTGATAAAAATATGTTTTGTTTTAATTGTGCCTTTGGGCGGCAAGGTTTACTTGTTTACCAGAAATAAGGTTTTTGTACAGACATATTATGTATCAATAGAAATATTATCATACACAACCGGGTAATTCGTTTGGTTACTTGTTTTATTTGTACACCTTTAAAGAAATAAAATGATATTGTTTGGAACAATAACAAATTTGCATATTCGAGCAGATTATAAAGGTATGTTTTTCACGAAATTACTGTTGCAATCTTTAATTCATTACGCTTTATTATTTAAAATTTTACTATATTTTCATCGGAATAATATTAAGGCAAGGCCCAAAGTACGTACCTAAGTGCTTTGTCTAAAATTATGAATGAGTGAATATTTATATGTATTACATTACAATTGAGCAGTCCTGCTTAAGCATCCCTGAGGTCGTAGGTTCGAATCACGAAAATGATCGAAGAAAAGGATGTCATCTGAGGCCAAGGCTAGATTATTATTATAGACGATTGAAATTTGGACGATGTACTCTTAATGACTTACATATAAAGGAATAATTTAAAAATTTAATTAATGTTTTTCGTCTCGCTATTTCCATCGAAGATTGAGATATATATTATGGTCACTTTCTTCGGGCGACATACGTGAAAGAAAAATAAATCCAACTAATTAAAAACTGGATTTAATTTTACATTAGTTTATAACTTACAAGAGTGGTTTTACCGTTAAGTCAAAAGTCAAAAACACGTTAAAAGATTATAGCTTTGTAGGTAATACTTAAATGGTCACTAAACTTTTTATCGATAATTTGAATATATCGCGATAGGCTAGCTTCGATTCACAGCCGAAGTAATCGTTTACTAGTAAGCCAATTATCCATCTACTTACCAAAAAAAATTTACAATAATCAAGGTTATTTTTATTATGTAACATAGAACGCATGCTTGAAAAATCATTATAAACATAACACGAAACATTATTATAATACGCTGTTTGTATGCACGACATCGATGAAAAACCATTTTATTGACAGTAAAGTACGTATGTATGTAAACATAGGTTACACAAAGAATAGATACTGAACTAGTATTCTGTGTTAAAATTCCTTATACCAATCTTGTTTAACTATCTTGTTTGTCGTCTATAGCTATTCAGATTAGTAATTTTTAGGTAATCTTTCAGATGCTTTTTAAACAAAGAACATCTTTAGCTTCTTAGTTACCGAACATTCGAAAGTGTCCTGTATATTCAATCATCGTTTATTTATATTTACGTTTTTATGTGTGAATACTATAAATAATCGCTAACTAGATAAATGTCATCTTAAAGAGGCCAATCCGAGGTTGGACGGTTCAAAATCAAATGTCTCAGTTGTGTAATTAAAGTTTATGTTTATAAAAAAGTTAATTTGTACCATTTGTAGTTCTTTAATGTAGCATAATTAATGTTACGATACTGGTCGTGTGAAAATAGTAAACAATTATAGTTGTTGCACTAGTCTTTCCAGATACCTTGTTTTTCATATTTGCCAGAGGAAATCATAGACACATATTATGAAATCTTTTGTCTTAGCAATTAGTGATAAATACAGTTCATTGTTATGTTCTTATTGGTCAGGCGATCTGAAACTGGTTCAAAATTATAGACGTAAATCCTTAATTGACTTGATTGAAATTGCGTAAATTAAAAAATACGTACAATATCAGTGTAATTGTTTATTATCAGTATAATTGAAAAGGAATATTTTGTTTAATACATTAATTTGAAGCGAATGAGGGGTTGATGTTTTTTTTCTACTTGTGTAGGTTTAACTGAACAATCAAATGAATGAGAATATCAATGGCTATTTGCATAAAGAAAATGTTGCAAACAGCGTGATTTCATATGAGCAATCCGTATGTGACCTAGTCCTTTGAATTTCCGAATTCTTTAAGACACCGTATTTTGACCTATACCTTAACCGTCGCGAGAATAAACAATTTACCTTATTATTTACATATTTTGTAACAATATATCAGTAATTAAAACAAAACTAGCTTTATCGAGTCCAAGAAAATCTTTAGTAAATACACGATCGTCACTGAAATATTAATAATTTATCACCCTTAAATATGTATCTAAGTTAAAATAATGATTACTTGTGCATAATGTATTAGGAACCATATGCGTAGAGAAAGATTTGCAAGTAATGTCAGGGCCGTCGTCCTAGAAGACCATGAGTCAATGTTGTAGTGTCGCGGCCGACTGTAATTGTATCGTGTATATGCCGAGCCAGTACTCGCCTAATGCGTAATAAATACTAGCTCCATAATAAACTGTGCCGCATTCTACTGCTTCCAAAATACACGACAGTCAGTTTTACACACCCGCTATGTGACAGACTGAGTGTGTTTATGTAAAATTAAGTAATATATCCGAAAATAGTAGATTTTTGGAAACCATCTAAAACGTATTTTTTATTTAT
Source organism: Pieris melete (assembly GCA_963693345.1). NCBI lineage: Eukaryota > Metazoa > Arthropoda > Insecta > Lepidoptera > Pieridae > Pieris > Pieris melete. The sequence goes on along the minus strand of CAVNZK010000306.1, from coordinate 247,694 downwards.
ATCCAACAAGACTCCCTGAAAATTAAAGTAAGCGTGCGATTTTTGATCCCAAAGTTGGCGTTAATAATTAATCTATTTGTTAACAACGGCGTTTTATACCAATTGATTCGTGTGTCTAAGGTGAAGCGAAAACATCGTGAGGAAACCGAAGTTTCTCATTCTCAAAAATCATGTATAGCACGATAATAATCAGCCTCTTGGCTTAAAATTATCAATAAAACAGATGCTGAAAAGACTTTGTGTGTGCAAACTGTTTTATCAGGGCCGAGAAATAATCTTGTGTACTTAAATATGTCTTAAGCAAAGGGAAGAAGCCCTGTGAAAGGGTATGTACCTTAAGATGTACTCGTATACCCTTACATTTTTTAATCTCACGTAAATTGGTCTTACGAACATTCATGAATTTAATGAGTAGATAATGTAGTACTTTTATTTATATTTTTAATGTAAATTCTGTCAATAAATATTGGTGTCATGCTAGCCGCTACTTGTTTAAATTAAAAGTTTAATGTTTAAACTTTAGAAACGTGATTGCAGACTTTTCATTACATAATACGCAGGAGGTGAAATATCAAGGTTTGTATAGCATTGTCATAAATAGTTTTGACTTAAAATTCACGATTTCTTTAACTATCTATTTTTAAACAAAATACACGATATCTTCTCCAAAATCACTATTTTCTTAATTGAAAACGTTTGGTCTGATGAAACTGTAAATATTTTAACCAATTTAAAAACTATTATGTAACATTGGACCATGGCACGAATTTGAAGTTCATTGGTGATATTGTGATAGCAATTTTAAGCAAAAGAGTGATACATGAATAATTATGCATTTATCAGTTCTTAAGAAAGAATATAAAACTAAAAGGTTTCATGGAGTTAATATATTGTGTTTTGCACCACACAGACACCAATAGTTCTTGTTTCATTGTTATATGAATTTATAAAATTTACGTTTTATGCAATATGTCGTTAAATAATGTAGAGGTTTGTGAAACAAAATAAAAATGAATTATTTACGAAATAATCGTATTAACGCCTCTATGATTTTCTCTTAAAACTTGTCTTTTGTGTGTCATAAACATATGACATTTGTCATCATAGTTATTATATTTCGTTTGATTGACAGTTCAAAAGTCAGACAAAAAACGCAAACATTTTTCTAAAATGACTCCAAAATTAAATTTAATCGTTGTAGAAAATAATGGTTATAAGTGAAATAGCTCGCGTACGTTTTGGCATCCATTAATTGTCATTTTTTAACACTGAAGGTTTGATATCCTATTCCTATTTTTTAAATTTGAACAAAATAGATACCTACTATACGATGTTATTGTTCAATGATTTTTACACGTCCCAACCTTTTCTTGGTATAACTTAACAAGGATATTTTGATATCAATAGAGGAACATTAACTCTTTCTGCTCTAGCAGCCTTTACTGTTACTAACGACGTTATTAGTCACATTTACAGTGTTATACTATTGTTCTGTACACTGTACTTCATCGAGGCACTCTCTACAATGATTATACTAATTATTATCCAAACTAGTAGTACACTACTCACAATGAAATTAGTAAACCAAGATAAATTATAACAGTGTAAATATTTTTTTTAAGAGTTCTCACATCGATAAGCAGATAAACTCCGAGATGGGATTGTGTACAGTTGAGTGTATACTGTACAGACGTAGGCGAACTTTGGGGAGGTATGTCTGATAACACCGAAGTATTGCAGACTTAGTCGCTGGGCTGCTATTAATTGTTTTCAAGCTATTAATTATAAAAAAGTGCGTGCGTACAAAGTACACATGTCAGAAGTGAAACTTCTTTGGTAAACTAATTTTTAACTCTTGTTCATATTAATACAAATCTAAAACTTTAGATTTCCGAGACTTAGGGGGAGGGAAAAGGAAGATATGTTAGGAATTTAACTGTCATTAAAATATTAAGTGTCGAAAATTAATACAAATAATATATATTTTTTATTTATTTCTTCGATAATATAAACACGTGGAATTTAAATTTACAATTCGTCATTTGAGATTTCAATAAATTATTTTGCATAAAATATAAAATTCTAATATTTCATAAATTCTCTACGAAATTTTAATTTTAAACATAGAATTTATAAAATGTAATTCGCCCTTCTCACTCTCTCTAAATCGGTCTCAATCACTAACTCCCTTTTCTTCGACAAAAACGCTGCACATCTTCGTGACGTTTTTTGACTCCAAAAATGAAGAAGAACCATAACTCGATATGTACAGAAAATTATTTCATAGAAATAATCTAGATTAGACTAGTACTGTGAATCATTGTTATCACGGAAAACATTCAAGTAATTAGCTTAACTTCCCTTCCATGACGTAGGCATTTAATAAATGCATAAACCATATACAGTAATATGAAACGTTAGATGTTTATTTATTAGGTAAGGTTAGGTTTTATAATAACAACAATATCGCCTTCTTCGTGAGTTGTAATATTCCACTTATTTTAAAGTAGTTATTATTTTAATTGAGGTAAACAAATCACATTGCATCGGCCGTTATTTCAAATACATGAAACTTATTCTTAAACTTATGTTAAATTGTTTTCCAATTTAGTTATCGTCTAATAATGGAACGTAATGAAGAAGAATAGTGTGCAAATCCAGTTCCAATGTCGCTCCTATGATGATGAAAAAAATGAACCTGTTTCTTTGCGTTTAGCAACTGTTTCGTGAAGAAACAAGGATTTTCCAAGTTTATTTTTACATAGAAATTCCGTAGAGTATAACTCCCGAGGAATGTAATAAAATGTAAGGTTGAAATTTCGTGTGGGAATTCAAATTTATAATGAATCATCAACTTATATTTTATATTTTTTTAGCAGCAACCTTCAACTCGCAAAGAAACCGGAAATAATAAAAAATAATAAGCTAATATTTTTGAACGATGTGGTTTTTTTTTTCAACTGCTTCTGTTGTTATTTGAAGTGACTTTTTTGGTATTTTAAAACTAAACAGACTGTCAAGTTGATACTATCTACTTGTTTATAAAAGCACATATAATGTTGCAAAAACAACTTGAATTCTTGCCTGGATGCATACCTTTTACAATAAATCTCTACACATTATAACTCAAATTCTAAAGTTAAATTATGACAGTTTAATAATAATTTGTTGATAAAACTTTTTCTTCGCGTGTGCTTGACCCCATTCTACGGGCATGAAGTAATAACAAGTTAAGCTGTGAGGTATTTTTGCACTTTGTATCAATATTTTTATATCTATTAAATAAAATTACAACCAAAATATGGGTTACGTAATAATAGTACATATTATAATAAAAGTAATGTCTTAATTTTCGGCAACTCTGATAAAATACTGTCATAAATCTTGCCTTCATTTCCATCTAATTTACCCTGACATGGATTGTAATACTGTTATCAAAACAATTTTTTTTAAAAGAAATCACATAATACTCCTTTATTTCTTTATTAGGTAAACAGACAGACACAAACGGAAAAAAATTAAATAAATTTATTTCTTCAGCATAAAAATATCAAACATATTATATCGATGATAATTGCTCGTTTAATATCTGATTTAAAATTTACCTAAAAGTTGTTCTATTTGTTTCAGATAAAATGGACATAATAAACCGAATAGTCGCCGGTTATCATGACCTCATGGACAACAAAAGTGACCAGAGAGTGAAAGATTGGTTCCTAATGTCTTCACCTTTCCCCACATTATGCGTCTGTCTCACATATGTTTTCGTAGTAAAGGTAACGACAATTTCACATAATTAAGGTCAACAATATTATTTTAATAAGAAAACGCGAACTTTTAAAACAAAAGAATCCTAATACAATATTTATAATAAGTCTTTGTAATATTAGTGTTAATTAATTTACTTTTTGAAGTTTAAAAAAACATATTACGAGAGTGGTTTAACAGGTTTGGCATTCCAATGGCGATGTTAATGTAATTTTATAAGATAGCGAGCCGGTAAAAGCTTCATATATTTCAAGGGCGCTTTTGCAGGTTGTGTCTATATGTTAATATTCTTGAGTCTTACGAAAAACAGTTTTAAACGTGATTTTTTTTTGTCTCGTTGTAAAAACGATATTTAGAAGAATTTCAACTATATTTTATTGAGACTAAGAGTAAGTGTAAATCTAATGTATCTGATCCGTTCGAGGGACGGGATATTCAACAGAATAAAAAAATCATTGAAACAAAAGCAAAATATGTGGATATTTATTTTCTATTCTTACTGAAAAATTATTAATATAAAAATTAACCTAAGAACATAATATAAACAAAACAAAAAACATAATACAACAAAAAACATTAGCTTTTTATAACAAATTATAAATAATGCAATTATATATCCGTCTAACATGCAATAATATTAGGGTGCGCAAGACACGCGTGAATGGTGCTTTCCTAGATAAACCTTGTCTGCGCTCGCGGCACGTCAAGCAATTGCGACCGATAACTACGCCGAATGTGATTATTTGGCACACGTAGCTTGTCTCTCCAACATTTCCACATTATATGTATATTCTACCTTACCTTAAAAAATATAATGTGATATTAAGAATATTTCCCTCCTTACCTCTAGTTGTATCCTACCATATCCAAGACAAACAAAGTTGGATATATATTTTGAATTGATATCTTTATTTAGCAAATGGTGTAAAAAAATAGATGTTTTTTTTAAATTTTTGCTTATTAGGTGCGCGTTGAAGTCTTTTATAGTATGAACAGTGTACACATACAAGGGGCGTTTATATAAAAAAATAATGTTTTTAAATATATATTTATGTTTCATAAATTATTACTTTTTTTACAGGTAATAGGTCCACAATTTATGAAAAACCGGAAGCCCTTCGACCTAACACGCGTGTTGATTTGGTACAACCTATTTCAAGTAGTCTTCAGCGCATGGCTGTTCTACGAAGTAAGTGAATTATATTTAGATATCTAAAAAACCTTGACATTTCTTATACTGGAAAATAACTAAAAAATAAATCTGGGACTTTAATTGTATAAAGGAAGTTTTAACTTTGTTTTTATTTGGCTTATTTATATTCTGTTTGTTTAATAACTTGTCTTAATAACAAATAAAACGTCTTTTTAAATGTAAAGTATTAAAACGTGTATTATTTTCATGTTTTTATCAACAATTATTAAGCCAAGTACATGCTAAAAAATAGGTTTGGATAACGGTAATTTATACGCTTTTCGTTATGGTCATAAAGTTGATGATCATCATTTTTATTTATTTAAATAAAAATAAAGAATTTTATAAAACCTCGTGTAACATATAATAAAGGACAATAATTACCATAGTGGTATAGATTGATAAAGATTACCTATGTATGTGACGCGCACTCGTTCTATCTTCATTTACATTTTTTACTCGTACAAAAGGAATTTTTGCATAAATCATGATTCATACTCGCTTAATTATGTCGCTATCCCGAAGAAAATATATCTGGAAGATAAATAGATTATTTTAATTACAATTTATAGTTATATACCCATGATAAGCATTAACAGCCAAATTTTAATAATTTATTCAAAAATCAAAATCATTTATTCATATAGGTAACACAATTTACACTTAAGAACGATAAAAAAGAAATATATATGAAATGCTTCTTATTTTACATTAACTGCCAGTTCACATATCAAGGGCGTAGAACGCAAGAGAAGAACGGGCAATAAACTCTCCGCCACTCTTTTAAATTTTTTGTTTAAGTTTTTTGTTTTACACAATGTTTGTAAGTAGCTGCAACAACACAACATGACTAAGAAGTAATAAATAATAATAAAATAAATTAAAAGCAAAGATTTGTCCTCTATCAGAAGGAGGCATGGCGAAATAGGAGGACGCACTTATATTCTCGTGGGGACAACAAGCATTATATAAGATACATAAAATTTAGTTCGTTGTTTTTAATTACTTTCTCTACTTCCATTCTGGAATCATCAGTTAAGATGTTTGTGCCTTGTCTGCCTTGCCTTGTATGTTTGAGTCTCGATAATCTTCTTATCTTCTTTCAGAGTGTGCTCAGTGGATGGTTCTGGTCTCATAGTTTTAGATGCCAACCCGTAGACTACTCTAGAACTCCACATGCTATGAGAGTGAGTAATTTTTAAATACAATAATAATATAATTTATACGATGGATTGCGTGGGAGTTAAACTTCATATTTTAAATATAAGCGACGACTACATCATTCTTATATATGTGATATATATATAAAACCATAAACACGTATGATATTCTAATGCATGAGGTATTACTAAAACCTTTACTCTATATAATAATTCAAATGTAAATCACTTGTTGTGGGTCATTTGTATACTAATTGCTATTATATTCTCGCTCACCTTCAACACTGCATGTCGCAACAGTAATTCAGTAAACTTTTTCTTCTAGTAGTCCAGAAGTTTTTTTTAGAAAAAGCGACAGATGTACATGTATCTGTGCTTTTTAAAACGTTCTCCTTTATTTTTTGAAATATTATATGTATTATGTATATATATATATAACCAGAACCTTTAAGTAATTAGATTGAATAAACCAGTTTGTGATAATTACACAAGGAAGTAATGATTATAAGTATGTAGAAATTTAAAATAATCGTATGATTTAAATATAAATTTTTAAAATTTATTTTTCAGTTTAAGATAATAATTTAAATCAATAAGGAAGTATTAGAATAACAACTTTATATGAATTAATGCCCTACCGGATGTCCTTAGAATATTGTAATTTAATACAGAATATATAATCATTGTTGTCACTATAATTTTTACGCCATGAAGTTAGGACAAAGTCGTTATAATTATTATATTTGAATGACAAGCATAAGCTTAACAACTAGACATTTAAATATATATATATATATATATATATATAAATACCTATACACCATCGTTTTTGTGCGTAATTTTTTGGCACTTCAAAAAGAATAAAGGTCAACATTTTCCCTTTGTTTGTCCCAAATAAATTAAAAAAAATTCTTGCTACGCTGGCGCAGCGACCCAAAGTGAGTCTTGGCTACCGAAATAAGAGAAGGCTGCTATCGCTTGCCAATCGGGCACTTGGCGTAAAAAATTACTTAAACTATTTTTTATTTTACAGACAGTAGCTGGTTGTTGGTGGTATTACTTCTCAAAGTTTACAGAATTCTTCGACACGGTAAGGGAAACTAATTTTATGATGACCAAATAGGACGCAATCCGCAAATTAACAGATACATATAATTACGATAAAAAGGATATACATATAGTGCAATTTATGTAAATTGCACTATATGTATTTTTAATTATATAATTATACGAAACGAAACTTTAATAGTGGCTAATTCTTAACCGGATTTTCCGCTTAAAAAACAGACATCTTCGGGAAAATTCTAAATTCTAATCTACTGCGATACGATACGGTAGCAGCTATGCTACGTATAACCACAAATTGATCATAATGGTCTCCTATACCTCTGTGTATATTATTACAATAAATCATTTAATAACATTTTATATAATAAGTTTTTAATTTTCAGTTCTTCTTCATATTACGGAAGAAGTTTGATCATGTATCGAAGTTGCACGTTATTCATCACGGCATCATGCCTATGTCTGTCTGGTTTGGAGTCAAGTTCACGCCTGGTAAGTGAATTTACAAGTTTTTATGTTAATCGTATATTAGAGTCTCAAAAATAATGTTTGAATTCAAGATATTCGTTGCCAAGTAATAAACATTATAATTTAAGCCGTTAAGTAGTTTGTTGCACACAAGTCAGAATGGGAAAATAAAACGATGATAAAAATTACTTAATTTTATAATTTACGGAGATGTTGAGAATTATCTGATAATGACGCATATTATTTTTACATGGGAGTAATTTTTTCATGGAAAAGTCGAATAATTAATTTTTTTATTGCTACAACTCAAGTATGACTGAATATATATGTAGTTAAAATATAGAAAGATAAGATATATTGAAGTGGACTTAATATAATAAGTATGCTATTTATAGTTAATAATGCTTGTATTTCGCTGTTCACGTTAACGTTTGTTAGGCCTTTTTATTTTAAATAAAATTTTATGAATTAATATATATTTTTATTGAAGTGAAAACTTCTCTAGCGACGTTTTATATTATCTACACATTTGTATATTGAAATGTATAATTTTATTAAATATATCAAGGAATAAACCTATAAACGTCAAATCATATTTAATAATTAGAACGAAGGCCTTGATAGTAAAAGCCTCTCTTTCATAACACAGTCATAGAATTTGTCTATCTTTCTCGACATTTGAGGAATAATAGCTACATTTATAAAAAAGTCACAGTTCAACAAGTACACTATACAAAAAGTGCTGATAACAACACTTCACTTCATGAGTGGTTTTATTTCATAGAGCCTTATACAGAATGAAGGTTACCATTATTAAGAATACATCTTCAAACATCGTCGACAGCCTTAAAATACCTAATCCTCAACAAGAAAAAAATAAAGTAATAAGTATAAGAATATTTATAGTTTAAATGGCATTTTAAGATAAACTCAAGGAGGCCCAGATGAAAAGGAGTTGAACTTTTATTACTGATGTAAATTTAAAATGAATAATATGTTTAGTAAGCAAATAACATAAATAACTAATTACATGTTGTATGCATTCATTGTGATCGCGGAATTGTAAATTTTAACTGATAATCAAATGTTAGTTACAAAAATATCTTGAAATTTTTAAATACTCAAGTAATTTAATTAAGTTAATAGTTTACGGGTTTAATAAATTTGAAATTCAGTCAAGACCACACCTTGGGAGGCTATTTAGGTATTGATTGTTTCAATCATATTCGCGTGGATCTTACATTAAGTGAAATAGAATTACACTATCATATAAAATAAAACTATCAAAGTCCACACAGGATTGAGATGTGAGATTGCACAATTTCCAGACTATGACTAACTGATACACCTGACACACATCGTCGATGTTATCTCACGTTTGCTTTAATCGTATAGACATGAGTTTGTTAGACATAGTGTAAAGGTAAAGGTTTGCGAGTTGCACGCTTTATCATATACATAAGTTTTTGCCTTTTCTTATTATTATATAACACGGCAGTAAGGATATGCACATTATTTATTTTTATCGAACACATATTATTTGTAAAATACATATTTACTCTTTGGTTAATATTTACTAATCAAACTTATAATATTTGATCAACAATTGTGACAGAGAGATTATTTAACTTAACAATTTTCTACATTCATTGATCGAAACATCAACTAAGGTGTACAGGGACCAAGCTTTTTATATTTATTTTAGTTTTTTATTTATATAAGATTTTAGGACTGACTTTAAATAATAGGCACAGAAAAGGACCATAACTTGACTATAGCATTATAACTAATTTGCAATATTTATAATTAAGATTTAAGAAGCACAATATGTTCTCTGTATCTATGTTTGTAAAAAAATAAATTGTATAAAAAAAGTTAATAATCGTTTTTTAAAACTCTAACAAAATAAATTTAAACTTAATAAGTGGCCAAGATGCCGTCACGATGAATTTAAATATAATAAAAAATCTACTTATCTAATATTTGTACAGCACAGTGCTAATTTATCAGATTTTTTCAAGTTTTTTTTATTGTAATTAGTAATTTTCTGTATTTCCATTTACGCATTACTGTTTTTATATAATCGATAACAACCTTGATCAGACATATACTTTCGAGTTATTATAAGTAATAATCACAATATTAAACATTGCAATTATTTACACGATCTTATCATGGAAAATACCATAATTAGATGTACAATCTGCAAAAATAACTCAAGCAAAAGTAATTTAGGAAGTCGGTGGAAGAATTGTAATTTAATTCGTACTTGTAACACTTGTTAATAGAAGTTTAATATAATAATAAATAGAATTTTATTTATTATGCATATAGCGTAATAAATAAACGATGATTTTTTTTATATTTAATACAACTTGAATACACGTGGTTAATATTTAATGCCTTCTTAGGCTTGTTTGGCTTTTTATTAGTACATATCAGTGAAGTTGCAACATAATACACACAATACACATAATACACACAATGTATTTATGTAAAGAGAGAATTTAACAAGGACATTGCAAAAGCAAACACGTAAAAAAAGTATTCTGAAGTTATATTTTAATTAAAATACCAAATTGTATTTTTAATAAAGGCAGATACGGCTTGTTCTAGTTTAATTACAGCGTTGTTTTTTTTTCTATATGAATGTGGAAATTTATTAGATGTCTGTAAGATATATATTTACCTAATAATGTTTTATTTACAGGCGGTCACTCGACGTTCTTCGGAATGCTGAACACGTTTGTACATATCGTTATGTACTCATACTACCTCCTGGCAGCCCTAGGTCCTAAGGTTCAGAAGTACCTCTGGTGGAAAAAGTACATCACAGTAATACAAATGGTAACTATCAGCATAGGATTTTCCGACGGGAAATTACTTGTGGTCAATGCTATATATATTATAATTGTCAGATATAATTGGTTATTTGACCGCAAGTTAGAATATTAACAATGCATACATTAGGTTTAAAAAGCTTGAAAATCCTATTTAGGAATAAGTGATCGATGGATTTGTTGCATAATTATCATTTATTTAGTATATAATTACTTCGGAGACTATAGAGTAATAATGACGTAATTTTTGCATATGACTATCGCTAGGATTTAGTGTTCACATTCGTAATGGAAAACCTATTAAAAATTAAAAATGTTGATAAACAGATTCAGTTCGTGCTGGTGTTCTTACATGCCTTCCAACTTCTCTTTATCGACTGTGACTACCCCCGAGCCTTCGTCTGGTGGATCGGAATGCACGCTGTCCTCTTCTACTATCTATTCTCTGATTTCTATAAACAGGCTTATCTTAAGAAAGCCAAGGTAAGTTTCTGACTCGTAAATGTATTCCTAATTTATTAATTTAGTTTTGAATAATATATAAATTATCTAGATCATGCACGAGTTAAGGCTCTTTGACTCAATAGAGGTGCATTATTTAAAAACATATTTGTATTGTAAATCAATGTGCTTGTTGCAGAGGGCGAAAGCTGCAGAAAACTTAATAGCGGAAGATAAGTCAGACTCAAAAGACAGAGTTTTGCCTCTCCTCAATGGCTTCAGCAATGGATCCACGCTGGGTGACGTACGGCAAAGAGTGGCAGGCGCTGTTGCATCACAATAGATGTTATTTGTTAATAAAATACCACCTACCTTATTCGGGGAAACACTTGCAATCTCAAATAAGGAAAGCTCAATTAGTTAAGGGATAGTTTACTTCGCCTCAGATGTTAGACGACGATCGACGATGAAAATATTAAAAGAATGTGGTACAAAGCTTTCGATGCGACTATTAGGCCGGTAAATCAAAATCTATCTCAAATTGAGATAAAATAGTTGTCAGGGACAAAACTACTTAAGTTATGGTATAAGGGCCTCAAGGCGGCTCCCTCTAATCGGTTGTTAGCTTTTTTAAAGAATGTTCAATGGTTTTAATGAAACTATGTATGTTTTATGAATAGGAAAGATACGAGGCGTTTCAATAGTTACTGGATATCACCAACAAATTATACTGTCTTTGGATTACGTAAGTAACTTAAAAATCTTAATCTGAAAAATTTTCTTCAACGAATGTAAACGTGAATTTATTAATCCCGTGGAAGCACCACAATAGCTGATAAGATTCATCGCTAAGCGTTAAGAAGTTTTACATAATTATTATAAAATGAATATTTTTTCCATCTGATTTTCGTATTTTTAATTGAACCTTATTGTGAAATTTCTGGAAATTATATAAGAATGAGGATATTGAAATTACTAAATACTTATATAATAATAATCATTATTCTCACAAATGCAGATTTTTCCTTTAAGTTTCCTTGTTTAGAGAAGGAAGAAGCGGTTGCATGGGTCTTTCGTTATTCATCAGCTATTAAAACTGTTTACTGTTCATTTCGATAAAATTTCTAGAAACCTTTAAGGTGTGAGAGAATCTCAGGTGTCATAATGTAATGATTGCATTTGGTGTAAATATTTATATATAGTAAAAGCCTCTTTTTGAAAAATGTTTTCCTATTATTAATGACAATATCAGACTTGGAAAAAAGTAATTATTGCTAATGTGACCTTTGGCACTTGCTATTGATAAAAAAACGTATACGTAAAAATACATAGGTATTAAAGTAAGTTGTTTTATAAACTCTTAAAACGTGAATCAAAGTCCAACCGAAACTGAAAATTTATGGTTGCACAATTTAATTTATATTTCAGTCAAATAAAAATAGTGTAGAGCAAATTTGATCAAGGAGGCATTTCAATTGTAGTTACGTAAGTAGAATTAGTTATTAGTTATAGGTTTTGCCAAAAGTAACAAGATTTGACAAAAAATATAACTCGATAAATGTACAACTTTGTGATACCTATTTAATTAAAATAATAACAACACATGTGGTATTTTTATTAAGACTCTAATTTTCAAAATAGCGAAAACCAAAATGAAGAGCACTTATACGCCGAATTGTTTATATTTTCATCTGATCTAAGGGTCAGTCTTAGGACTCCTCATTACACTCTCCAGCCTGGAGTCCGTGTCCATTGTCGATAACAATAGGTATTTGATAGGCAAAATGATAAAGCTATCAAGTTAAATATCACTAATAGTGTGTCAAATGACCATTTTAATTTGTTTACTTATCAGGAAAGAGAAGATATGAATTATATTAATAAGCATTGGCTTGTGTACTAAATAAATATTACATATAAATATAATATGAATAGTATAACTTTTGCTGATCACTAGCGACATCTTTCATAAAACATCGTATCGTTATTTCTTTACCCTACTCTACTAAAGATGGCAGTGACATTATAATGGCTAAATCCAGTAGGTTAGCTTTTCGATACAAGATGTCGCTTTTACAATATTTTATTTAAAGAAAAGTAATTACAAGCGACGACGTGTAGTTTGAAAATTTATTCTGGTTTTGAAAAAACCTTGATGGGATGATGAGCGTAGTTATTTTCATGCCCCGGAATTTTATTTAATGAATTAACCTTTTCTATTGTTTGTTACTACGTGGTTCATGAATAAACTAATATTCTTTAACCAAAGTAATGATAAGATTTTTTGAGAGCTTTTAGAAATGCAAATTAATGATTTTTTAATTTTTTTTTAGTAGAAATGAATATTTGTGACACAAGTAGAAAATCAGATTTTTTTTTGTCTTATTAATTGGTTACCTTCGTAGAGAAGGTAGATAATTTTTATATTAATTATTTTTATATAAGTTCCTTTGGGTACTAGGTTTCTTTAGTGAATATTAAAAATTGTTTTTGGAGCCTAAGCCTTTTTGGAGATAAATTAACTGTTCCCAATTTCTCAGGTACAAAGGAAACAATAAGCATTGTCTTAATAACTTTATTTACACTAGATAATATAATACTTAACACTTTACAATACTTCTTAAGCTTATTTCACATTCATTGTACTCAGAAATTATCGCTTTTTACTACGAGTATTGAATCTGGAATTCAAAACAGATTAAAACAGAATAAATCGAATGCACTTATATCTAAATAAGCACAAGTCATATCACATAATAATTTAGTAAAATAGTATTCAGGATAAGCCTCTAGATATAAACTGGCATCTTTCAGTCTATTCGAAAAAAAATACATGAACATTATTTACAGAAAATGTTTGAAATTGCATACTAACTTTGTTAAATAAACTTACACGAGTAACTTAGGCTTATCCTTACGTAAAATTAATGGCAGTGAAGGATATATTAAGGAAGGATTATTATACTCTAGCGTTAGTTCTTCCGAATTCCTCTATTTGATCATATTCAGAGAAGCCGGGATCAGAGTCGTAATATGCGTAGTCGTAGCTGGATTCTTCTTTGTTGGGACGGTTATTGTGTGAAGGTCGTGGTCTTGGAGATGAAGAGGGAATATTTTCATAGCCTTGCGAATAACGCTCTTGCTTATGGGGAGCTATAGTGGTCGTAATCTTTGGAACATTATTGACTTGTGGTGAACTGTAGGCTGGCGCCGATGATGCATCGAATGGTCTAGATGTTGTGGTATAAGGCTGATAGTAGTCAAAAGAACGGAGCGTCGTTTGTTCGGAATAATGTCGAGGGGTACTCGTGAATAGTTCTGTAGGTTGTGGTTGAGCGGTTGTTGTTGATGCTAGTCTAAATGGTCTTGGAGTAGATACTTTCCCAAAGTTCTTTTGAGATCGTATTTTTTCTTGTTTTCGATCTTCTGGAAGCCTGTTACCACTTGCCGCAATGTTAAGCGAATGTGCTCCTGATAGTAGTTCTGTTTCTCTCTCGTACAGTTCGGGTCTGTATTGCCCGTCATCTTCACCATGAGGAAGCCGGTACTGGCCATCGTCTTCATGGCTGTCTGCGTAATTGAATGACTGTGTATTTAAAGCATTGTTTGTATTATACGCAACTGTGTTCAGATTGGAATAGGGATCAGAACGGGTGGTTGTAAACAAAGTCGTAGTAGAGGGGGCGGCAGCGGGGTTATTAAAGTAGTTCTGTTTGCCACCAGGGAATGCAAAGTTATCTTTCTCAGGTTCGTAAGAAACACTGTTGAAGTTCCTGTAGCTTGGAGTACTAGTTATGACTCCTCTGGCTGAGTTGTAGTCAACGGTCGTTGTAGGATAATTAGTTGAATATCCAGGTGTACCTCTGTTGTAGTTTTCATTATAAGGTTTTATTTTCGTAAAGTCCGTAGGTTTGGCTTCTGAAAGTACATTGAAACTGTTTCGAAGCTTGATAGAGCGATTATCTTGGAAACTATTCGAATTCTTGTCATTGTAATTGTAAAGTTCAACTAATCCTTCTTTCTTGTTGGCAGGGGCTTGAGTTGATGTCGTGGGTTGATTGTATGGAAAGTATTTGCTCTGTTTTGGGGTCACACGGCTAACTTCCACGTATTCATCTTTATATTCGGGTGGAATATTCACAGTTGTGGTAGTCGGCTGTTTGTTCTGCGGATTTTTTTGAATGAAGTAATCTTGTGGCGAGTTTGTTTGTTGAGAAGAATAATAGCTTTGTGTGGTTGTAGGCGGTGCTGCGGTTGAAATGTTAACAGGTCGTTTACGGTATAGTTTTCTTTTTGGACCATCGTACTGTGGACTGGAAGGTTGTGGTGAAGGTGAAGGTGACGCTGTCGTGAATAGTGTAGTTGGGTATGAAGGTCGTGATGTGGGTATTCTTCTAAAAGATTGACGACCTGGAGGAATGGAAGAAGGTTGCGCTTGTAGTGTAACAGACTCATCTCGCCCTTGTTCTCGCTGTCCACTGAAGAAATCAGATGAATGGGCTGTTCGCAAATCAGATACACCGTTATTAGATGCCGCATTATTTTGCGAGAGCCGACGATCACCAGTTTCCGCCCTTTGAAGGCCGAATTCAGATTCTTCTTCTCGATTTCCAGGAGACGACAATTTTTTCGTGTCAAAACCTGTGTATGATACATATAAGAATTGGTTTAGTTTACTCAGCTACCATTAACATTTCAAAGATACATCTTAGATACAATAGAGCTTGTCCAGCCGCCAGCACTCAGCTTAAGCTTAAAATAAACTACATAAATTCTACATGGGCGATGGAAAAAAAGCGCGACACAAAATACCTTAAACCAAACCGGTTCTCTCTTAACTCGAACTTTCCGGCTATAAAAATGTTTTAGTCTAGACTATGGCCTATGTTAGTGGCTAAGCAAGCTCACCGGATCCGATTTTGTAGAGATCAAACTGACCGTCGTAGATGTCTGCGGGACAGGCCAGAGGGTCATCGTCACCCCAATCAGTGCATGTTTGGGCCTCTTGATGGAAAAGGGTACCAGGGGGGCAGAAGAACCTGAAGTCTCGAACGCCGCCACCGGCAACTCTTACACACACATGGAAAGCCTTACAGCCGGATTTCGCATCCGCATAGTATGCTCCCAAGATGCGTCCTCGGCAGTTAAACCTTTGAGCGCCCCCTGCGGAGATGAAAGGTTATTAAAAGCCTAATTTTGAACAGATTGGAACACGGACTTCATCTATTTCTGTGTTTCTATTCAGTGTGCGACACATTTAGGTACCAATATTCAATGGTTTTTTTTTAATGGCCTTCCCTTCGTATCCCAATAAGTGTTGTGGAAAATTTATTTATACTAATCTTCTAATATATAAAATTCTCGTGTCACAATGCCGTAAGCATTGTCTTAATAAGCCGTTCGGCGCCGTTTCTAATGAATTTTTTATGCTTATTCAGTAAGTCTGAGAATCGGACATCTATTTTTCATCCCCCAAAATGTTAAGCCACCCATAAATTTTTATTTTTATATTGACAAAACTTTAGTTTTTTTTTAAATTATACAGCATACAAAAATACATACAACCCTTAATTGTCACCCCTCTATGATCAACCCCTATTTTTCATTATAGTAGATGGTTATTTTTATTGAACTAAAAAAATGTTTCCTAGAAATATTTAACAGTGCAAAACGACGTTTGTTGGGTCAGGTAGTAATGCTATTAATAAAATATAAAGTATCCATCAAACGAAGTATTAACGGCACCCATCTCTAAAATTGAGGTCGGTTACGAGATCAGAATTAAGTTTATTTACCCAACAGTATACATTGTATCTACTAGAATTTTATATGATACTCGTAGGCAGTGCCACCTCATAAGATTATATAGGAGAAGACGTTAGTTTACACAATTTTGTTTTCAAGGTTCATTTGTTTTCTACACAAGGTGTATTCTGTGTATAAAACATATAGATTTTACCGAATAACGATAATAGTCTATGTATATTTAGGTAAGCGAAGGTTTCGCTAGTGAATGTTGGTACCACGGAGGTTAAACTGAGTTCCCATGCGTGAGCGGCCAGCGGCAGATAGCATCGCGTTGCGCAAGAGACGCCGCAAAGGTGCCGCATCCTCAAAAGGTCGTGAGCTTATGCAAATGTTCTAAATATAACACAATTACGCTACGGTTGAATCAATTGATTAATGAATATGCTGCGGCCGCTCGGAAGATAATGACTAAAATAGTTAATTTATTGTTATAACGCAATATGTAAAAGTGAAAAGGTCAATATAGGAAAACTTATGAAAACTATGTTACGATCATATTTTGTGTTCCTCTACACTATTATTTGTTATCAGAATAAACCCTTATAATGCAATTCCTATTTGAGCAACTATGAAGTTGTGATGAGTCAGCAAATAGCAATCAATCACTGTCAGCTGTCGATACAAAAGCCGAGAAGAGTCGAGACAACGAGTCGTCAATGACACTTTCCTTTAGACGTAATACATTCTCACGGTTTAACTACATTATTTGTAACATCTTCGATATTTGTTGTAATAGTGCCATTTTAGAAAATATATTTTACGTTAAAAGGAGCGTATAGTCTCGACATCTACTAAACATGCGATATATTGATTACATTTTTTTTTAAATCTATATATATATAAAAATGAAACCCGTTTTCCGTTGTCACGACATAACATGAAAACGGCTTGACCGATTTGTCTGATTTTTTTAAAATAATATTTCTTGAAGTACGAGGATGGTTCTTACGGAGAGAAAAATTTAAAAAAATGAGTGAAGAAGTCTAAAAACAATTTTTCTATATTCCCATACAAAATATTCGTAATAGTACTTAAAAGTCAATTTGAACTTTAATACCATATCATCGAGTTCAAGTGTTAGTGGAGGGGTTCCGGGAAGGTAAATTTTTATTTTTGACATAATGTATTTGTTGTCTTATCAACTTTCTTTTTTTATCTTACTAGCTAGACCGGTGACCCGAATAGCAGAATAAGTATTTAAAAAAAAATAAAGAATAGACTGTTAGGCGGTACGATGTTCGCCAGGCCAGCTAGTTTTATATAAATATGTAATATATATATGTAGTATATAACTTGTTATAATTACACAATAGGATTCTATTTAAAGTTTCAAGACTTTTTAATGTAAAACTGTGTAATAAGCCCACGTTTTAGTTAATTAAATCTTTCATTCCGATGTTAATCAATAAATGCCATCCTACACTTACGTTAATGATCACCCGAATCAATATTTATATATTGGAATTATTTATAAAATGTAAAATATACCTGCTAGAAATTATTGCTATTTTAATTGAAGAGTTAAATATGTTTTAATTTACAAATGTTTCTTAAAACATTATCTAGACTAATCAGTTCCTACAATAATTTCCTGGTTCCGGTGCAAATTTAAAAAATTGTTTAGACAATATTTACATGACTTGCCCAAGGATTTTTAATAATTTCAGCTAATTAAGTAAAATATATATAAATAGGTTGTAACACTTTTGTCTTTAAATATTTTTATTTACGCGAAAATTTCCTTGATTCAAGGCAATATTATTCATCCACAATTCGTATCCTGTTCTTAACATAAAATATGAACATAAGACTCGTCAGATTTTACACCTAAAAAATAAACCCACAATCAATTAAGATCGTCAGATTTCAACCTAAATGGTAATAGTATCATCATCCAAAGAAGGATTTGGGGTCATCCCACGTATGGCGAACACGTTTTCGTATTTCGATGAAATTTAGAATTGCCAATTACAAAATAACAAGTACGTTTCGGTCTGAACCTTGGAGCATCCGTTCTCCGGCCCTCGTCCCAGTTCAGGAGAGCGGCCCGTGAGAGAATTACTTATGCAAATGTGTAGAATCGATTATCCACGCGAAGTGCGATCTTAGTTGAGCGGTCATATGAAAGTACAATTGCGCAATTTTCAATAAAGACGTTCGTGTGAACCATCAACCTAACCTAAGTGCTAATAACATTCTAGCAATGAACGTTTCATTCCTTCCCACTTCCTTTAACAAGATTTTCCTAAATTCAATTAAATTTTTTAAAACGTAATATTATTTAAGTAAATTCTGCTAATTAATCCGTAAAAAAATAATTCCGTAATAATTCAAGCGCCTGAAAATGGCTGAAAAACCCGTTTGTATGTGACATTGATAAGTTATAAACGTCAAATTGTTTTCCGGTCTTGACCGGCGTTTTTACTTTAATTATTTCATAGATTAGTTTACTTTCTCTAAATTATTGTTTGCCTTTTTTAAAATTTACAATTAACATAACCCTTCCAGTTGCGTTTTATTTTTATGGATGATTATTTCATTTCCTTAATTTTATTTTCATATTTTCTACAAATTGATTTGTTATATAAACAAATAGAAAACGCAACCAAAATAATCAATAGTTCTTATAAGGAAATTTAACTTCCCACGAACGCGGACATCCTGAAATGTGTAAGATGTGCACGCACGCACTATCACTGACCATTTCCTCACAAAAAACACAACACATCACTCACTTACCGAGGATCGGGAGCAATGTTAACACGAGCCACAAGACCGACATGTTGCCGCCAAGTGCGTTGCGAAGGGACTGTTCGAAGCAGCCGAGGAGCCGCCCCTACCAACGTCCCTGAAAGCTCTGCTAGACTAATACGACCAACTAGCCAATCGCAATACTTCAACGCGAGGGGGGTTGAAATCGTTTATAATACGAGTGATTTTTCTATTTCATTGACTTTAGATTACGAAACAAATGCTACTTAAATTGAGTCATTCCAAATATTTATTTCACCTATATAAAATACTCCAGTTTAGGAGAAGTCAGATTTAATGTACCTACTCGTATGTAATAATGAATGTTGTTATAAACAAAGATTTTCTACTCTACGTCTAGTGGAAAGTCCATCTCATTCAAGTAAAATAATAGAATTTTATGTTACTCATCATTCAATTCGAAGACAATGAGACGCTATTGCAATCTACCGTTAGTTAAATGTGCATAAAGATTATTTCCTTATGCATTTTATGTTTGAGTTTCATCATAGTACTAAATGTTAATCGCTTCACGAATCATAAACTCTTATTCATATTTGTACTTGGAACGCTTTTCTTGCTAGTAATGGTATAAAAACGTAGTAATATTATTATATATTCGTATTGATAAAGCAAGTAGAGCAGCATTTAGAAAACTGTAATAGAACAAATAACAGTTCATGTCACCTTTCAATATTTATAAGTAATCAATTAAAATATTCAAATTATATTCACACGTTCATAACAATTATTTTATATTAAGTTTATTACTTAGTACTATTTATTTATTTATTTATTTATTTATTTATGCTTTATTACCTTATTAACATACACAACAAAAGTACAAAAAAAAAACAAGTTATTTACATATTTTATTAAGAATTAAGGAACGATCTATTGATCAAATATACAGGGAGAGCACTCACAATAGTGTTACCCAAAAACTAATTACATATCTATAGACAAATGCAAGGACATTCTTATACTTTTTTTAAAGCCATTATGGAAATGCGTTTACGCTTCCTTCACACTGAACGCAGCAGGGGTATGTGGGATTCGACGCAGGCACTCTGCAGAGTGAGCCTACTTACCACTTCGGGTACCAACACACGCATCAAAGAGGCCATATGGCGTCGACATGAGGAGACCGGCGAACCCTCTCCTTCTCTCCCCATCTTAATAGCTATAATATTAATAAATAGATAATTATGTCGAGTTATATTGTATCATAGTGTGTCGTTCCTACTGATATTCGTGGACAGGATGTACAAGCAAGTCCCTTAAACACAACGAAAGTGTAATTGAAAATAAACGCGATGATTTATGCGACGACTGAGGTGTGGATCACGCAATCTATGGTTCCTCCCATTTGTCATAGTACGATTTAACTTATAACCATTGTTGTAGCTTAACTGACAGATGTCCAACCCTCATACCAGGTACAATTATTATTAGTAATTACTGCTTACATACCTTAAGAAATGTCATCAATATAAATCGTACATCAAAAGATGAACCAAAAAAACGTACACGCGTTGGAAGTTGTACTTCTATGGCGTAACACGATAAAAACCTTTTCAAAATTTTTACTTTCGCCTTATTCTACGTTTGTACAAAAAGGACACTAATAATAGAAAAAAATTACTCTCATCATTTATCTCTAACGCGCCGAAAGAAGTATAACTTCATAAAAACTTAAATGTTGACTATAGCTAACTTCAGGGTGTCGGTTTTTTGTGTTGGCAGGTGCGCGCATCGTTATAATTTACTCTCATCATTTTTCCCTAACGCGCCAAAAGAAGAATAACTTCAAAAAGAGATGAATTCGCTGAGTTAGGTGATAGTAGTATTGCAATTCTGCTTTCCTATGCTTTTTTAAATGGCTCTTACTCACTGAATTAGACGATTAAAAGAGTAATTAACATGTTTAATTATCTATTATCTAAATATGAATAAAAATCTCGCTAAACGCGTTCAGATTAAATCTATGACCTGCTGCATTAAAAAGACATCAACGCTTCTAATGGTGTTAGCGAAATATTTTTACATAATTGACTTTACATTGATATGTATCGTTATTCAAAGACAATAAAATCTTATTTTTGTTGTGTTTTGAAATTATAATAAAAATTCAATTATATAATAAGAAATTTATGAAAATTACTTAATGTAAAATGTGTATTAGGTATATATGTAATTTTAAACTTTTAAACTAATTTTAAATTTAAAAAAACGTTGTGTAAGAATATTAGCGTATAATGTTAATATTTTTAGCAAATGAGAATCACACATGCTAAAAGATGTATATGCAAATAATGAGCTCACGTAAAGATGGTTCTCATGTGTTTCACAACGATCGTGTTCCATGCTATAGTTTCAAACACGACTGCAATCGCTTGCGACAATTGTCTAAATATCAAATGCACATTTTGAGTAGATTCTATTTAGTATTTATTTCTAACTAGCTGGCCTGGCGAACATCGTACCGCCTAACAGTCGATTCTTTATTTTTTTAAATACTTATTCTGCTACTCGTACATTATGTCAAAAAATACAAATTTACCTTCCCGGAACCCCTCCACTAACACTTGAACTTTATGATATGGTATTAAAGTTCAAATTGCCTTTTAAGTATTATTACGAATATGTTGTATGGGAATATAGAAAAGTGTTGTTTTAAACCTTTTCACTCAATTTTTTTTTTTTTCTCTCCGTAACTCAAGGAATATTATTAAAAGAAATCAGACAAATCGGTCAAGCCGTTTTCATGTTATGTCGTGACAACGGAAAACGGGTTTCATTTTTATATATATAGATTATGTACTTTATAAAAAGTCAATAACATTGAAAACTAGTCAGTTATTCATCAGTCGGTAACCGTTTAGTCAAACGGTGACTAAATTCTGCATCTACACAACAGATTAACAAATTGTTCAGTTAAAGTGTCAAACGCTATAATTTTTGTTTAAGTAGCAGGAGGCAAATAGTCAAGACATGTTAAGTGATACCGCAGCTCACATTGCCAGAAGGCTCGCAAGTGCGATTCCGGCCTTTTAAGAATTGATACTCTCTTTTCTTGAAGGACCCTAAGTTAAATTGGTTCGGAAATACTTCAGTGGACAGCTGGTTCCACATAGTGATGGTGCGCGACAAAAACTGCCTTAAAAAACGCTCCGTTGTGGAACGACGGACATCCAGGTTATACGGCAATTAATAATTACTTGGTGAATATCGGTATACATTATTATAGAAGCATTTAGTATAATGCATTTATCAGCAATCCTTAAATTGGACAACGCAAACAATTTCAGCATCTGTTTTATAGGTAATTTTTATTAAAAAGCAAGTAGATAATCAGCCGTCTGTGCCCACACATGTCGTCGATTTTTGGGACTTAGATTTGCCGCTTTCCTCGAGACGTTTTTTATCGCAATTCACAAGTGTTAGTTGTGCATCTAGAAAGAAAAATCCGCACAGATGGCATCCAATGCATGACGTCAGAGTTAAGTGCCGAACACTTTACCAGTTAGCCTACAAATAGAAGTAACTAAAACTACATTAATAAACATAAGCATTTACCAATATCTAAATTAAAACATAATATGATGACAAACAAAATACACATTAATTTATATTCCATTGCACAGATGTTACATCGCTACTGTGCTCGTTGCCTACTTCTAACTTCGGGCGTAGGTCCAACTATTAAGAAACTTATGTTTAATCAATTTATTTATTAATTATTCTATGTATAAGGTAAATATAATAGTTTGCTTATGTACATTGCTACATAGCAGTACCTTGTCGTTCTTCAATCTTTATAGTGTGATTATCATTTGGGATTTTTTATTAGTTAATTTAATTATTAAACATTGCTTCGGGTATAGATGATGCCTTAAAAGTTAACAACAATTAACAATATTATACATGGCACAATTAATTTAATATATCACTATTTCATGATATTTAAGCATGAATAACATTAAAGCATACTTACCTTAGACTAAGTGACGCTATTAAAACAGCCATATAAAGTTGCATAATCCCTACACGAACACAACCACAGCGAAGAGCAATCGCTACATACCATCAGATGACCTGTCTAACCTTTTGACTCTCCCATAAAAAGTTCCGCTAACGACAACTTATAAGCCTCTTTGTGCACTTGAAATGTCACGAAACACGCAATTATTTTTTCTTTGTACAAGTCATCAAATTACTCATCAATTGTGATTTGTTTTGGTATAATTGAATTATCAAGACATCGCCGACTACAATGATACAATTAATTTTCAATTTAAATATTTTATTAGTTTTTCATAATAATTCTTCTTTCTATAATTGTTACTGGACCGTTTTAGTTAATGCAAATGACAACCTTATCAAATAGGTATTTAAAAAGGGTTACTCAGTTTATTTTGGGTGTCAATTCAATGAAGTATAGGTGAATATACTATATGATATTTGTAGATAAAGAGTATTTGGGTCATATCAAATAGGCTAGATCTAGTTGTAATAATCAGAGGTGATTAATCTATACGCTTTCAGGCACAATATGATCGGCAGGTAGAACGGGTTATTGCGATGACCTGTTACATATGTTTATGGCTTGACATATACTTAGCCTTAATGAATCTACTCTCATTTCACCAGTTTGAACTCATCACTTGCGTAATTCTTGCGTACGTTTATTATAGGAACTGGAAGTCCGTGTGCAATATGTACTTTTTATCGCAACTCTGTAATCGAGATAGATTTGTTTGATGTGTTTCTCTTATTCAGATTATTTTATATAGATTCAATTCTGCATGGAATAGAAATGACCTCTCACTTTTCTCTTAAGCATATGTTTTAATTATTAATGTGTTTTTTTCAATTTAATACATTCAATATTAAACGCCTTTAGCGATTGTCAATGTTTGCTATGATTATTTTCGGATCAAAAACAACATATCATCTTTAATAATGGTAACTATAATATAAATAAATATAAAACTCTTCTAACACGGTGAATCAAACCTTATGCATCAGCCTTGCGTAGTTGATACGATTGCATCAGCAGTCACAGGTCATCTCTGATTCCACTTGCTGACCACGGTTTCTTTTATTTCTCAAATTACTGTTTATTTCACGTACAGTTATCTAACAGATTGCCTGTTAGTGTATAAAATGATCAATCTAAATTATTGTGAGATGGGGAAATGAACGGTGTTGATCAGGTCATCATAAGTCTAGTTAGTATATCGCAGTAACGTACGTGTCACTTGGAAAATTATTATATAAAAACGTATATTTTAATATGTTTAATATGCTTATACAATAAAACTAAAAGTTAAAAAATAAAACATAAAATAAACACATTGGATGTATCAACAAAAAGTTTCACTGATATAAAGCAAAGCAAAACAAAACACGACAGCACGAAATTCATAAATCCGGAGAACGATAAACATACTAGTAGCTATAATAAAGAAGAAAGATGCAGGGATTAGGAACATAATAGTTGTTTTAAATTATTCTTAAATAAAGCAGTAGAGGAGTGCGAAAAAGGGTTGATGTTAGTGGCTGAATCCAAAGCAGAACACATCCTGTGAAGAGGCTCGCGGAACCCAATGTTGGTTCTGGAAGCCGGAAGGTTAAAGGTTCTGTGCCAACGTAGAGACTTGGCAGGCACATTGAATGTACACAATATATGAACAAGTTAGTTCATGTACGCATATTTTTCTTATAGTGACACTATGTATCAAATTATGCCTAGTACTCAATTAAAGTAAGATACATTTTTTTAAAGTTCCTCGTTAATAGTAGAGATACGTTACGCCGCAGTAAACAACACTATTTAAATAATGAATAGCATCAACAACATCAACAACATCAACTATTAAATTTATTATAATTTTTATTATTCCAAGTACGAATAAATATATTTACAATGGATGCGTGTACATTAAACTTTCATAAATTCAGATTGTCTAGACTTTGCCTTTGTTTACTGAATCTATAAATCCACGATGTATAAAATTAAAGTAGTCTGAGAATGTCTAAATAAAAACTTTTCATACAATTGTGATGCAAACAAGAAATATAATTACTCGTATAAATAACCACAGCGTAATCTAACAAACAATTTTTAAAAAATCCTAGGAAGTAGGTGCTTTAGTTAGTTAACGAATCAGACAATCCAATTTAATCTATTCAAGGTATTTCGACAATACGTTCATTTTACTTCATCACTGTAAGCAATTGTTCAAAACCCTTTGTTAATACGTTTTGTTAAAAGTTTACCTTTATTAAAAGATGCACATCGATACCGTTGACCTCGCAATGACCTCTGGAAGATCATATTACCTCTCGACTTTTTACCACATTGTCTCAGCCATTAAATTAATTGAGAACATTTAATGCTAACCTTAACAAAACTACGTTTACATTAAAGAGTATATTTTAATTTAATCATTAAGGTATTCATAATTTAATATATAAAATATGTAGTTGTGACCTGTAGAAGTATGTTTGCAAACAGCCGAGCCCTGGAATATTATTGCATATTCTAAGTTAAAGTATTATATCCAATTTATGGTCCTAAAAGTTTAAACTTTATTACCACATTTGTTTTGTTGTATATTCAGCTTATTAAGTACTGACCTACATCCTTATCGTATGTAACTGAATTCACTGGAGTCACGGTATTGAATTTCGCTTATAATTACGGATATTAATTATAGCAGAAGCCAGCCAGCCGTTAAGTTTATCGTCACTTGAATACAGATAACGAAAAACAGAATCGGTGAATATGTATCGTAAAAATCAATGACATATCTTAAACGGAATAAAACTTTTTATATTAACGTAATCTTTGATAGTTCCGCTAGTGATCCATTATTATTATTTTCGGTGATTGTGCAGAGATATCATAGAACATTAAAATCAAATTTTCAAAGACTTTTGTTACCTTAAACTACTAAACTACTGACCGAGTGACTTCTTTCAATAAGACCATTATTACATTTAAAAAACACAATTAAACTATGAACTTAATACGTACGTACTAGCTATCTCAATACTTAAATTGTATAAACGCGAGAGATGAAAGCAGTATGAAAACAGAAAAAGTAAGGTCAAATATTGAATTGGTCAAATTTGTTTAGGCTAGTAATTATTTCTCACACAGCGTTGAATTCTCACAATTACTGAACTAATTTAGTTTTAATGGCTAAATGAATCATTAATCATTTTAATTGGAACTAGTAAAGTTCAAGAATACATTTTATTGTACATTAAAATCGTTTCCAGCGATCATAACAATTCTTATTGCTACGATCATCAAATACTACTTTTTGAGATTGGGTTAATCCATTTTTATTAAAAAAAAATATTATACCAATAGGCCTTGGTTTGGTTTAGATCCCACAGCAAGCTCATGAAAATTAATACTGAAATTGAACACTACTATCACTACTAGATAAAGGAATGATAAAATAAGGAGATAACACATATTTGTAGAGATTATTAAAAAAATTAATACCCTCAAGAACACAATGAAAAATAAATCAGATGAAATGGAATGTGAAACGGTAACAGTTGTATAACACATATTTACATATATATGTAATGCTATGTTCTGGCCATGAACCAAATGTTTTTCACGGTGTATGAGCGTTGGATATTGAACCAAGTAGTATTTAGAGTACTACGAGAACTGAAGCAATTCATCTACTTTTTGATGAGCCATTGTTATTTTTCCATTACTATTTGGAAATTTCCGCGAAACATTTTTTGCAAGAGTTATAAATATTGACACGGCCTCAAAACTAAATTTATATAGCAGTTTGAATTCCGGTCTTAGTTTCTCAGTCATTGTTTGCTCTGAATGTGCATTCGCAAAAAATACTTTGAAAAAGTGTTGCAACTTGTCACTGAGTTAACGCTAAGCTATTTATTGTAAAACGTGGGAATAACACTGATTATATTTACCGAAGTTTACCTGCGGTTTTAGTTTTAAGGTGATTATCGTAAATTACTACAATTACATCCATGATGAACAAAATCTCTTCAGCCACGATCAAAAACTAAGTTTAATTTCCCAAAATTGCTTAAACAAAAAGATGGGTTTGTTCTATAAGCTAGCGAGCGCCTTATATAAAGAAGAAAGACGTGAGGAATGCATTTCAAACCGACACGCGTAGTGTATCTAGATAAGGTTGCTACATTATTTCAGATGTGTATTAAGCAATGATTGGCACGGAACAGAGGCGTGTCGCCCTCAGCAGGGTGCCTGGCTGCTGGCACGACTTCCGTGCGTAGCTCCTCTTCCATTCTGAAAACCTAGTTACACCGTATATTTTTAAGACTATAGTGCCAGAGATTCAACTTTGATATAATCGTGATTTTGCATTCTAAGCTTTATTTTATTGTATTATATCTTCGGTATTCCTGGTATTTGAGTTAACTACATTGTGTTAATCTACAAATGATGTATTCCTTGATATAACAATCAAATACAATGCATTTACAATTTTCTTAACCCACATAGTAATAATAAAAAGAATTAAAATTTAATAAAGAGAAAATTAAAACATATTTAAAAAAATTGGTTGCTGTGGCAGTGTACAAGTTACCTTTAACGCTGGCAGCATTTCCTCGCTGTATTGCGATACTTATTCGTTGATTAACTTATTACACTTCAATGTATGAGTTAATAACATTGTTGTCTTAATATATTTACAAATGGCCGAATTTTGATACAACGGGCATTAAAATATGCTGACCAACTCATAGTATAGAATAAAGCGGATGTACAAATGGGATCGAAGTAGGTAGTTTAATGTAATTCCAAGTGATCAAACAATAAATAACGTAGTAACGGGTAACCTTTACTAATGTGATCTATGTGTTAAACCTTGAGGTACATCCTGAAAGACCATCGCGGAACGAAGATTACGAGATTAACACATCCGCCTTAAGTTTTTTACAACAATTGTCGAGATACGCATTGTTTCTTTTTATTACAAAAAGAGTATAATAATGTAATTTTCTCCAAAAAGGATGACTTGGAGGATGAAATTACGTACGATGAGACGTACTTACATTTTAATTCTGTCTTTATGTTTTTTTTTTTTAATCTCTTTATTTTACAAAAAAAAATATAATACAATCATACATAATAAGTTACATTTGAAAACCGCTGTGGTTTGTAAACAGGTCGTGCTAAAATTTAAGTACTTTCTCGTAATTATACTATTTCAAAGCTGTGCTTTGTGTGATTCGTGGATCTCGATAGTGCCTTGTGCCGAGCGAAAGCAAAATATTCAAACTAGGAATTATTTTATTGACATATGTATTTTAAAATTTTGTCAAGTTAAAATCAATTCAAAATATCGGTTATAAAATTATTTAAAATGTTGGTAAACTACATTCCAAGATGTAAAGTCATTCAACGGGACATTCATAATTTAAAACCTAATTCGAAATAACGCACGCGTTAACGCAAAGCTTGCACATTGTTCTAACCATAAAGTTGCAACATTGCTTACTCGTTGTCGATTATTTAAACAGAGACAATGTTTGGGTCGCACGCAGCCTGCGCCGGCGCTTCTCACGGCTGCCGAAGGTCGCGGATAACTCACTTCTTACAACATACTTTAAATAATTTGATTTCATAATATTTCTTTGGGGCACACTTAGCAATATCGCGAATTAACGTTTACGGCCTATTATCACAATGCTGCGCCGATCGTCGCAAGATTAGCAATTACGGCAAACATTTTAAGTTCTAAAATATATTTCTTCGCATAACAAAAATAATATCAATCAATCTTTAAGTTATTTAAATTCAAAAAACATGCACTAAATATGGTTAGGTTGGGGAAAAAGTTTCAAGAAAATTCACAATTGTTTTTAATATATCTAGTTTATTTACATTTAACTAAAGTATGTAGGTACTATTTTGTTCGATAACCTTTTGCCATCTTGTAGGTAGGGATATGATCCCATTGCTATAAAAATTTTGGGGCTTCTGATCAAAATACCGCGACAATTGGTTTTGGCAGTCCTCTCGTGATGTTAACCTGACACTGCCTAAACAATTCTGAAAAGACCGAAACAGGTGGAAATCTGAAGGTGCAAGGTCAGGTCTATACGTCGGATGCATTAACACCTCCCAGCCAAGCTCTCTTAATTTTTGCTGAGTGGCTAAAGATGTGTGAGGTCTAGCGTTATCTTGATGAAAAACCACACCCCTTCTGTTGATTAATTCGGGCCGCTTTCTCTCAACTCCTTACTTTAATCTCATCAGAGTTTCGCAGAAGAGTTCAGAATCGATGGTCAAAAAAATTTTTTAAAAAAAATTTAAAAAAGCAACATCGCAATTTTTTTTCGCGGGTTGCGTTGCATTTTTACCTTTTTTGTAGTAAAATTTTAAAATGTATCGAATTTCTTCATTAGATTCACTTATCTTGACGGTACGAAAAATAAATAAAAATCACACATTATCCTAATATAAATTTGGAATTATCTTCTTTAAAATCTCAACTTCCAATGATAACAAAAACAGGCAAATACATATAGTAAAGCCAAAAAGATTTTATTACAAGTTCATACATAGTATAATGCGAAAACACTTTTTCCCCAACCTAATATGTATATGTTTGTTACATGTTTACACCCAAGATACGATCGACAACAATTGATCTATACGCAGTAAACATCAGAACCATTAGCTATTAACATCTCCTGACTTATTAATCAAATAAAACACATGACATTCCCAGTTTCTGAACGGGGCCGTGTTAGATAATAGAACTTTCACTCACGGTATATCACGAATCCCTCCTTGCAATAGGTTGTGACCGGCGCATCGCGACCTGCGATTGACCTCTGTCAGCGTACCTAAGGCGGGTACCAATAATACTAACTATTTTTACTATTAGAAACTACCTGTAGCTAATGTACTTTATATTTTAAACATTTACCATACCAATTGAGATTCTAAAATTGTTTACTATTTATTATTGGTTAAGTATTTATTTCTCCAGTTTTGACTTAAAATCATATTACAGTTAGAAAGTTCCTTACGCCTTTTATAATAATGTTTTTCATAACATAATTGCATTGTCTAAAACACGCACAATTCTTGTCAAGAATATGTTAATTACATACTTCACTTTACGGAAATCGGAAATACCTACTTCAATTTGATTACGTAATACCATTGTTTAACCGGAAACGTAAAAATCAGACAACACTGCATTTTATTAGTTGGTGGGAGCTAATAGAAAAGTTTATTGATTAATTTTAAGTCAGATTTTTGTTAATATTGCTAGTTCTGTAGTATATTTTCATTGTTGATTCAGCAACTGGTAGCCGGAATCTATGGAGGCGGTTTGTAAGACAATAAAACTAAAAGATAATACCATTACTTAAAATATTTGTGAGGCGAGGTCAATAAATAATCTTACTAAGTGAATAGATGTTATAATAATTGGGTTACGATGAGAGGTTAAATTGTACACGATATACATTCGTTTTATAGTAAAACGTGTAATTAAAGATATAATATCACGAGTCCAATAAAGAAAATTGTTTATTTATTTAAAAATAAGCTTATTTCACATTTTCACTAACATTACTCTAACAATATTCAACTTGAATTTGATTTGAAATGATTTTTAAGCAACATATAAGTACATGCGTAACATTCATTACTATATGCTAATTATCTCACTGATTCAATTAAATGTAATAAATAGTTGTTGAAATGAACTATATGAATGAATTATATTCATCGCAATTATTTAATGCTATTACATAAAATCAAGTGGAATGATCGTAAAAAAGATAACGCATACGAATCCAATCGATTGGCATCT
Source organism: Pieris melete (assembly GCA_963693345.1). Classification (NCBI taxonomy): domain Eukaryota; kingdom Metazoa; phylum Arthropoda; class Insecta; order Lepidoptera; family Pieridae; genus Pieris; species Pieris melete. The sequence goes on along the minus strand of CAVNZK010000306.1, from coordinate 216,334 downwards.
TAGTTATTAGTTTTAACAAGTGAGCGTTAAGTAAGTATATTTACTTTTCTGTAATTGTATATTTTGTAAATTAACGTTTTTCTTAAAAACTCCAACCACAAGTTAATGTGGCTTGATCTGTTGGTTTGGATCTTTCAAAAAACCAGTCAACTCGTATCGGTTATCAAATTTCTGTTACTCAATAGTAAAAAGACAATGGCCGACGTAAGACCAATCACAAATCAAAATCGCCTAACAATAGAATTAGACTGAGCTTTCTCTGTGCCTTATCACTTCGTCAACTATTGATCGTCTTGATTCAATGAGACCATCAATTTAACGAATGTACGCTACTGTGAGAAAAATTATATAACCGCACCGCAGTAAAGTGAATGTGCCCCAGAACTCAAATGGAGATACACAGGGCACGTAGCAGAAGGTTAAAAACGGTTACCATGGCCCAAAAGGAAAAAGAAACAGAGCCAGACCAATAGAGCGAAGGACCGACTAGAGACGAGAAAGGGTGGCTGGCAAACATTGGATGACCACGGCAAAAAATAAAATATGGTGGAAAAAGTTGAGAGAAAGAGGCCTTTTCCAGGACAGGAGCCGCAACTGAGAGTAATAAAATTGTATAGGTATATATATATTTTTTAATATAATGTATATCGATAGGATGTAAAAATAAGGGCTTATTATTACTATTCTATGCACAACTAAGCTTAGCGGTAATTTTAAATTAAGTGTATTTTATTGAACCAGTAATTTACAATTTCCACTACATTTATTAAACAAAAACTTCTTCGAGATTCGATTTGAGAGTTTTGATCAAAATGGTTCTCTTGTGGACGTACTGTTCCTTCCCAAAAGCAGGATCCTCGACCGGTGGCTGATATGGAGATCTTGCTCAGCGGTTGGTAAACTAACTAAATATGATTGGCCTATTTTTCAATAGACAATTTGCAGCCAGTATATCCGCTTAAGTACTTAACTAGATTGTTGGCATTTCAGCGACCTTTATCTTAAAGTAAATATCATTAAAGATGGCATCATTCTATGTTGCTAACCTCTATGGCGTATTGAACAAGATTAATACTTTTGATTGTTACTTTGAACTAATATTCATAAGTTACAAGGATATAGTAATGAAGACAAATTATCAAAGTATACAGAAATATCTGCGTCCTATGATTTGACAGGACTTCACACAATACATGATGGGAAAATATAAGAGTATATATAAAATAAAAGTTACCTTAGTATCTGACTCTAATAAATAATTGGCAAATCATATCTTCTAAACAAGTGGCAAACGCCCACTATATTATTTTATTCCCTATCCCATTTTGTAAAACGCTTACGCTATTATTTTAGAATTTAATGTACGACTCTGACGAATCGTTTTAATGAATAAGACTTTATAAAATACTAGCGGCCCGTCCCGACTTTCGCTATCATCAATCGTTTTCGCAGCGCATGCGATGATGATGGCGAAAGAATTTCTAAAATCGGTCCAGTACTTTTTGAGCCAATTCGTTACAAACATACTTACATACAAATCTTTCCTCTTTATAATATTACTACAGATTTGACTACTATCATCTATAGATCAAGTTACTTATCATAAACAAAACTGCCAAAACTATGAGCGTAGTAGGTACCGTAAGACCGAGATGCTGAGAGTTACTTACCTCCTAAAACCTTTTAACAACCAAAAAGACCTAAAATGCATTAACTAATCGACGTAATATTTACTTTAAGCGTTACTAAATAAAAAACTTATTATTATTAAAAATATAGGTCATTTCAGCAATTTTGTCAACAATCAAAATAACACTTGTTTTTATAATTTAATCAGTTACTAATTTTATTTATATTTAAGCCGTTATTGGACTACTTTTACTTCGTCCAGTCATCATTGAAAACATTAATCGTGTAAAACAGCGGGCGCAGACTAGTATGTATTAAATATCATCTGTGACTAATGGGAGTAATAAGAATTCTTCTGTTACCTCATTAAGCTTTATAGTATTTCAAATATTAATAAAGTGAATCCGTCTCTTCGTAATTTGTTAAAATAGCTGAGATTCCTGGTATATGCAGTTATTGCGGTCAATGTAACAAATTAATTCTAGCTGTATTATGGTGTTATACGTGTCTAAGTATAGGTATATAGGTATTATGTGACTCGCAAAAGTATACGTAATTATAAAGGTGATTTATTGTTCATCCTAATTTTAAATAAAATTTGATCGCTTTGGAACATAGTTAATAATATATTTGCCATCATATTTAACGTAATAAAAACAATCGCCTACGCATTAATATCAGATTTTATATCAAGCAATTATAACTAAAGCAAATTATTTTATATACGTAGCTATTTCAAGTACTTAACGTATAATGTAATTTGTTTACTGCGACTTCAAGGACTAAACACTCATCCACGGCACATCCTTTCACGACCTACATTCTTGGTGCCTTCGAACGTTCAGCTCAGCAATATAAGTAAATAATAATAATTACGTAATCATATTGACAATAATTATCATTAAAGTCTCAAATAAAATGTTAATAGTTGTTTTATATGATCTGAAATTGTTACCCAATTACGTTACTTTTTAAGAATGACGATGAAAACTGTAAGCGTGAAAAGTTTTAAGTTGTAAGTCCTTATATTTAGTAACAACATCAAACGCTCCATTTAGGTACTTATTATCATTTAGTGATGATTCTCACCAATGGTGAGAATCATCAAGACAATAATCTTGAGCCTTGATCTTTAGAACTGACAATGAATTGATGCTACCTTTGAGGTCACCAGCAACCCTTCACTTAATGGTCGATTAGGATCCAAATCGATACATGGTTGTTCAGATTTCATTTGAACATTGACTAACTGCTGACACGGCTCACGTGGTTGTTCTATATTTTAACAGCTGAAGGTGCGCGACACGCCAACTACTCATAAGAATAATATTATATACTAGTAGACTCGGCCAAGCGTTCCTGTTGCTAAGATTTTTGTTATATTACATAGTAGTAAACTATTCAAGAGAAACGGCAGGAGAACACCAATCTACCATGCTTTTTTGGTGGTTATGCCATTAAATTGTAGCTTATGTGAAACGTTGGTATTTATTTTGATAAGGATCAATAGCTAGGTACGAATAAGGAGCCTTTTCTAGCGGTGGTATTTTGATAAAAAAAATAATAATGAAAGGACGCTTATTGTGATGTACCTAACTATAAAAGATAGAGACATGCTGTCGTGAGATTTTTTATAGATAGTGATGTGTCCGGAAAAATTGTGATACATCATTTTGTTCTATCATTAATAGTTTTCGCAGCGCACGCGATTGAAGGAAGTTTTTGTTTATTTTTTTACACCTTGGGTTAGATTATTCAAGTTTAAGTAAGCGTCCCTAATTTTTTTGAAAATGAAACATAGCCTATGTCACTCGGAAATAGTGTAGCTTACCAACGATGACAGAATTTGAAATCGGTCCAGTAGTTTCGGAGCCTATTCATTTCAAACAAACAAAAAATCAAATGTGTGAATAGGTATTTAAGCAGTATTTAAGATATTGTTTAATAACAATAAATCAGATTTGAATATTGCTCTGTCTTATTAATTTCTCGCTTCCTCTCAAAGTGGCGAAGACTACTTTAAGCCCTTAATTTTCGTGGTGAGTCTGCCTGACAGCTTCGAGATAATCCCACCACCTTGAACCTTTGATCCAACCCGAAGGGCTCCGTCTGTTATATAAATTCTCTTGGTGCAGACATCCCGTACTTTTTTTGTATATTCAATATTTATGAGTTAGGGTAGGTACATCTGTAGGTCAATAACAATACATACCTACATGTAGATATGGCTATTACCTTTAATAATATAAATCACATCAAACGCAGTTAATGCCGAAGCCGGTAATATGCCACATACATAGAACATAGTATGAGGAATTTCTTCTGATATTCTACTCGTATAAATATAACCTTCATCTCTTTATTTTTCTTCGATGAGAGTTAGGTACCTACTCGTATAACTATAATTTTATATTATATTTTTATAGTATAAATCAAGTGCCAGCATCTTTCGGATCTGCAATGATTCTATTTTAGACGACGGTTTTATTGTAGATATTTTAATAACACAATATAGCAAATATTTCGGAATGAAAATTCCTCCTTCGCAACTTAGAACTATAGAACTAAATTATAGGTCAAAAATATCTTAAATGTAAAATTTTATATTATAATGTATAGAAAATGTAATAAAATTTTATAGATACTTAGAATAATAAAAAGTTAGTTCACCAACATCACCCAACTCATATTCGTTTGCCGAATTATGCAAGTGTTGTTTAGGTAGTTCAAAATACCTAATTGTGTATAATGGACTATTAATAAGAGCGCCGTAATCCGACGTGGAGGAAGAGGCTACGGCAAAGCAATGACACTTCCGCGCATTGTGGCAATGTGAACCGGGTCGCGATCCGCGGGACACTTGCATCACGCCAATTATGTCTAGTGAACCCAGAGAGTTTAGTGTCTTAACGCTCAGTTACAATACTTAGCGTCGCATTACATAAATTAAAGAAAACGAGGATTTTGTTTAATGTAACAGGAGACAAACGGGCAGGAGGCTCATCTGATGGACCCTCATTCGTCAAGGCTCGCAAGTGCGTTGCCGGACTTTTAAGAATTGGTAGGTTGTTTTCTTGGAGGAGAATAAGTCTAATTGATTCAGAAATACTTCAGTCGGTAGTCGGTTCCACATCACTATGTGGTGCACGGCAAAAACTGCCTAAAGAGGCGTTGTTGTGAACGATGAGGTGATATTGATGAAATCATTAAGCGTAAGCCCATTTTCGCATGGGCAGGCATATTTTGTGTCACCTATAGTAAACGTGTTCTTTCTCGGCCTTCTGTGCCCGGCACACATCGTAGCTGTGCATCTGAGACATACCCGTTTCCTCACGACGTTTTCCTTCAACGAGCAAGTGTAAATTACGCTCTTAGTATAAGTAACTGATTTTGTACAAACCGGGGTTCGAACTTTGAGGATCGGATATTTCACCACTGGGGTACTGCGCTAATAGCAGAAACGTCTTAAATATCATCAAATTTCTTTCGAAGGTATGCGTCTAAAATTTATTTAAAACATAGCTTTCATGTAAGGTTTTTTATTTCTAAGATGGAAATTAAAGACTAAACTGTTATTTAGATATTTTATTTACAATATATTAATATTCTCTTTTAATCTGTTAAATATTGCTCAACATCAGTTCAGGCACACATCAGTTAGAAGCATTACAGAATAACGTAGGGGACGCGGGACCTCACTTTTCATCGTTCACTACAACTATCTAAGAACTACGAGTTTCACTACGCCTTTGGCGAAAGGAGATCTGCGCAATAATCTCAAAAGTAATTGCCGGATGACGCACGTTTTAAAAACGGCGAATTCTTCCTTGTCCCAATATAACTGTATATTTTAAGAATCAAATCTAATATTTTTTTCGTTAACGGAGTTAAAATAGAATTCCAAAATAGGTGGCTTCATAAACCAAACGCCTTCGATTTTTCGTTCAATAAGAGGTGAACAGGACTGCGATATTTGTATTATGTAGTAAAACCTTAACATAAAATATCAATTTATTGCACAATATATTCGGACAATCAGTGCTCCGTTCGTCCGAGCGAAACGCCACACTCGACAAAACCAACGTTCACAATAAATTCTTTTAATTTCTCTTGAAACGATCGCCCACCGGGCAAAATCATACAAAGGCGATACAAAAATATATATAAAAGTGAGGTCCGAGTACATGGCAAAGTGATATGAAATGGGAGTCTCTAAAACAAAAGTATTGAATCTATTTTCGTAAACACACGATTTATTAGTTCGATGTTATAATAATCAAACTTATTGTTTGAAATTCAGTGTCCCCAATCTTAGAAGTTGAAATTTCGATATCAATACGTAAATATCTTCACATTATTAACTTTTCTAAATTAAGATATTTCTGATGTACATATAACTTGTACTTTACAATTCTAGAAATATACAAAAACATTTAATAGAAAGAACATAATTATTTAAACCATGACATATTTTAAGATTGAGGTCAAAACGCGTAATTTAAACAGAAAGTGTCGAATCTAAAGATGTACAATTAATGCAAAGCGGCAAATTTTGTGGAAGTCGCATTTCACTACTATTCGGCCAATTTCAATAACAATATTTTAATTAACAAAACATTTAATCAGAAATAGAACAGTTATTGAAATCGGCCGATCACAATAACAATGGTCGATCGATTAAACTATGCATTACTTTATTAACGTCAAATTTATTATAAGTAGCGATAAGTAGATCGTGTACGGAGATTTTACCAAAACATCATCCTACAATAGCCACAGATCCACGAGACCACACGAGGCGAACTTTTTAACGTTGAGATTCTGCCCGAACTGATTTTTGTTTTTCTAAATTGAACTATTTACAAAAATATGAATGATCGGTGGGACTTCTCTTCAACGATCTGGCGACAAATTTAAAAGGACTCGTTCTTCCTTCGGCCGCGAAAAGTGAATGCACAAGTTAATCAATTTCAGGGGCGATACGATTCCAACCTTTTTACAATACGCATACATTAGACGGGATATTTAATTTTTAAATGAAATCTTCAGGTTCCTGAAGGTGCTCGACGCTCGGCCCCGGACGTTCGAGAAAAACTATCTCCAAAAACGTTCAAGACACCGGCCGGATAAGTGTCGTCAAACAAAAATTTAGTGATCGCTAAGAAAACACAAGCGAACCCGACGCGCATCGGAGGACCATCACGTGAGGCGACACGAGGGCAGGCGGCCGCACGAGGAGTGCCAACGCCCCTTGCCCTGCGCGGACCCGCCCTCCGACAGCTCCGCCGTCGAGAGGCTCCCGGATCCACCGCCGCCCAACTCTGCAGACCATCGCAAGCGTTAGTTTAAGCGAAGATATCATAAAAATTCGGCGACTAGATCGTGTTATTGTTAGCAAAGGGCCGCAGCAAAAATAAGAAGAGGGTTGCCAACGGTGAGTCGCTTTTACTAGCTGCGATTAGCCCTCGAATTAAAAAGACTAACACGACTTTATAAGTCTAAGTAAACAAATCTTGAGGATCAATAAAGCGCTACGTTAGGTTAGGTTAGATAGGATAAGGTCGTCGCCGACTAGCTGCGTGTTTCGGACGATCGGGAAGGAAATAGCGCAAAATTGCTCAAAACTGCCACTCCCATGCTACGAACCTAACTCAACGAGCAAACTCTAGCGCGCCCCGGACCCACTATTGGAAAGTCCGAATCTGCCTCTGCCCGGTGACATGTATGGACAAAATCAAACATTAAAATCGACATATATATACGAATGCGAGGGACGACATGTGTCTATTTATAAGGAACGTCTCGCGAGAGGCCGTCCGACAGTGTCGGAATCGTCGGAATCGTCGGAACACTCACCGTGTTTCAGATCTCTCTCGGTGAAGTACTCCTGCGCGGACACGTAATGCCTCTCGACGAGGTACGGGACGACGGTGGAGCTGTGCAGCTCGTCCGACTTGCGGGACCGAGGCTGCACGATCCTCTCGCCCGGCCCGAGGGGCGGGATCGACCGCACCCAGCTGAAAGCGCCCGCACAATTCGCCATTAACTCGACCGTACAGTTGTTATTTTATAGCGATAGACGTCGTGATACTCACTCGTGCCGCCTGATCTGCTGCACGGTGGGCCTCAGGTCCGGGTCCCTCTTGAGCATGTGCCCCAAGAGGGCCGAGAGGGAGCTCCCGACGCAGGCGGGCGGAGGCACCGGCTCGGCCCTCCCGATGGCCTCCAGCAACCGATACACGTTGTCGCCCTCGAACGGGTACCGTCCTGTTGTCATGTTGTATCTGAATTAGTGAAACATCGATTAACCGCCGGTTAACTATTTCTCTCGTTTTTCAACCGCTAATTATATTTATAAATATAATTAGTGATTGAATTCGGTCGAATACGTCACTCACTGTTTATTGGAAGATATTGAAAATCAGTTTAAAAACACTAATTTGTGATAAACACAAATAATTATATATATAATTATAATTGATAAATATTTATGATTGATATTAAGTGGTATCCTGTAAAAGGAAAATTATTGGTAGAGCATTGTGCGTATTTCCTGTATGTGCGATGATAAAGCAATGCAATCTCAATTGCTTAAGTCCATGTAATTAAGACAATTCCTTAAAACCTGTTTTACTATATAATTTTTTACACACATATCTCCCGCTCCTTCCAAAAATAAAATATAGGTCACAGTTGTCATACGCATATTACATTTAAATTTTAAATATCTGACACATACAAATATACACACAATAGAATATTGTAAAAGATTTATTAGAATATTGTTACGAAGACGGGTCGACTGCAATGTTTTTAGATTTTTCACTACTTAAAGAACTTTTCAGCAGGCTGAAATGTGATTTCTGACCGTTTCAGGAGAGGGTCAATCACATATTAGAAAATAGTAATTTACATTATGTTACCTTAGTTTTCAGGAGCCTGAAACATTTTTTCAGGCCGTTTCGGAACACGTGTAGTCGAACGGTACACTTTTCAGGAAACCCGTTTTCAGGCGTTTTCAGGCCTGGTTATACCCCTATGATGGAGGAATAGTCTAGAACGAATTTTCTAGGTGCGGGACAAGGACGGAATGATGCGAGAGAGAGACGGAAGATCGGAACCTTCTCGAAGCTAGACCGAGCACTCTAGAACACCGTAAGACAAGGACGGAGCAATGTGCGAGAGAGATAGCACGCAAGTTCTAGAATTGTGCGATCGCTACTCAATAGCGCTCCCGCCTAGAGAGTTCTCGAACTTGCAAGACTATTCCCAGGGATATATAAGCGAGCCGAAACGCGATCAGTTCAGTTCAGTTTTGAATGCGATACCAAGCGATAAACACCGGAGTGAAAAAGTGCGAATATAGTGAAGACAAGTGGATACAAGTGAATACAAGTACTGTGTGAAGTGCGTGTAATTAGTGACAGTATTTTGAGTGTGTATTCAGTGAATTTTAGTGCGTAATTTCCAGTTTTTAGTGTAACAAATTCCTCGTAGATTTAATTGAAAATAAACCCTTGAAGAGATCTACGGCGTTTCTATCCGATCCCCTAGCTCGTAACATTTTGGTGTCAGAAGTGGGATAGAAAAATGCCAATTACTCCAAGGGAGAATCAAGAGGAGTTTGTAGCAGAGTCTCCAGCTGCGGAGGGAGTCCAGACAAGGGCGCAATCAGCACGCGACGCTGCCCGACGACAAAGTTTCGATGCAAACCGCGGGATGGGTGAAAGCAACGACGCCAACATGCTTTTTGCTCTGCGCCAAATGATGGAAGAACAGGCACGACGTCAAGAGGAACAGGCACGACAAATGATGAAGGAACAGGCACGCCGGCAAGAGGAACAGGCACGTCATCAGGAGGAACAGTTTCGAAGATTGACGGAAGAACAGGCTCAGACACGTCGTATGATGGAGGAACAGGCACGGCGTCAAGAGGAGCAGGCTCATCAGATGATGGAGGAACAGGCCCGCCGTATTGGGGAGAAACTTGGTGACCTAAAAATACAAGTAGATAAAAAAATAGAAAACTTGGAATCTGATATGGACTGCAAATTTTCGAAACAGGACAAACGTATTCTCGGATTAGAACAAGAGATGCAGTGCCTGAAGACCAAAGGTGTCGTAACGACTGTAGCACCATCTGGAAATCTTAAAGTACCTCCCTTTGACGGTACATCTTCCTGGGGCGCGTACAAAATACAGTTTGAGACTATGGCAGAGTCAAACGGGTGGAATGACGATCAGGCTGTCACCGCCCTTATTATGGGACTGCGAGATGAAGCCCTCACCATATTAGAAACCAAGACAGGTAAAGTGACGTTGAAGCAACTGCTGGATGCCCTGGAATCACGGTACGGAGACGCACATTTAGAGCACGTCTATAGGGCTCAATTAAAGGATAGAATTCAGCAGACAAATGAAAGTTTGCAAAAATGGGGATTTGAAATAGAGAAGCTGGTTAGGAAAGCCTACGCATCCTCACCAGACGTTGCTGACAAGATGTTGGTTCAAGCCTTCGTCGACGGTATTCGAGACCGTGAAATTCGAATGGCTGTGAACCTAGGTCACCATAAGGACCTCAAGAATGCTCTTGCTCATGCGTTGGAAGTGGAAGCATTTTGCAAGGATTCTCGACCTTACCGTATTAGGGCTATCACGGAAAAAGCTAATGTTCAACGTGGGCCAACCTGTTACATCTGTGGGGAAGTAGGGCACATGAGGTTTTCGTGCCCTAAGAAAGACTTCCGAGGTGATGTGAAGGTTAAACGTGGGAATACATTAGTCATCGACGGTGAAGTCAATGGAACTAAGTGTGACCTAACACTAGATACTGGAGCTTCACGAACCGTAATTAAATACCATCTTCTGAAGTCATTTTATGGAAGCCCTTCTCGAGGAATCGTACAGCTTGTTACAGCTACAGGTCAGCGTATAACCAATCGGGGAGAAGGTATTGCAACCTTCAAGATTGGTGGAAGATTTTGCAGACACAAGGTTGTTCTTGCAGACATAGTAGATGACTGCATAATCGGGTTAGACTTTATGAAGCTGTACAATTGTAAAATAGATCTGGAAAAAGGAATCTTTAAGTGTGGAGAACAGGAAGTTTGCTTAAAAGGACACTCTACAAATAGTGGTTATGACGTCTGTAGAGTTATCAATGTGGACAGACAGGCCAGTAATCAACAAGAAAGGAAAGTTACTGAGACCTATGAGGAAGCCTTGTCAAGACAACTATTAAAGGCAGAGGAACAATTAAGGAAATTTTCGGACATGTTATCTGCCCATGAAAGAGAGGTTACAAAAAGTTCAGAAGTGTCTCAACGACCATGTGAAAAGGTCAACAAACAGGACCGAAGGAAGATTGGCCATGTGAGAACTTTTAGAGCAGACACCATTGGTTCAGATTGGAGTGGAAACTTGATGCAGATAGCACAGCAAGAAGATTGTGACATTAAACCAATTCTAGATTGGATGAAATCTTCAGCTGTCAAGCCGCAATGGAGTAAAGTCGCATCTACAAGTACCATTACTAAGAGTTACTGGGCTCAATGGGATAGTTTAGTTCTACATAATGGAGTGTTATGTCGCAAACTGAAAAATGCTCAAGGCGATCATTTGCAGTTAGTTGTTCCAAGATCCAAGGTTCGCGACATATTGGAAATGTTTCATACTGACTTGTCTAGTGGACATTTAGGAGCAAAGAGGACTCTTATGAAGATTAAAGAAATATTTTATTGGATACACTATCGTGAAGATGTTGAAGACTGGATCAAGAAATGTAAAGCTTGTGCAGCTATTAAGGATTCGCAGACTCGGTCTCCATTGGAAAGGATAACGATGAAAGAAAGTGATGATGCTCGGGACGAGCATGTCTAAGGAGGGGGTAGTGTTACGAAGACGGGTCGACTGCAATGTTTTTAGATTTTTCACTACTTAAAGAACTTTTCAGCAGGCTGAAATGTGATTTCTGACCGTTTCAGGAGAGGGTCAATCACATATTAGAAAATAGTAATTTACATTATGTTACCTTAGTTTTCAGGAGCCTGAAACATTTTTTCAGGCCGTTTCGGAACACGTGTAGTCGAACGGTACACTTTTCAGGAAACCCGTTTTCAGGCGTTTTCAGGCCTGGTTATACCCCTATGATGGAGGAATAGTCTAGAACGAATTTTCTAGGTGTGGGACAAGGACGGAATGATGCGAGAGAGAGACGGAAGATCGGAACCTTCTCGAAGCTAGACCGAGCACTCTAGAACACCGTAAGACAAGGACGGAGCAATGTGCGAGAGAGATAGCACGCAAGTTCTAGAATTGTGCGATCGCTACTCAATAGCGCTCCCGCCTAGAGAGTTCTCGAACTTGCAAGACTATTCCCAGGGATATATAAGCGAGCCGAAACGCGATCAGTTCAGTTCAGTTTTGAATGCGATACCAAGCGATAAACACCGGAGTGAAAAAGTGCGAATATAGTGAAGACAAGTGGATACAAGTGAATACAAGTACTGTGTGAAGTGCGTGTAATTAGTGACAGTATTTTGAGTGTGTATTCAGTGAATTTTAGTGCGTAATTTCCAGTTTTTAGTGTAACAAATTCCTCGTAGATTTAATTGAAAATAAACCCTTGAAGAGATCTACGGCGTTTCTATCCGATCCCCTAGCTCGTAACAATATTATGAGCATGTGAAGGACATGTGTTCATAAGCAATTTACAGTGTTTTTGCAAATTTAAATATGTACCTATTTTTAGAATACATAGACTTCGATGCGCAAAATAAATGTCATACAGTTGCGTCCCAACTCCACCTGTCTGTAATAATGAATGTATTATGCATGCAAATGTTGTAAAGTCTACTCACAATGTGACACCACTACTCCATATATCCACTTTGGTGCCTGAAAAGGTCTCGGCACCATTTGCAATTTCTGGAGGTTGAAAGGCTGGAGAACCTTGTCCTGTATAGCATGTGTCTTGTGGTGAGAACATATCCAAAGCCTGAAAATAATGTATGAAATAATATAGACCTTAGTAAAAGCGATTATATTATAATTTTGATGGGCTCTGGGTCCGAAATTATGTAAAATGTTACAATAATATTTTTAACATAATGTTATAACTGTGTCAAGATAAAGCCGGTCTGAACCAGATATTATAATGATCATAATATGTGAATTGTCATTAAAAGTAAACTCAGAATGCTTTAAGTGTAACAGTTTAAATTACCGTAAAGAAATAACTGCGACACAATCGTAGGATAGTACTAGTTTAGATATAAACCTCCTTTGACATTAAATTAAAGAACACAGTGTTATATTATGCATAAAATAAACTGCAAACCATGAAGGTTACAGCACACATATTTATAAACACTATTAAAATCAGTGAATTGTTGTGTTTATTCACAAAGATAAGTTTTGTGAGCTTGACCCAAATACGTCAATGCAATCAGATTCTTCATTAACAACACAATAATGTATTGTGTACTTAAACTTAGCAAAAACGAGAGGAACACATGCCTAATGAATTTTTTTTCAATTTAATTGCACATTGTAACAATAAGAGCATTGACCTCCTAATGATAATACTTAATCACTAAATGTAAGTGTTATGACGTAGAGTCTCACCAGACTAGAATTTTTTAATGAAGATGTTTGCCGAAGATTTGTAATTAGGATAAACAACCGTGAATAAGAAGTGAATTTAAATAAGTTATTTGGGAAAAATGATCAATTATCAGTCACCAAATGAATAGTCTACAATAATAACATACATAACTGATACATGTAGACTTCTCTACCAACTACTAGAGCAAAATGTAGAAGATTGAATTCCAGTGACTTAGCTGTAAAAACATTTGTGTGGACATCTAGAAAATTACAAAAGCTCTATGTTTGCAGAGCATAAATGGATAATAAGACTATGTTGTGAGTCACAATTGCAAAAGTATCATGATAATGCATCTGTTGGAAAATTTATGAATCATTATACTTTATTGAGATGAGAATGAAGTTATTAAATCTCATGTAAAGTAAATAAGATGTCATTTATCCATAAACTCATTTATATTGTAAACACAGATGTTAAAGCTAACAGTCATACAGAAAATCTAGTCTGATTTCACAATATCTAAATTAACAATAATGTCCAGTCTTTAATAACATGTTAATTCATTGGAATAAGTAGATTTAATACCAATTAAGAACTTGCAGATATGATATTAAGAATCAATAAGTACTTGACTCGAAAATAAACTTAAGCAACAAATTTTCCAGAATCATCTAATTGGGTAGAATAATGCCCAGAATGAACCCTTTGTTAATAACTCAGTAATAACAAAATATTTTTATATTTACCTCAGCGACTCCAAAATCAGTTATCTTTAATGTTTGGTCCAGTGTCAAAAGCAGATTTCCTGGCTTAATGTCCTTATGCACCACACCTTGACCATGTAAATATTCTAAGCCATCAAGGAGCTGAGTAAAATATTCATGTGCTTGATGCTGAGGAAACTTTTTTCCAGGACTTGATTCTAACATATCCTAAAACAAAATATCAAATGACTATCATTAGCATCATAATAAGTATAAGGGATTTTACCACCTTCTGTAAATATCTACTTACTTGAAGAACACCAACACAAAACTCCATAACTAGATACATCTTCTGCTTTTCATCATTGTACATTACATCAACTAGTTCTATCACATTTTTATGCCTAAGTATTTGCAACAATTGAATCTCTCTTTGAACATTTTGTTCACCATTGGGGATCCTCCGCAACTTTCGTTTTTTTAATATCTTAACAGCACGCCTACACAAAGTCTCCGAATCTAACATTTCTTTAACTTTTCCATAGGAACCTTCCCCTAATATATCACCCATTACATATTTGCCTACCAATTTACACTTTTTTTTCTTGCTTCTATAAATTATATCAGCACTATCAACTCTGTGAAAAAATAGGTTAGTTTGGTCTAAATTCAGATCATCAATTTGATCGTCGTCAAGCCAGGTCACGGTTTGTGGTTCTGGGCTGCCCTCCAAAAGAAAATTATCCTCGCTTTCTTGCGGTGCGATGATATTCGATACTTCAAATTCCTCATTGTCAACATCTGGAAGACTTTCACTGCTACTGATTTTTCTGCACATTCTTGGATCCATTATCTATTACAACAGAGCATTTGTAAATTATTCGATGTTCAATCTAAAACTTTATAGATGTAAAATTACACATTTTTCAAAATCTATAAATCTCGTTCATTTAATGCATATAAATTTACATATCTTTAAATAGCTACGATTATGTTGTATGAAAGAATAATATTATGAATGTGTAAATACTAAATAAAAGGTATGAATGGTTCGTAAAATGAACAGCTCAAAACGCAGCTCAGAAAGCATCAAAACTCAAAAGTGACACTCAACAATGACAACTTTCAATTTTTTTTTCCGGCCATGGCGCAGGCTATAGTCTTTTGACCATACCGCCTAGTCTTTCGTAGAATTTTTCCTTTATGTATATATTAGATTCATTTGTCTTTCGTAGAATTTTTCCTTTATTTATATATTATGGGGCGTTCCCACGGAGCGTTAATCACGACAGTCAACTACGCTAGTCAACTGTCGTTCGAGACACTCACGAAAGTGTGAATTGATGAAACGTTCACATGGTTGGGGGATTTCGTGCCGTTCACGCTTCGTGTTTCGACTTAGTCTTTTTAGTTTTTTTAACTCCTGACAGAAAGAGCTTCTTAAATTTTTGAATTTTGATATAACTTCTTTTGGTCCAAATCCAGGAATATTTAATTCATGACTTATTCTCGTAGCTGCGGCGGCACGTAAATCTCTATCACGGTATTCCTCCAAACTTGGATCATAATACCTTTTCCATAGAATATAACTCCAAAAAACGCGTAGTTTCACTGTCGTTAAACTTAATTCCACGTTGTTGTGACGACATCTTGGCTTCACGAACGGTATATCACGACTGAAAATCAAACACGTTTGATCTATCCACGCTTGTGTCGTGCGCCGTTCCTCACGAAAGCAAGTTTAACGCCTATGCGTTCACACAGAAGTGTATTTCACGAAAGCGTGGTTGACTGTCGTGATTAACGCCTCGTGGGAACGCCCCTTTAGATTGACAACTTTGAAGTGCTAAAAGCTGTCAAAGATACGTCTTTATCACCATAGAATCATTAATTATAAGAACATGTGCATAGATTATACAATGTGATAGTGTTGAAGTTGAAACGAATCCATAAAAAGTATAATGCCCTTTCTTAAACTAACGTGTATCTTATGTATTCACCAATGTACCATGCAAAAATAAGATATTTATTTTAATTAAATTTTTAAATTTATTATGAATCATTGAATGAAAATCGTAGTCATATACTAACACTATATAGTATATACAATTACGTAATCGTATTTGGTTTGGTTTTGGGTTTGGTACACATTCTTATCTTTGTCAATAGAAGGTGATGATGAAGTTTAACAAACGCCTTTTGAAAACCAGTGTAAATAACGTCAAACTGACCCTATCATCGATTGTATCTGACAAGTAATTGGAATTGGAGTATTCCGTCAAGTTAGATGTTGTTGATTTGTAAGCCATGAACCCATGTTGATAAGAATTTATCACTAACTTAAAAAAAATAAAAATATACAGCGCGGTCAAAAGTTTTAGCAAAGCAGCTCGGTATGCATATTTGTCTGTAGTTAGACACATCAGACTTTTCCCCCGATTCATGTATATGTATTATGTGAGCAACTTTCCATGCCTCGGGAAAGGTTCTAGTAGAGAGCGATTTGTCAAACATGATACATAAGTGTGTCGTTCGTACATCGTGGCTACTTTTGACAAAGTGAGACAAAATACCATCTGGACCCGGTCCTTTGCTTAGATCTAGTCATTTTAGAATATTGTCTTCTTCATCTTTACTAACACGGATTCGGCAGTTTACGAAGTTTGAAGCCAAGTTAGCAATATCCGTCACCATATTCATAGACACTATGAAAATAAATAGCAAATAGCTGAGAAGTAGTTCTCATCTATTTGCTATTTATTTCAAATCGCTGAGAAGTAGTTCTCATGTATTTGCTATTTATTTCCATCCGCTGCAACGATGTGGTTAAACTTAACGACAGATGGGATAGACACATGGATGCTTTGTGCGTGGTACTACCAAATTTGAGCCAGTGTGTTACTTATATAATTGTTATACCACTGATTCAGTGAAAGAGAATCCCTCGGGTTTTTTTATTTTTGTCATATTTGTCTCGCGCAGGAAATGCCTGATTTCAAAAGAGGTTTCTTAAACCATATGGGTGAAGACGATTCACGCTGCTGCTTATACGGAGTGTTTTTTTGTATTATTTTGTTAATGAAAGTATAAAAACGATGAATCGATGTTAGTTAGTTCAAAAAGTTATTTGGTCGATGTTGCATTTATGGAAGTTTAAGATAACATACAGATGACGCGTATGCATGGTTGGCGAAAGGGGTCAGGGGGGGAACATCACCCACCATCTCAAAAGGATGGCTGCTCAAGTCTTCTGAAGGCTGTATCAGCGTTGTCAGCGACGTCCCGCCAGAATCGGGACGTCCCGATTTTTAAAACAAAATGAAATGTCCCACGCGGGACAGGCTTAGTCCCGCTTTTCGGGAATAACTCGATGGCAATAAGAAGTGTGTACTACCACCACCGCACAATAATGGTACCAACTCTTTCAACAGTACCTATCCAAAAAAAATACCAGGATTATCTTCAAACTTTATATTAAGTATCCTACCATCAAACTACTTTCCAAAACGCCCTTTTGAAATGCTAAATTTAATGAAATCAGAGATACTCATCAAGTTTAATCTGCATGTGAGGAGTTCTTCGTCTTTTTTAAAGAGAAAAATGAAACTTTTAAAGAAGTTTAATTCTGATAAATAATTACTGTCTTATTTAAGGTTTTAGTTAAAAACTTCAGTGTCAGGCAAAGCTCCATCTAAATCCTACAATATTCCGTTAGAGGCTGAATCTTCTTCGTATAGTGCCATCTCCTTGCGAAGGTTGGCGATCACCATGGCTAGTTTAATTTTGGATGAGTCTGAATGCAGAACATCAAACTTTTTGGAGACCTAATCGAGTAAGTGACTCTCTTTCAATCACAATTATACCTACTACGCGCCCTGCACAGCCCGCATTTCTAGGTCATTAATAGGTAAGCAGATTGGGACGGCATGCGGTCTTTCTTTGCGTCCTACCCTTAGGGGCCCGTATTTTTCAAACGCCAAAACTGTTCAAGAGAATTTCTGTCAGCCGTCCGATTCGTCATTACGTTCAGTGAGTAGACCGAATATTTGGGTACGGAGATGGTGAGATTTATATTCTATAAAAACTAGTGTATGCACAAAAACAAATAAAACTCAGATTCAAATAGTTTATTACATAATCAGAGTTAGTTTGAATATTTTACTTTTTGTATGTCTTTTTCATTTCGTTTTTAAGAAAAGAGAGACGTGTTAGACAGGCATCACGCCACGCTCTACGTTCCGGCAGTTTCTCAATTGGCACTAATTTATTTAATTGTTCACAAATGCTTTCAGCACTTTTAGAATCGTTCATATTAGGTATAGCGCCAGATGTTTTACTGACGCTGTTTATAGTTTTTCCATATCTGTAACAATTCAATTTGCAGTTGACATAAACAAAACATAGCGGGGCATATTGAGCTACAGTGCGTGGTTTATCCGATATAATTAACTTCATACTTATTGAATTAACTCAAGTTTCGAGGACCACGCCATTGAATTGAGTGTAATACGGTTCTGTGGGCGGAAGATTTTGAATTCTATTTGACTTTAAAAAGTTGTCGATAAATGGTGCAAAAATTTAATTATCCGATATTTCATCTGTCAAGTAGTGTAATCCACTCACAAGATAATACACCGATAAACACTATGGTGGCATCATGGATTTATATCGTTAGATATGCCCTTACCGCAGTGAGACCGCGCCGTGTTGTCGCACAGTCGAAGTGAGTCAGCTCGCTAACCTAGGATCAGTGCACCCCTAAACACAGTGTTAGCCGGACGTGTTGTAAAGGACGTTTGCGAGCAGTTTAGTGTCACAAAATTCCATCGTGTGCCTTTCTAAAGTGCAACAACAATTCTAGAAACACAAATAAAGCCAGAGGTGTACATTTCACTCGTAAGTATTGCGATTTGATTTAAAAACTTTTATTTTTCCTTCCGCACTGTCTAAAATAACAAATTAAAATGGCGAGTGCACGAAAGAGAAAGTAGTGTTAGCAACTAATGTAGGAGAAAAAGAGATGACACTATTTGCTCAGTACACTTGTTGTGTATAGATTGCACAGATGTTGTCGAAAGAGAAAGTAGTGTTTGCAACTAATGTACGAGAAAAAGAGATGACACTATTTTCTCAGTACACTTGTTATCGGCATTTTGTTAACGCACGCATTCAAAAACAATGCCACAGTTTTTGGTGTCGGGGCCTATCTAACGATATAAATCTATGGGTGGCATTGAGTAAATAACTTCTGAAATACGTTATAAATATATGATTACAAGGATACCTTTCGATGTAACTCTGCATTCCTTCAGCATTGAGATGAGCAGTTTCCAAAGAACCCAAGAAGGCGTACCGCATGCCTAAACCTTCAGAAATAACTTTGTCGATATCCTCTACATTTACAACACCATCGGATACTAAACGCCAAACTTCGTTAAGAATAGCATACCTGAAAAAATAATGAAGTCTTTAACATAGAAGAGTCAATACTTGTCTAATATGGAAACTTAATAATCTTCATTTTCCATTTCCATTAAAAAAAGTGTTAACTATTTACTGTATTCTATTGAGCACAAATCCATCGATTTCCCTCGTCAGTACAACTGGCTCCTGGCCAATTTCCAACAGAATTTCCTTTGTCTTCTTCGCTACTTCTGGCTTAGTCCAAGGTGCTGGAACAACCTCTACAAGCGGGACGTAGTATGGGGGATTGACTGGGTGAGCTACCACCACCTGGAAAAACATGATTGATTCGAAAGCATATTTATCTAAACAATATATCATATATCAATATAATAGTACATATATCAACTATTCATGTTGCGTTATAAAAAAGCAATTTGTAAATGCTAATATAATATTATGTATATTATATGCTCGTATATATCGTATTTACCGCATTGTGTAGCTTTTTAGGTGGTGAAAACGAGCAACCAAAGAAATGATAATAGATATCTAGATTCTTACCTGAGACCTGTGCTTCAAGCCTTCGGAGAACTTCGAAGGTAGTATACAACTCGTAGAGCTGGCAAGGATTGTATTATCGCCCACAACTTTATCTAGTTGTTGGTAAACTTTCATCTTTAAATTTAAATCTTCTGGAACGCATTCCTGCACGTAAATCGCATCCTTTACAGCTGCACCTAACTCCGTTGTACCTTTAAAAATATTGCAACAATCATTATTTATTATTTAGCAACAAATATTTTAGACTCTAAAATTTGCAACTATTTCTCTGATCAGTTTGTTTTATTCAAGTACCTAAGTGATATGTGTGTGTGATGATGTGCCTTCTTTAACTGATACATGTGATTTTTTGGCCTAAGAAATGCCGGTTTGGCTTGCGTCATTTTCCTTCACCTCATTGGCTAGTATTGATTGCGCAGATAGCAAGAAAAATCCTTTGGTGCATAGTCGGGGCTCCTACGCTTAACCTCATTAATATAACGCACATGGAAGTTTAAGAAACCAGAAGTTTTTGTTTAATTTCAAGCTAACACTCATTCCTGGTTGTTAAAAAAGAATACTAATTCATAGAAACACAGTTGATAACGGCCAGTTACATAAGTGCTCTACTATACACAATGCCAAGTGTCCATCGAGATCCCGTTTGAGAGTAAGATATAGATAAGAAATTCTGAATACCTTTAATACACTGGAACTGTTCTGCTGCCGTCAATTCACCACGAAGCAGGCCATCTTTTTCTAAAGTCTCTAACTGTACTTTTATATCTGCGAGGGCATCCGTCACTTGCTTGGGGATGATATCGTATACTGTCACTTGGTATCCGACAGATGCGAACAGCATTGCCCATGATCTTCCAATAAGACCACTAAAAAGACAAAAAACCGAATGAAGTTATGAGTTTAAAATAATTTTATAAAATCGAACCAGTTCAAAACACATTTTTAAATTCTTATTAAAATGGTTATTGTAATGTCCGTCTCTCGGGTTCTAAAGATTTTTTGTTAACGCATTTGAGTAAACTACATATGCTTTTATCTTGTACATCAATAATTCATACTCTAACAGTAATACTTATCAGTCCTTTAACTACCAACCAGCTTGTTTAAAAATAAATAAAGTAAACAAGTTTGATATTCAGTGATAAGTTCGCCATTGTTTTGGTAAACCTTCGTTAACTATGTAAATTAAAGATAACTCAGTGAAGTTGTAATAAAAATACAAACGACATAATATATTAATAAATGAACGAGCAGTATTGGCCTAGTGGCTTCAGCTTGCGACTTTCATCCCTGAGGTCGTAGATTCGATTCCCGGCTGTGCACCAATGGACTTTTTTTCTATGTGCGCATTTACCATTCGCTCGAACGGTGAAGGAAAACATCGTGAGGAAACCGGCTTGCCTAAGACCCAAAAAGTCAATGGCGTGCGTCAGGCACAGAAGGATGATCACCTACTTGCCTATTAGATTACCAAATGAAACAGATACAGTAATCTGAGGCCGATACCGGCGTGCCTTCAATATTTTTATTATTAGTATTCATCTGTTTAAGTATCTATCAATATTTGTATCTTCTTTCTATAACTAATATTTTACATACTATGCAACAGTGTGGTGATGATGTTCCACGTAGGTATGCTTGATCTGTGTAATCTCATTTTATGTGTTTTGTATCGAAGGTAATCGAGAAAATTGCATTCGCGTCGTGTATTGCAACGCTTGCGTAATTATGGCAGGGCACTTCAAACGTAAAAGTTAAAGTACTATATCGTTGATATTATTGATTTTTCCTAATTAATACATGCTTTCATTATACAAAAAGAGATAAGTAGATACTATGTAGTGTTTTTGTAGTGAGAAGCGATCACAATATACTCACTACATACTTATGGCATACGTACATGTAAGTAAGAAAAGAAACTTAAATGGATATCAAATTGTGAACTTTGCTTTACTGTTGACAAGTACCAACATTTCATAATCAATACACATTAAGCATTTTGTAAATATTAAGCCAGACCGAGGTAAATGCAATGCGATATGAGTTTATTTATCAAAGCCATATATTCCTTTTTGGTAAGATGTTATGCGATTGTGTATTATAAAGGACACTGACCTTCCAAATATAGTAACCTTTTCTGTCTTATAATTTGGCGCCATTTTGTTCGCAGTGTTCCTTTGTTGAGTGAATGCTGACTGCAGACTGACGTTACTCTGTGCGTTCGTTCTTATAAAACTGTCTTATAACGAGTTATCTTCATCAGTAATGTAAACTTTAACCTTATCAATGCTGCTTACAATTACGCCGATATAATTAAGTAAACATTATTAGGAAATAATTGTGCTGATGGACTATTTTATTTCTGCATTTTTTAATGTAGTTAAAGAGTTTAGACACTATATTTTTAAGTAGACACTTAAAATTTTCTATAAACTCAGACGTTTAAGCAATTTCTTCATACATAAAAGGACACGACATAAAAGGTTATTATAAGGATAAATTATAAGTTGACACAGCCACATTAAACGGAAGAGTACTTTCAAAACCTGCAAAATAGTTGACAGAAAGATAAGGAGAGTAGAGCACTCCTGGGACAATTTTAGTTTTACTGAGTACGACCTCGATCAGAATTCAGAAGATGCTCGGATACATTAGGTGGTGGCGGTTGAGGAGACATATTGGTGATTGTGTATGTGTATGTAGGGATGTGCAACAGGTAAATTGCGACGCCACCTTCACGCATTTCAACTCGAATAATGTATCTGCTGTTTTGTTTTTTTGAAAAAACAATTTATATAACAATTAATACAACATTTTATTGTTTTCGAAATTTTTTATGTAAATAATAAATACTAGTATAGTAAATTTTTTCTGAGCTCAAAGATCGTTTTAACAATGCCACATTTTTTTAGATTCATGTGTCCTAAAATACACGTGTTTCGTGCTCTTTAAAGCCGTTATAGCCTTAAAACGAGATAGATATTAATCGTAAGATTATCATACAACATAATAAGGAACATGCAAATATGTATTGTATAATTATTATATTACCTTTAGTTTAAAGCAGATTATCATTTCCTCAGATTGTGTGTTTCTAACGGATATAAACGCGATTTCCAAATTTCAATTGTTTGTTAGTAATGTCTTTCGCTGACGACGATTGCTCGCATAAACCAAACAAAATATGATGTCTGAAAATTTTATTTACTACATAGGTCGCTGTAAATTATTACTATTATATTTATGGATTCTTAACCTAGTCTTTTAAACACATAAGAGAGATTGAGGAGTATCCAACAAACGAGAAAGGACGTACCTGCTTGAGCGCATGAATTAAGGAAACAGGTCTAGGATAAAATTTAATGTATTTTTTGACCTGATTGGTTATTGGCATGTTTGGTTAGCCTTTTGAACATTAACTATTAAATGGTTTATAAGGTGAACTGGATTGTTTTTAATAAGCTATACACAAAAACAATTGAAAGTTTTGTACATTTAATTGGCAGTAACAAAAGTGCGTGTACACAGTACACAGATTATTCTACTGGCAAGCAGTGCCCGCGATAGCATCAGCCACCTTGATGCTGAAAATCCTATGATTAACAATATTCGGGTCTAAACCTTTGAAGATGAACCGCGGTAATTTATCACTCAATATCCATAGAGTATCTTCGTAGTCGACCTGAAAAAAAACCACACAAAAAACATATAATTTAAAGGAATGGAATCCAAATTAATCGATAAACTGATAAGCCTATTGTAATATTAAAAATAAATATATAACAATAGGTATAGCAAAAGTCGGTCAGTCATTTTGTCTAAGTAAGCAATTAATTTTAAATAAATAAGACATTTTTAGAATTGAATACTCGCGTTAACATTGTATTAGCCATAAAATTTATATTTTGAAATAAATAAAAACCGATTAATTTGTCAGCTAAATGTGGCAAGGAAACTAGTTGGCTTTTAAATATAATATAAATAGCTAATAAATAAATCGTTGCTTGGATTTCCCCACTTAAATTGTATTAATAAATGAGTGAACTTTACCTTAAGGTCGTTGGGGAATTCGAAGAGCTCGGGGTCTGATATTATTAACGGGTTGGTGTCTGGCGTGTACGGCTTGTTTGAATTCCAGCAGCCTACGCCATCACGGTTAACCTTGAAAAGTTTATTTTTAAATTATGAAAAACTTAGTTCTTAAAGCAACTGCTGGAAGATATAATATATTTTAATAAATCGACTCACCTGCGTATAGAACAGCACGTGGGTCTTAGGGTCATAGTAGTTAGCTGAGGCTTGGGTGTTGGCACCACGGTCACCCAATAACTAGAAATAAGATAACAATGGAACACTAAAGTTATTTTTAAAGCATAATAATGTGTACAAACGAATTTTTTAAAAGGTCACTGAGACCTCAGACCTTCGATGGGAATTTTAGTTTACAATTTTGTGCTGTCAGTAATTGAAAATCCCCAAACTAACGACTTTTCAGTCGTCGTTATTTATTTCATTCGTCGTATATTTTATAAGTTCATAATGTATTTTTCTGGGTATTGCTATTCTGTTCGAATTAAATGCGACTTGAGGAAAATAGATCAGAATACTTGAAGTTGAATGAAATTCCGTATAACGTAGTGAAACCTCTTTTCTTGAAGTGTAGCCAAGGAAAAGTCTTGTCAGGTGTATGAACTAAAGGTAAATAATTTCTTGATAGCGATTAAGTTTGAATTAATTACTTGAAGCAGAACAATGTGCGTGATTCTGCGTTGTTAAGGTAGTGAGATAGGGAAGCGGCGCCCGACGTCTATTAATTAGCCTTGAAAATGATTGTGCTAATGACAATACAATATTCCTACATCGTTTCTATTAGCTTCGTACGAAATGGAAAGGAATGAAAATTATAACCGATTCCTCATGACGTACCTTGAAATCGTGGAATGCTTCCGATTTGTCGATATGAGTGTAGTTACGGAGCAGTTCTGTTGACACACAGAATTCTTTGGTGCTGGAGAAAGCATGGAAGAACATCGTGCGGTACCTGAAAAATATATACGAGATATTTCTTTGGTAAAATTTGCAAATAGCTAACTGTGAAATCCGCGTATAAATAACTTATTTTACCGCAACTTAGCGTCCGGTCATTGTCATGTTATTTCGAAAACCTGTTTACGGCTATTTGCAATCGAAAAAATGTGTACCCTAACTTTTAAATGATTGACACGAGTTATAATAATTAAAAATAACTCCGCGCTTGCTTACAACGGCTAGAAGTTAAATCTATGTGATGCTGTCATGATATTAAACAATTCACTGTATCCATAATTAATACCGATAATGTATACTCGAGGCCAATAAAACAGTTAGTGACAATCAATATACGAGTACATACTTTATATTTTATTGTTAAATAAAAGTTAAAATATTTTGACCAACACCCTACGAACTACATTAAAATCTTTGCAAGCAATAACTGATAACAATTAAACTGAAAAATTACAAAAATTGTTTTAAACTTACCCGTTTTCTCTGGGTTCAGAGAGAGCCAATCCGAAAACTCCATCAGTCCAGTGGAATTCAATACCACTCACGTTATAAGAGCCAGCGAGAGGTTCGAAGTGGAAATAGTGATGGGACACTCGCCACGAGTCGTTATCCTTCAAGCTATACACCACTACACCATAGCCTCCTAAATCTGGGACATAAGCGAACGCGTTGTCACATGTGTCTTTGTCCACGTCCACCACCTGAAGGTCACCACCATAATATATGAAACAGATAAATATACTTGCTGAGTTCGCCGCTCGGATTGAGTACAGGTTTAGTATAGTTCGGAATGAAACTAAGTAGTAGTTTAGTGTACTTATTGTATATTATCCTTATAATAAGTGACAAAATTTATGTATTATTTCATTAACTAAATAGTACTTGACAGTACGTACCACATTTGCAAAGAACGAATCCTCCTTCATGTCCCCAACCTTGAAGAAATAACGGTGGAGAAGCTGGTTCGTATTCAAATCGAATATCACCAACGATGGACCGGCCACTTGGTTTGGTGAACCTTTTAGAAAGAAGACATGATTAAAAAATGTTACCCCGTGATCAAATCCTACACTTTCAAATAACAAGCCATTTCGTAACGAAACCAGGTGGACAATTTAGTCTCTAGAGATACAGGATTTAGTAAACCAAAGTTTCATCAAAACAGAAAATAAACCGTTCACAATTACTGCTGGTAATGATCAAGAAATCCTCTGCAGTCGTGCCTAACCTTGACTTAAGTTAAAAAAAGTGGGTAACTACGTAATTGCGGTTGATCGTAATCTAAGTTGCGCAATAAATTAAGATCCCATGGGGATTTTCAAATACCTATCGCCAATTATCGAAAAGTTCATAATATTCTCGTAGATAAATTTAAATTTATTTATTATTTAATTGTGTTTAGCCGATCAAACTTTTTGAATGATTTAAATACCTTTTACCCCAATACCTTATATATAAAGCTTATATTTTTTGCACCCACTTCCTACGTCACATATTATGATGTCGTATTATTAACTTATGTAACAGCGTACAAAATATAAATCTTTATCTTTGTACACGACATTGTCTTTTCATTGTGAAATTGCTTTCTACCTCTGAAGGCAAGACTACTTACCTAAAATATTTGCTAGGCCAGAGTCCATAACCCAAAGTCGGTCACAAGGATCCACAAATACTCTAAACACCGAAATTATCGAACTGTTCGATGGCAGTTCTTTCGCTGTGTCTGGGACGAAATTATCTTTTAAAGACGGGTATGGCTTCAGTGGCTGGTCCTGTGGCCCGTCAACATCTATGTAGTTTAGAGATGAAGCGACACCGTTCTTCCACCTGGGTACTGTTACAAAAAGCTTGTTCTTCCATCTGGCTAAGCCTAAGGGAAGGTTGTTGTCCTGGACGAATGACCCATCTTGAATTGCAGTAGCCCGTTGTTCTGGCGAGTCCCAGACATAATCCACCAGCTTCCATGCAAAGCGTAGTTCCGGAGTTGCCGCTTTACATCCTACTATCGCAGTAATTGCTAAGAATAAAATTGCTCTCATTTTCGACCTGAAACAAAGAGTGTGAGACATTTTTGGCTGTTTTTCATGTTTTGTCATGCAATTATATTAATTGTTTCGTAAGCATATTGTATGCGCATAACATTTTATTCTCACATCTCCGTAACAAGACATGTTATTATACTCTATGTGATATTTAAATTTAATTAATTAAAATTCCTTTCATCTAATTGTCTAAATGTATACTAATATCAAACAATAAAGAAGCATTGGTTTTTCAATAATAAAAAGTAGAAATTATTTTGTTTCCATGCAACAAAACAAGTCAATTGTTTCTTATACATTTAAAACTCTATCGACTGTTAAATTGGTCATATACATATACATATACGTATATATATATTGTGTGTGCTGATTGGACATTTATTGGGATGGATATTAATTCATAAAATAAAAAAAGGATAATTATTTTACAAATTAAGCCTGATGATTATGATGGAGTTCCATAAAATATTAATTTTAATTAATATTTATTGGCAAAATTTAAAAATCTCTTTTGATGCGAGTAACGGAGTGAATTTAAAAATACATTTTTAGATGAAGTTAACCGTCTATTCTCTTATTGTGTAGTGAGCAATGAAGACTCCTTTTTCGTAAAATCGTACCATTTATCTTTCACAATCGAACGAAATTTGTCGATCGCTTGAGAAGGGAAAATAATACATGTTGCACAAATGTTGATTATGCTACTTATTTATATTGGGTTTGTGGGCTAAAGTAAAAAGATTAAGTCATGTGCAGCAAGGTGTTATGGTTACTGGCCACTGCTGCACTTCTTCTATTTTATAAAGTACCTAGCTGGCGTTTAAAAACAGTGGAAGAGAGAGGCCTTTTCGTCCGTTCTACATCCTTGGTAATTGTACATTTTAGAGTCATTTCATTAATTTTTTTGACGTTCATGAACGTAAAAGAATTTCCTCAATTAATCAATATAATTTGACTTTGGAAGAAGAATATTTACTATTCTAAGAAGAATAGTAAATATTCTTCTTCCAAAAAGATTAATGAAATTATTCACAATCTCCACTCACTTCTTACTGTGTAATGTAATGTAATGGAAGTCAAAAAAAATAATTACAAATAGATAGCCTGCTATAGACATGTAAAAGAGAATGTTAACAAATCATGAAGTAGGAGAGTTTTTGTCGCAGTGTCCAAGGCCGGCAGGTGCTTTGAATACGACACTTAATGAATTCAAATAGAGACCAAGTTAGGTACTTGTACGTGCCTATGGAAGTCGCTGAAGTGATAATAAAATCAATCGCGTAGTTGCAATGAATTATGTCTGAGGTCAATGCATATATAAGGTCATAGCTTAAAGCTCTGCTTCGATTGTTTGTTTTGTATCAACAGAATAACTTATGCTTATTTATTTTATTTCTTATATAAAGGGCTGTATGATATTCAATGCATCTATAAGTATAATATATATATATATATATATATATATTATTTCTAGAAAATTTAAAATAACCAGGAAAAACCTTCTATATGATACAAATAATAACTATGTAGTATAAATTACATAATTTTTTTATTCATTTATATAAAGCTTGACAACGCTTCCTGGGTTTTCGTGTTTCGGTTAAAATATTGAAAGCTGCCCTTGGCATATTTGTAGCATGTTTAAACGTAATGAAATGACTTACATGCTATGTATTGGTGAGGTAAAAGGTGCCCGCGACTGGTGTAACGGCACCGCCAGCACTGACTAACCAGTTTGAGGTCTCTCGAGCCTTTATATTCACAAGCTATAACGTAAACAATAGAAATTTTATTCACTTTTTGAGGATATTGTCTTTGGTCATTCTCATGGATTGAAGATAACACGTATCCACGAGTGCACCCAGTGTGAACTTTTGGAGATTCACGATTATGACATCAATTAAGATTTCGTTTTAACAAAAATCAACAAGCTAGTGCATATAATGTCGAAGAGATGATAAAAAGTATTTTTACGATATCTAAATAATGCAAATAGGTTTTTTGTACCTTCCATAGAGTTTTCCCACTTAGCAACCTGCCTCAATCATTGTGTCAATAACTATGGGATTTTCCGCGTTAGTGTTAAATATAGTTTAATACCTACTTTAGCGGATGCGTCGATCATAGGATGAGCCTTGAATTATCTGCATCGAATTTACAACATGTTCTGTCGCAATGAAACTTGACATAGTGAACAGTTACATTGGATAATATAAGTAATCATTGAAATCGAAATATCTGATCAAGTCCCTTTTACACAACAGTCTAAATAGTGATGACTAAGGTATAACTCGATAACAACTAGCGGACATTTATTATATCGATTTAAGTGGAATCGACTCTAAAGGTTACAATTAAAGAATTTAACAAGTTGCTTAATAAAATTTGTGTTCTTCTACGAAATTTCCAATTATTTGCGGTAGTTTGCTAAAATTGGCTCGATATATTCGGTCTGCATCTGATGACCTTCGACCTTCCATAATATTTGTTAGGTATGCGAACTATATAATATATGGCATAAATATATTCTGTTTTAGTGGTTAAGCTATTACATTCATAATTATATGCTTCACGCGAACAATAAAAGTACGATGTACCTATGTGCTTTCGTCAATTACCTTACATGCAATACATTATTATTTGTTAACTTATAAACCGGGTGTGACATATTATGTAATTAATGGAGAAATCATTACCTAAATGAAATTAATGTTTAAACTTATTGTAAATATTATCTATCTTTATACTAACATTATAAATAGCGTTCGTTTGCAAAGAACTAAATACAAATCTACTGGGAAGAGTACGAAATTCTCTGAGTGAAATATTTATTTCCAAAATATTAAAACGGTGCAGGGTCAGGCAACAAGTTTAGGATGCATACAGGATGCGAATGAAAAAATATGATATAGAATCATAATCATAATAATTGTGAATAGAACGGTACCAACATTTTCTAAATAAAATTAAACTAATAATATGTAAGCACCGTGTCTGTTTGTGCCCTTGAATAGTGGTGGCTTCGTGGTGTTAAAAATAGTTCAATCACAATTCATGCAGATCGTATCTGTAGGAATAGGTACATCTGGTACGCGTCGATTCCTTAAGTTCAGCTGGTGAAACGTCTTATCTAACGAAGTAGGCATGATGTTCAGCAGCGGGTGCAGCAGGAACGACAAGTTCTACGCCTACCTCGCTTAGAACCTAGTGGTATTCAAAGAAACTCATATCATTCACAGAATTATACCTCCTAAGTGAATTACAGATAGTTTTTGACCATTCAATTCAAAACTATCGCGAACTATTTTAAGTCAGTTGAGATTGCATAAAATTCGTGAGATGCAACCACTGGCCGTGACTTGTGAACAGATTATAATGTAAACACTACTTTTAAGTTCAAATAAATAATAGGTTTACCAAAAATGCAACGCCTACACAATCATTAGGCATAATAATAACTGAAAAGTATTAATTGCTAAAAAAGATATATCTTTATAATATTTAATGAAACTATTACAATTATTTAACTTAAAACTAATAACCTTAAAAAATACAATATGATAATTAAAATATATTATTAAAAGGAGTCCCTTGAGGCAAGGTTCCGATGAGACTGGCAGAGTTTCCAGTTATTAGTTCCTGTTATAATATGTAGCCACAAATATAATTAGGTTTACGCGATAACTCGTCTTGGGTTCGATTTTCGGCGAAGGTATGTTTTTTGGATAAGTTACAATACTGTTCAAAGACAATAAAAGAATAATAACATATACATACATAGAGACGTTTGTCCCATGTCACTTGTAATGCTACTATTATGTCAATGAGGCGATTTTGCGGGAAATAAATTACAGCACACTGTGGGTAAATAACATTTATTTGAAGATGTCATATTTAGGTATATACTTAAAGAGGATTTGTTTTTTGAGATGTTTTTGTGTTATAACAAACAACAGTTAATATTCCCAATACATATATGCATTCTTCTGTATATTTTTGTGTAAAATTCGATTGTTGCGATGTCTTCACAAAAATTAATCAGAATTGCTCAGTGGTTAGGTCGTGAAAGCGTAACAGACAGGTGCCTGGTTATAACTACATAATATCTCGTCAAAACTGTTTGACTTTATATGTAATAACTTTATATTTTTTGAAGCGTATTGCGCTTTTTCCTAGTTCCTAATTTCTCGGTAGATTATTTTTCTTAGGAATTTTTTATACATAATTTGGACATAAAGAATAGGAACTGCACACAAGATTTTTTCTATATCACCGCGTACACCCAAAAACCTTAAAACTGGTAATTGAAGGTAAACTAAAATCGCTGCAATTGGTAAAACTATTACAATACGATATAATATGAAGATGCGCTTTATTATTTATTCTTATCGTGTTTTAGTATTATTATAAATAAATAAGTTCTCCGAAGTGCTTCCTACAATTTTTCCTTATTCGTATCAATATTCTGTTTCTAAGTACTTTATTATTATGCCTCTGATCTCTTGCGAATATTCCTCAGTTTTTACCCATTTTCTTCAAAAAATTAAACTCGAATGTGAAAAACAAAAGAAATATTGGTAGACTTTAAGTACTGAGCTATGGAGAGCGTGTTTACTGTTCGAATGACATCACATAACTAACGTAAAAATATTTGAAGTAGTTATTCTATATGCTACTTGTGTTTATTTCTCAATAACTAAATCAAAACAAAATTGCGACTTCAAATAATTTTCGACAATAACACTATTATGACCAAGAGTCGGCAAATAACAATAAGCTGTTTACGATTGTACTGTAGATAAGTATTATTTGGTGTTATACAAACAATGAAACCTAATAAATGATCACTTTAAAATGTATTGCTTGTAACTTAATCAAATTGCAGGTGGCCAAATACTTTTAAGCGGTAGTGTACATAGTTACCTTCAGATACTGCGTAAAATTTGCCGAATTCGTTAAAAGTGGCCAAACGTTTTACATATTTTAGTAACATTTTGCCGGAACACGATATAAAGATTGTGTTTAGGCAATTGATTTTCAAGATTTTCCATTTACATTACTAGCGTCGTTAGGAACTAAATTCTTGAGAATTAGCACGGAATGAGAGCCATGTCCAGCAGAGCGTTGGTAAAAGCGCGCATCGATGCGAGACCGAAACTTCATCCCCCGATCACGTGTTAATAACACTAGATGCATTGTCAACGACCTTCATTGCAGGCATTCAAGATATTTCAGTCCCAGGTTCAATGTACCTATTAATGAGGTGTAATAATAAACATAGAACTGTACCAACCTTCCTCTAAACCTCTCTAACTACTCATGAAAATTTTATAACTAAAGTCTAACAGAAGCCGGGAAGAGACGATGTTTTACACTATGTAAAGATATTCACCTCAAGTAGTCCATCTTTGAACATGAAAAGGTTTTTTATTACGAGTATAAACTAAAGATAAAAAATGTGTTAAATTGTTCGCTACAATAAATAAAGTTCTGATAAATAAAAGGACTGATAAAAATAATGTTTTGACGAAAATTAAAAGCATATCATTTAATTATAACATATAATTAACTAATAATAAGACATTTCTAAATTACTTTATACACGCAACTTAACTCTAAAACAACGTATACAACGTAACATTAAATTAAATATTTGATTGTAAATCGAAACAGACTTAAAGAAACTTTGGCACATACGGCATACCGATACAACGAAGTTCTTACTTAAAATCACAACGGTTTAGGCTTATCGTGTAAAAGTAAACAAAGGTCATCTAAGGAGAATGCAATTGGATAGAACACTTTAATTTTATTCTGGGGTAAGTGCTACCAGTTTCCACTGTGTTAGTTATAGAAGATAATATTGGTTTGCGGGTAGGGCAGAGCCCACCTTTACCTAATGACTTTCAGAGAAAAGGTGTTTCATGTACCCCAATTTATTTATCCTTAACAAATAAATTCTCTTAACAATTCCCAGTTCGTTTGCAATACATATATTCTGGTTCATATTCTTCGTATTCATCCTGATGTCTGTATGGACGACGTTCACTATGCGTGTGTCTGTATCTCTGGTCCCTGGAAGGTGGTCGGCGTTGTGGTCCTCGCCTTCTATCCCGATCATGGTACGTCATACGTGATGGCCTTCGTGGTGGCGGTCTTTTACTGCAATAAAATATTCCAAATATTTTATTATCTGACCAACTAAAAGAGTATCATAAAACATCAAAGGAAGTTATTAAACATCTCGTACTTTTTTGGGCGCTTCAAGTTCGGTATTCTTTTGCTGCTCTCTGGCCGAGTCTGATACTCTTCATCGTCTTCTAAGTCAGGGTCTCGTTCATCATGAGGCCGCGTGTGATGAAACAGAGGCCTGACTTGTGGCACGGCGACGGGGTACGGTTTCATTATTGGTACATGAACCTATCATTTAACATATATTACATTCCATTCGGTACAATAAACGAAAAAGAGGAAGACAATTTAGAAGGTGCATATACCAAATTAAAGAAACAAAAAAGGGCACACAGATTTCTACAGAGAATGAGGTAGATAAATGTCTATGTGTCAAAATATCTGAATTAAAAGGCTATTATTATTATTATTACATTCCATTCGGTTAATATTTAGTAATTGCGAGAAAATCAAAGTAAAAAAATGTATAGTCGAAACTTATACTATAATTTAGGTAATTTATATTTGATTTAAAAAATATTTTTGATGAAGTACTTACCGTAAAATACTTACTAATAAATCTACTTGTACTTTTAACTTATTCGTTCCTGGTAAATGCAAAAACACCTAGCAAAATTTACAATGTAAGTAAATACAAAACTTGACATGCACATAAATATTATAATACATTTTATACAGATATCGTACAAGTCCCATTGTTCATGATTTATTGAGTACGATAGAAATATATAATTATATTTACAGAACACAATACACAATGCGAGAATTATAAAATTATCATAAAAAATGAAATGTGGTTGGTCGTCGTCGTTCTGCCTACCTGTTTTTCAACAGGTACAGGTACCAGCTTTTCTACCGGATATGGAACCTTTTTGTAAACCGGGTAAGGCACCGGCTTCTCAATCGGCACGGTTATCTCCCGGATAACCGGTATCGCTACAGGTTTCGGTACCGGGACGTGAACCGGATAAGGTTGAGGAACTGGCACTATCACTGGATGAGGTACTTCTATCTGCAAATCATTAATTGTTCTAAATGTGCGAGGGAAGACCCATTCCCGATGCATAAGGAAAGAAAGTATTCAAATTGCAAGGAAATTATAAATTAATGAGTGCACATCATGCAAACCAATTAGATACTCGTAGGTAAGTTGCAACTGTGTATAGTTTTATGAATAGATACGAAGTAAAGTTGACGTGATGAGGAATTGTATTATAATCATGTCTTATTACGTTATCATGCGACATTGTGTTCAGAACTTATGAAATTACTTAGGTAATTATAAAATAAACAAATTTAAAATCTTCGATAGATCTATATCAAAATAGACAGTTATAGAAACAAAGCAAAACCAAGCTATGGTTAAAATTGAAATCGAATCATATTATTAGATTTACTTGTTTAAAGAATGTTATTTAATGTGGTCTAGTATTAGATATCGCTTTCACTAGATATTGAACTCCAAGTGACCAATGTAGCGTAAAGAGCCGTAGCTCGGTGATCTTGTTATTAACAACTGGGTCCTTACTTACCTAGTTTGATAACATTTAGATAGATTTTATTGATACTTATTATAGCTTTCTAAAACATTGTCCGATATATCATTCGAAACGTATTTTCACCTTCAAACATGCTTCATGCGTTCTGATTTTTACAAGAGCAAGCGAAGAAAATAGTGCGCGACGCGTCTGCAGGCATCCGCATTCCACAGTTTTTCTTCATTAATTACATGTGTGGTCTAAGACCAACAGTGAAGCATACTTACAGGGTACGGCTTTGGCACTGGAACGTGGATGGGTTTCGTTTCTGATGCGTAGGTCTCATATTCACGGACGGAATCTTTGTATTTAGACTTCAAGTAACTTTGTTTCCATTTGTCGACTAGTTTTTTATAGTCAAAATCTTCGGGGGAATCGTTGTATCCTGGTCTGAAGGGTGGGTGAGAGGAATGTGTCAAATCATGGTTTCGTAGGTCTAACAGGTCTTCTTCTGATGTGTACCTGTTGCTCTCTTTAGGCCATTCATATTGATTTTTGTAGTCGTGTGGTTTGAACCTGTGGGCCCAGTCCCCGAAGGAATTGCTTTCTAAATGCGTTCCATATTTACCTCTCGAAGGTCTTTTAGGAATGTGCACAATATCATCGTGTTCTTCTTGAAATACTGGTTTTCGAAAATTAGTTTTATGTGAAGAAAACTCAGTCGGTTTAAATAAATTTCCCCAATGTGATGTAACTGTGGGGGGAGTAGTGTACAAGTTTTTCAAACTACTTTGATATTCATTTAATGGTTTAAATTTATCTGCAAAATGAATACTGAAATCATTGTTGTCACTGTCTTCAAAGGGCGACTTTAAAAAGGGGTTAGTTTTAATGTTGCCGAATTCCGTATCAGGATGTTGATAATTATAAAAATCGAGATTGCTACTAGCAGGAGATATTTCATCGATGCTGTTGTTAAAAGGACGTTTGAAAGGATTTCCATACTTTGAACTTGAAGCTGTATGATTGGTAGTGTATTCATACCGTATAGGTGACTTTTTACCATTTTCGACTTTATTGCTGTAATCCCAAGGTTTCTTTAATTTGTCGTTATTAAAACTGTACTTTCCTTTGAGCTTATTTTTATTATTAAAATAATTTTGAGAAAATTCTTGATTCGCTAAATAATTAAGTTTCGCTATGTCCTTCTCGTTCTTCTGTGCTTCGCTATTAAGGTTAAACCCGTTATATTTTAGGTGTGGAAGGGGTTTGGCATTTTTATCAAAATCATTATTAATATTATTATTTGCATTCGAGAACAATTTATCATCGTTATTAGTACTATATTGATTTATGTCGAAGGGTGTATTTTGATATCGAGTATTTATATTGTCATTATTATTCACATTTTTACTAAAATAGGCATTCATGTTTGTGAAATCGATAACTCTAGGAAATTTAATCGCACTAGCAGACTCGGGTGTTTTAATATTTGTGTTTTCATATTCTGGTGGTACTACGGTTGTGGTAGTATATTTTGGAAACGACGATTGGTAAGGCGGGGGATAGTTATTGAGATTTATATCGTCATGAACTTGTTTCTTATCCGATTGAATGTAGGTATCCTGATTTCTTGTATAAGCATCGGCATTTATATTAGAAATCTCGTCCCTTGATACGTTGTACTCAGGATTGTATTCACGAATTTTACTCTTTTGCTTCGGATAGCTTAGCTTAGCCCCGTATATTGGCGAATTACTATCACTGTCGGACTGCTCATAGATTGATGAATCCGAAATAAATTTATTAGGATCGCTGACGTTATCAAAACTAGGGGAAGTAAAGTAATTTAGATTACTCGTTTGATACTTTGACATACTTGTTTGTAATTGTTCATCCGATGGCAAGGACTGACCTGGAGAAGAACCATAACTCTCACTAAATCCTGAGGAATCCAGATTAGTCGGGAACGCAGGCGCATATAGTCTCGTGGACGACTCTTTATTGTTAGAAAGAAGGGTTGCGTAGTCGGGAGACGTCGGGACGAAGCCGTCGTAAGGTCCGACATCGTTGAATCCAAAATTGGAGTAAGTGAGAACACTAGGTTGGGGCGTAGATTCCTCCGTGTCACTTGTTAACTTTTTACTTTTAGTCCTTTTACAATCGGCATGGTGGAAGACCGCAATCGTCAGAAGTGTAATCCGAATCAGTTTATTCATGTCGATCGTTTACGAGATACGCGCAATCCACATCGTTCGAGAGCGTGGTTAGTGGGTAATGTCCGAGGAGCGACTGACGCCAGGGGAAATCTGCTCGCGCACCTACAGGGGTAGTGCCCGTGACTATCTGTAACGTGACTCGATTGTCCTACGAAAACGAAAGCGTTCACGCTTCGCAAATCTGTTAAATTTTCTCGGATTATTATCGTTATTTGATAATCGATCATTCGCCGGGCAATATTTCACACCTTTGAATTGTCGCGTCTCATACAAATTACCAATCACGTATTCGTGACTTCCTAGCTCTTACTCTTTTAACTCGATAGCTAATTGGCAATCGCATTTCCCTCTAGCAAATTGGCCGTTACGCCGCATATGCAATTTTCTTTTGATTATATACATTTTAGGTATTTAGATCGGTATTTAAATAAAAAACCATTTTTGCTAAAACACTTTTATTTTTCTATGTAAATTATTACGAAATGTTTCATACAATTCAAGTCAACTTTATTACAAAAAGGTCTTAAGTCTAAATAGTCACATAACAAACGTAAAATGGCCACGAGACACAGCTTCGCAAGCTGAAGCTTAACTCAAACTTTTCACATGGAGTTGCCACTTTGTACTAAATCATCGTTTATCTCTCATTTTCACCATCTCGAATGAACCAGAAACCCCGAATCGATCACTTTCTCGAAATATGTTTCGCCCTTACTCCCTTACCGACCGAGATATTTCTGATGGTGGAAATGAGGTCTAAGGTAATTAACAAACAATTAACATTAAACACAAAATACCGGAAGAAAACTGAAGTGGAAGGAGTAACGAGTGGATTGATGTTCGGTTTTGAAATTAAGATGTTCGGATACTTTCGTCATTTTCGCTTTCAAAAACGAGAACTTGCAGAAACTGCTCGTAGATATATACCTAGATAAAAATCGAAAGCTACGCAAGAAATATTATAAGAAAACGGTGAAAATAGCAAACACGGAAGAAAAGCATTTCAATATAATTCATAAATTTACAACCATCAATAAAATTCATTCTCTGAAAATAATCAACAATAATCACTAATAGGCACGTCGGAGAAAGAAATGCTTCTCGTGCTGCAACAGCATTTGATTCCCGAATTCAAACAGATATACTGGAGATTCTCTACATATTATTTATCATTAGTCGGATTGACGATTACGATTACAAGATTACCCAAAGACCTACGAATCGGAACGACTACGGTCAATCGGAAGTCGGGAGTAAAAACCTCTAGGTTACATAAAAATACAAAAATATCTTTTTCTATCACTTTGATGAACACGTCGATATCGAACATATTGGTCGACTACATTCGGGGACTACTCTGAACCTTCAATATTATATAAAATACTTTATGGCTTGGGAAAATATACGATTTTTAAGATCGAAGACAGCGCTCATAAGACTGCTCTCCAACTACTATGTAAATAGGGTTCTAAGTAGTTAACGTTATCTACTAACTACAAATATCCAATGTGTACTAAAATAGCTCAACGCCGTAGACGGCTCTTCGCAGCGGTAGACTCCTAAGGCTGCGAACGAGAATATCGTGCAACGGGATTCGTAAGAAAAGTGATTCAAAAGGGTTAGAAAAATATTTGTCTCTCTAGAAGTCGACGTTTACCCTCATCGTTACGGCTCGAGTCGATTCCTCAGTCGATCCGCACATCCCGGGCGGGACATTTTTGGTAACAAATTAATATAAATTACACTTAAATATACCTTAAGACGATAAACTAAGGAAGTCGACGCTAGACGACTACCGAACCAACCTAATATAAACATGATTTTGTGACACTTTCAGTGACTCCGTTCGAGGGCAAAATACTAAATTAAGTTTTCCTATCTACGATAATAACCGAATATTACACGCTTTGCCGAGAAAGCTCTTTCGCATCGCAAACTATAAATAATAGCGCCATCTACGAGACGCTGGGTGAACTCAAAGTCCCGCGCGTCTAATTAAATCCCAAACTAAAGCTATTTCCCCCTTACCTTCCCACATAACGATAAATGAAACTCTCTCTCAACTCTTTAATTAAAAATAAAGTATTTTAAGAACTAATTCAGATTTAACTGCCTCCTCATTTCTACCACAATTATGTACGGTATCATGTAGATGGCGCCGGAATCAGAAATCATAGTTTCATATAAGAATACATTGCGTTAGGCCCGTTTCAACCTAATCATTTTTATTTATACATTTTCATAGTTTACTACGATTGATTTCTAAATATGATAAGAATTGTCCGTTTAAATATTGACATGAACGGTGATCTCTTAATTGTATAAAGTAATTGAATTTGTCGAGTTTAAATGTCTCATCGTTAGGTGGATGAAATAAAGCGTGGATTGAAGATTGAAGGTTAGAAAGGTACTCAGTGCGCAGACGCAGCGGGAGATGGCGGTGCCGCGTGTCTGAGACGCGCGCGCACCTCTTGCAAGGTCGGGTTGGTCGCGGGGTCGATCTCTTCGTGGCTCTGCTCGGCTCGCTCTAACCTGCGAGCGCGTTCGGCTATGGCCCTTTCTAACTCTGAAAATTTCATATATTTAGTTAGTTTCAAGCAAACCTCGTGTAGAATGTCTTGGCTTGGAATAATTACAATTGGAGATTTCAAGAACGAGGTGATGACCTTCACGATAAAACGTACTTCATACCTTATGCTATTGTTAAGTGTACATAGATGATTGTGTATTGATAAACTCTGACTATAGTAATCGTCTCAAAATGTATGGTAATTTAAGTTTACTTAAGTGCTAATCTCGGTCTTTGTTTAAGTCGTGAGTAAGTCCTTATTGACAGAACATGATCATCATCAAGTGTAGAATCGTGTTCGATAGAATATGGGAGAAGCTAATAGTGATTAAGGTTGAATGACCGATGCACCTGTCCTCGAGGCCTGTTGATATCCGTCAGAATGCAACGAAAAACAACCGAAACTTGACTTACTTACGTGTCTGGAGAAACTGGTCGTTAACAATAAAAAGTAAAAGTTTAGTGGTGCTTGAGGCTAAAGTTACGTTTTGGGAATTAAAAAATCCGCCGCAGCCCGTTCATAGTAGGACAGTGAATAACCACGATTTTATTTCAGCTGTTCTCATTGCGTCAATTAGGTAACCTAATCTATTTTAGGTTAGGCTAATTTAATATAACAATTTAGATAACATCTCGTTGCACTCAGCGTTTCTCACTATATTTGATTAAGCCTTGGGTAATGCAACACCATATTTGCATGAATTGCAACTGATTAAACGTACATATGAATATATTTGTAACCTAGTTACCTACTTTCTATTGATTGCAGTTTTATGCTTAGTCATATTTTTATTTGAAAAGTTAAAACTATACAATGTAGTAGTAGTCTTTGGGTGATGTCATTATTTTCAAAAATTAAAAATTTTCATTAAGAAAGCTTCTTTCATATCCATTGCATTATTAAGAAGTTTGATTTGACAAAACATAAACGCATTTGATTAACATAATATGTTAAGCGAAAGTGAATAAACCTAGATTAAGTGAAACTATGTGATACGCCTAGAGCGAAATAACATATCTAGATTAGTATCTTGATATCTATTGTATACCTTTCATCAATCTATCAACCATTTTAAATAAAACGAAAAACGGTACGCTTTGCATTTGTTTCACGATTAAATTATATGTAAGCAAATAGAGAAATGCGAATGTTTACAAGTGTATTTGTGAATACAATGTATATGCATAGTTGAAGCTTTTATAGTAACGCGTTGCTAAATAGCTACGCTAAGCTGCATTTAAAATAAAAGTTACCTGGCGTTTCCCGGTGCTCCTTTACTTGATTCATGAGCTGCTTCTCTTTGTGTTTTGTGAGGGCCTTTTGTAGTTCGCTCTTCTGGTTCAGAACATTTTTACCTCTGAAAGGATAAGTGCTATATTAATTTTAGCCTCTAATTTCAATGTTATGACAGAAGTGATGAATATTAACTTATTTTGTCGGAGTTATAAATTTATAGATTATAATATCAGTTTACTTAGATATTCGAATAGTAAAATTAGTATAATATTCGTAGATAACAAACTAATGATGAAACTCTAATCTTAACGAGCTAACTGCAGAAATAGGACAAGGTTTGACCCAAAAAGGCCTAAACCATCTAATACCTGCTTTGTTCTACAAATGGACGCTGACAGCAGTGATAAAACTATGAATTATGATAGATCATTAACATTTTTAAGCTTATAATATGATTCATATCTGGTATCTTATTAATACTAAAGAACAAAATTTTGTCTTTCATTGCGTCTAAAACTCCTCAATAGATTAAAAGTTACTATTAAAAATCCTGTAGGAAAACTACTTGTTTTATTTCTTTCACAGGCATATTACCAAAATTATTTTATGAAACCATTCCTATAATATCTATCAATTAATCATCAAAACCTTTTCAAAGAAACTACTAATGTATGTTTTTAGTAATCAATATAATTGTTGAATTTATCCACGAGATCTCCCAACTAATCCCAGAAACAATATCCGGATCACACATAAAGACAAACACACACACACACACACACACGTCGGGCATCTCTTTCTCACAACTAAAATTTTTATGAGTTATATTTTAGATTCCCAGACTCCAGTAAAATTATTAATAATTTTAACAATTTACGAGAAACCAAGTTTTACAGTTATAATTTGGTTAATTATGTTTAAAACATTATTTTATTTGAACATATGTCTCTTGTAATGAATTGCGTATTAGATATTAAGTAGATAGTTGATGAGGCTCGAGTTAAAACCTAAAACATCGATTTATCGCATATATTGCTGGGTACTTTATGATATTTTTAGTTTAAATTATAGGGAAAATTAAATTGAAGTATTAGAAAAAAAGAGTTATTTTTGATACTTTACATTGCATGTCTCAAAGACTATTTAACGTACTAATCTTAAATAGTTAACTTAAGGTGTTACCGGGTCCTTATTCGACGCTTCCAAGATGAGCGTTTATTAACCTGACTAAAATTAAATTACGCCTACAATCTGTCAGCCTGTAAAATGTTTACGAAATATGTGCCTGATAAAAATTTTAGTACGTATCTTATCGCACAATTTTCGCTACCATATAAGGTAATGTTTATTTCACTGATAAACACTCTAAGAATTCACTACACCATGAGGAAATTTAAATTATATAACATAATATGTTATATCGGGTAAACGCACGTGTAGGTATTTACAGAATACTATGAAAATGTACATATATGTATGATAAGCGCTAATTAGTTGGTAATAATATAAAAATGATAAATATAATGGCCACATGGGAATTCTTTTTGGTAATTCCTCATTGAGGTTAAATAATAGTACTTAATGTTCTTCAACTACAGTTATATGTACAAAAGCATTCCCATAGTCGGCACCTGCACATGTGAACTATTTCGGTGCATTGACGTCATCCAAGTTATTGAATTGTAAGCATGTGCAGTGCAATCGAACCGTATTTCTGTTTCCTACGTCTATTGTAATCAGGAAAAGAGCTAATTATTTGTACATAACACTGCCGACCATTTTGTAAACATGCTACTGTACAAAATTGGTATTATGTAGGTATAAATGGGTTCATTTCACTTGATAAAATGTAAAGAAGTTTAAATTTAGTTAGGCCAAGGTTCGTATTTATCAAATTATATACATAACTCGACGTTTCGGATGCTTTTCGATCGTGGCAAACGAGAGACATTCGTTATACGAGTATATACTCGTAGGTCCATTAAATCTTTTTTATGTGTAGTGCTCATGTTAACCAAATTACTATACTGGAGCGGTGTTATTTGAAATTTCGAATAATTCCGAGTTCCTACTCTCCGGGAGATTCAAATACTTGAGCGGATCAATTGAAATTATTTTTAAATTTGATTCAAGGTGTGTAATGTAATGTAAATATAGCCGATTCGCAATTCGTACACCTAAAAATGGACTCGATTCGCGAATCGCAGCATATTGATTTTAGCAACGAGCAGGAAGGGAATTCAACAAACGTATATTTTGTCAGTGGCATAATGATTACGATTTACGTGGAATCTTCCTCAAACCAAAATGTGTAGCAGCTA
Organism: Pieris melete; assembly: GCA_963693345.1. Lineage (NCBI taxonomy): Eukaryota > Metazoa > Arthropoda > Insecta > Lepidoptera > Pieridae > Pieris > Pieris melete. Next base: position 173,319 of record CAVNZK010000306.1, on the reverse strand, counting down.
TAAACATGTTACATCTAAGGTCATAGTTTTTTTCAAAAGAGGTCGACCGTGAAAAGAAGACATTACAAATACGTTCTCAGTAATTGGACTAATCGACAAGTTTCGCTTGTGATTCAGAAATGTTGGCTGAAATCACTTAGAAAATAGCTTGGAACGTACTGAAATGAAGTTGCTGCACCATTAACTTCCTCGACTAAATTAAACTCTGTTAATTACAACAGACTCCGACGATACTCTTCATTACTTCCTCGTCAGCTCAAACTAATTTCTAGATCGAAATAACTGGGATCCTAGTAACCGTTTCTGATCTGAAAATGGACTAAATTTGTACGGTATATTAAGACGTCGAAATGCAACAATCTGATAGATAAGATTGCGGTAAATCGATTTGCAACCGAAATATTCTGCAATGGGAGACGTTACGAAAGTTGGCGAACTAACTTATTTCATTTGCTCGATTGAAGATGTTTGATTCTTAAACCATGTTTTCAGATAGATGATCGTTTTAATGAATGTTTAATAGCCCACCTTAGCCCTTAGTGGGAATTTATTCATAAAATTTACTCTAATTGGCAGTGGCTTATTACAAAAAAAGGATCCAATTAACGATTATACTTACTTCTCCTCCTCCTCTATATAATATTATCTTTGGCTGTTATTTACGTGTTTCAAAAATAATTTGCTTTCATGACGTTCAGCAGACACATTGAATCACAGTGGCAAAACGGAATTGTTTCCTTCCGCAGCCAGGCGTACGGAAATCAGGCGAGCGTCGGCTCGAACGATGTGGAAATGGATTGAATCAACAGGTCAACGTGGTGACAAAGTGGATAACCTTTGGAGTAACTTACGAAAGCAGACGTGTCATCTAGACGCATCCGAAAACATTGCACATGTGTAGGCTATATACATATGTGTATATGATCAGCAAAAGCCATAAACACAAATAAAAGGAATAATAAAACAACATCTTTGTACGACAATAGATCATACGTAACACACGAATAGCACAAAGCGTATGGCGAATGGTCCACGATCATCGTCTGAGAAACTGTGAGCGGCAGATGTTCAATAATGACATCGGGTTCAGCACAGGATGTCGTGCACCTGTAGAGAGGAATCCGGGCACAACGGGCACAACAAAAACCAACTTCCAAGAATTGCAATTCCATTGAATACAGATAAAGGTTTTTCAAACACTACAATGCCGGCCTCTTTCTTAGACACGAGTTCATGATTTACCGGATTGGCCACATATTTTTCTACTTAATAAGCTAAAATAGGAATATCCCACAACACCATTCTCAAAAGTCTTGTCAGGACTTGTACTTAAACTTAAACTTGTGTTAAGTGAGAAGCAGTTAAATTGAAAATGTTTTTGTATGTACAAAATATTTTTAAGTAAATCCGTTCTATATATAATACGCAAATTATTAAATATAGATTCTTTATTTCGTAATTAATTAACATAGATATTATAATCTTATCTTTTAAGTATGTATAGATAGGTATTTTAATTACAAAAATCCCCAAGTTTCTCAGCCGATATTTATTTTGTTAATGCGATGGATGAATAATTTAGGCAAATTCACAATCAATGTTCACAGCCTTGACCGCTGATACACTTTAACTTTAGGCTCAGTATATATCAGATAATACTATCTTGACTTATATAACGCAATTAAAATGTGCCGTTTTCACCAATTAGTCAATTTGTATAGGCAATACACACAAAGCTCAGTAAACTTTAATTACGAGCATAGATATGCATACATCGGTACAGACTCGTGTAAATATTATCATTAACATTACGTAAAATTTGATAGCGAGCTACGATAAGCGCATTTTAACAGCGCCTATTCACAAATGCTTAGGTACACACCTATACCTTATTTATGTATGTATATCATTACATATGACTAATTGTGGAATATGGATAAATTAACGGACAAATTATTAAGTGATTAGGCCCAGAATATTTCGAAACGAACTTTTAACTATTCCGCATAGCAAATAGCAATGTTCTAGTAATTCTCATCGAAACCTTGACCTTTATTTTTCTGCATACAAAAGCGCTTTTCCACTATTTGTGCTCCAACGCGACTTGGCAAGCTCTAGATATCTTTTGTTCTGCTTCAGTGCTACATTACATCAAATGGCAAAGGCTACATCAAAACACTTCCCGAGGAGAGCGACCCATAAGCCCTTAAAATTAAACTATATTTTATTGCATAACACGAAGTTATTAAAAACACACAAGATATTTTAAAATTTTGATATTTATCTTAGTGTTTTATTTATATGCTAGTATAAAGTAAAAGGTTCGTTTTCTATTTCATTACTACATGCAGACGAGGCGCGGCAAAGGCTCGGTTGGCTTGTATCAATATCGTGATTATGCGCAACTCAATCAGACAATATCAGCGTGTCTAATGCATTCAAGGAAATATGAACGTGATGCTCAAACCTTAAAATACCGCAAGAGAAAATGTATTAATGTGGTAACTAAAGCTTGTACGAAATGATAGTAGTAGGAACTATTGTCAGAGTCCAAAATATTATTTGGCCTTAACTTCAAGTTATCCATGTTAGATGATAGTGGCCCGTAAAGATTAGATCAAAGGAAACGCCGCAAGATTATCGTTTGAGATGGACAGACCTCGCTAAAGGATTCTAATCACGGAATTCGGTATCAGAAGGCTTAATCTTCAAAGTAATAAGGCATATATGTCATAACCTAAGAACGAACGAGGAATATAGCAGTATAAAGAAATTGTATTGAAGCATTGTATTAAGTATTTTTTAAAATTAAGTGTGACTTACATCCTCTGATTGAAGAGCAGTTCTCTATGTAAGTCCATCCTCGCAGAATTGTCCAGGCAGGGGTTGTTAAGCCGACGCGGGGCGATGAGCCCTTCGTCCACGGCCCCTGCCCCACCCTCCTGGACCATCTCGGTGTCTGCTCCCAGCTCGGATGATATTGCGGGACTCGAACGTCCACTTCCAAACTCAGAGTTCTTGCCCTCGACTGGAAATAAAAACAAAAGGGATTGAGCGTAAAGATTATGGGAGATTGTAAAGACACTGGACAGGCATTAATAGTTCTGATAATGTTGAATTGGGATTTCTTTAGAAATAAGAATAGATAACATAGAAGTATTTTTTGTTTGTTTATTGGGTCTGGTATAGACCAAATAGATGAAATGTTCTAAATGCTGTTAAACTTACAACCAGCTTAATTAAAACTAATAATTACGAATAAATTCAAAATAGCCAAGTGTTTATAAAAAGATGGACTATGACCATGACGTATTAAAACAAAGGCAAAAACTTTACGATGAGAACGTTCTAGTTCGTTATTGCATTTACTCATTAAGGATATTACAAAGAATTCTCAGCTTTACAATTACAAAACGCAGCTAAAACGATTGACAATTACCAAATTCTATATCCAATTTCCACACACACTGCTATTAATTAAAATGCAATTACAACACGGCTTATATGTTTTATGTTGTAAAACTGCAATCTAGATTTATGGTTGCGAAATTAAAAATCTTTGTAAGTGTTAGCCAATATAAACAATTTTATGAATAGCATGATATCATCAGAACAAACCGTGACGTCTTAATAAAATATGCGCCCGCACCGTGAACGTTAGAAGTTAATGACACTGCTGACCATCGTACAAATATTATAACAAGTTTTATCTTCACTAATTTAATATTTATTAAACGAAGACTTAAATCCTAGGATAAAAACGGTGGTCAAACATAAATCGGGTTAATTAAGCCGACTGCAACATTTTCCCAACGTTTAATGCATTCCAGGTACACCGAATGCAATAACAGGGGATTAGGGAAACGTCCTGACGAGAGCGGTACCTGCACGGTTGCAACCGCAATATTTTCGATTCGTTCGCGCTCGTTATCGTGGCCTCGTTCCTGCCACTTTGAGTTATGAAGTTTTTAAAGCCATGGATCGTGAAATTTATAGTAAGTACAAATTTAAGGTAACAATATTCTTATTAAATACGGATAATTCACAAATAAGTAACTTGATTTAAGTTATATAAAAAGTTGGTAACACTTGTCTTTTATATACAAAGATCATCTTAGAGATCTGAGTAAGTTTTAAACCTAACACTGTATGGTTTTATCTTCTATAAAAGTATCTAAAGCAGACAATAAAGTCCTCATGACCTCAATCCTTCGCTGAGGAGCGTATAGGCACTTGGTTGAATGCCGGAACAAAGGACAATCGACGGCGATCGCGATCCTCCAGATAATGCGGTAAAATTCGTCAATTTCAATAATAAATATTCCTTATCAGAGAACTTCCAGAGGAAATCATAATGAGCGACGTTTAACAACCCACTTACAGATAACCGACTTGAACAGTGACATGCTTCCGAGTAGTAAAATATATGTTTTACAATTGTTATATATCCAATACAATGTACCTACATGTTTTATATTAAATAAGACTTGTTTTGTTTATTTGTATTTGTATAAGTATGGTAAAAGAAATGCTCTTCAGAACAACAGAGACGCAACACCTTTTTAAGTTGCATTACGATGAATTAATTAATATCACTCGCCAGTCCTTCTTAAAGAATAGTAGGTACTGCCAAATCCTTGGCACGCCTCCTTTCATGAATTCTTGTGTTACTGAAGTGGCAAACTGTATGTCTTCATCATGATCGTTCTATTAAATATAAATTTTACATAAACGTAATATTTTTTTATCTAAAAAAAAAATATTAGATATTATTATTACTATTTAGGAAGGAAAACAGAGGCTTGAATCAAAAACGGTTATACTGGCATAATGGTTTGCTTTTAATTTTATTTATTTTGTCTGTGGTTGAAGCGATTAGGTACATGTTCAAATAAAACGGAATTTCTTGGCGTTCTAAGTGGTTTGCCTGACCACGACTGCACTCACGTGAAACTAATAAAATAATAACATTTTTTATCTCATATTTTAACCTAACATTTTATATGTTATTTTCCATTAATGAGTATGTTATCTTAAGTATATCTAGACAATTTATATTTCACTAATGGGCCATTAAAATGTTTAGACAATATCCTAGTGTTATCTAAGCGTCATAAAATGACAACTTCGTAACAATATTATATTTAATTTTGCTCTCACTTTAGTGAAAGTTTTTATGCCTGGTAATTATTTCTTAATCAAATACTATACTCGAAATATATAATTATACATTAATGACATTAATATGTAATTGGAGTTAAATCTATTCCTAATGAGATCATGATCATCAAATAGCATTTAAATTTGTTAAAGACAAATTCAGATAAAGTGTTCGCTTCATATAAAATACATTCTTCCGTCGTAAATGAAGAACCACTAGACTGTAAAATGACAATTAAAGAAATAACGCGTATCGTTGCACAAATCGCGTGTTGTCAGGGAATATTCTACCGGTGAGTTACGGAACTAGAGGAAGCTTGGGTGACAAATAATAACATTATGAGCATGATATAGAGGCAATTATGTTTCAAGATTATTAAAATGTTATTATGTTGCCATAAGAAAAGCTCCAGGAAGACTTTCATTTGCCCTCAGTTGAAATACACTTTTTGTATAATGTTATTTAAAATCTAGAATTATTTTAGTAGCTCAGGTATTCACTGAATTTAAAGGGCCTTAGAAGGGTTTTAATCTCTTTCACAACCAGACAACAAAAGGCGGTGCTACCGACATTGAAAGCAATATTCGAAGAAAACCTTTTCAAGGTCATGTAATATCTAACGAATAAATTCTGAAAGATGAGAGGCGCATTCTGCGATACGAGATAGAACACGTACATTATCTTATAGCCATCCTCTTCTTTATCTTTAAATCTAACGAAAGATAATATTATCTTTAAGAATACTCTATACTACGTAGATATCAATGTCAAGAATATTTGTTTGAAAATAATAAAATTTGTGTGGAAATAATAAAATTTCGTAAATCACGTTATAATTTCTGCTATTTATATATTTAAATATCGAAGTCGGTTTCCATTCAATTGATTGATGTAATCTTGACCCCTGACATATAGTATTTTTAGCTCCCCATCCACCTTATTGCTCAGACAAGGTCAAGCTCGTGCTCATTTGCTGAAAACAATTGACGTCACCGCAACATTTGAAGGCTACGGCCGTTAATCTGCTTAAGGGCGTAATAAATGCCAAGCAAACTCACATTTTTCTAATAGTAAAAACGTATGATACGGAATTCTTTACAGCTTAACTTGTAACACATAAATAAGTATGTCTACATTAGGCTTAAAAATATCAACTATTAATCTACAACTATCGCAGCCCCCATAGTTTAGTATCTTGAAATGTGAGTGTCATTTTATAGTGGAAACTACCACCAGGAAAAGTTTAACTTTTTGGCTTTTCACTCGTTAAACAAATTACAAATTGCTTAAATGTAAAATGCTAATAATCTCTCAGCAGATCAGAAAGCAGATCTCTAAATATATCAAACACCTTTGCCTATACCGAATAAATATCATGAAAGACTTAAAAAATAGAATGCTACGGGTTGAGAGGAAGCCCCATAGCTGGGTAAAAAGTTACAGCAATTTTAAAACAGATTACAATATGTGGTAATAAAAAGCAACTAATACGGTACACCTCAAGATAGAATTTTGGCCCAACGTAAGTAAACTACCTCCCAAATGCTATACACAAGAACTGCATACTCTAAGCTGATGGCACTACACTTATTATATGTTTAAAAAATAACCTATTTAAATATCTAGACGCCACCATCAACTAGTTGAAATCAAATAATGTACAAATATACATGAACAAAACTAACATAATTCATTTTCAGATATATAGTTCAAAAACACACATTGACTAACAATATAAAAGCAATAAGCTTGCATAGTGTACGAGTATTTTTAGGTAAGAAGTTGTCTAAGAAACTTTTAACCAAGATACGGTTTTAGCTGCTTATCATGCATATGTTTCGTCTATACGTGTATTGAATAATTTGGGGAAATTCAGTCGACGTAAATATTTAAGGCTCAAAACAATATTATTAGAGCACTGTCTTCATAGCTGTGTAAGAAGGCTCAAATTGTTATTCCTCCCTGTATATACATTCTAGAGATTTCCTGTTTCGTTCACAAAAACATCAATATTTTTAAATACATGGGACAAGTTTCGAAGGAGAGACAGACTTGAGGTGAAATTGGTTATGCCCGAAAGTAATCCGGAATTGTATAGTAAAAACACTTTTTGTATGACATTAGATACTACTTATGTAATAATTTACCAAAAACATTTAAAGTTCTTTTTACAAGTGCCTTTAAAAATCGACTACTTCTACTATTTTTGAAAAATATTATTCTATCAATGACACTCAAATAGAGTGAAACATACAAACACTTATTCAAGAATATGCGAAGAAAACTACAATATACCACCTATGAATTATTCAACCATAATAACCAAAATATTCTTGCTTATTAAGAATTATTATTATTAATTAAACCATTTTTAAGTAAAAACAAAAATGTTTTTAAAACTTTCTCGACGGTTCATAATTTTTTACTACTCATACATCAATAAATGTTTATGTGTTGACTATTCGGTTTATCTTTCATCATTTAAGTACTCTAAGCTTTCATAAAGTTGCATGAAATGTTGAAGTGCGTCACATCTCCTCAACAGAAGTCTTCTCGAGTAATATTTTTCTTACATTTCAACTCCACATTTGCTGTTTTCAAATGAGGAAACTTACCCGGTTATTACTTGAAAACTATTTTTAATTTATAAGTAATTTTTCTTATGTACTATATATATTGTTATCTGTTTGTATTTTTGTAATAAACGCAACACATTCTACGGTTTAAGCATAAGAAAAGGGGAGAAGTATCTGAGGATTTGAATTGTAATAGTTTGGTAACTAAAATTAGAAAAACATACATTTTGATATGGCGCTAACGTGGAGAAGACAACAAAAATCACTACACTATGCATTTTTTGTGTGAATATGTTCGTGTATTATCTAACTGGAACAATACTAGTTCTATAATGAAACAAAAAGGTGTGTATTCTAACAAGTGCCATTGTCTCCAGTGACTCAATGAAAATAATTGCAATATCAAACGTATCATGTTCTTTAACATTTAACATTACGTAACACAACTTCAAGGAACACACCGTACCTACCTAAATTGCTTAAATTTCGCAAATTAAATAATTATTAATTTTAAATTAGTTAAACCAATATCTCAGTTAGTTACGTCAAAATTCAATGAGATTCTGTAATATTGATAAATAATTAAGGGAAAGATTGATGTCGTAAAATTATTTTCTAGTGACACGAGTAAAAGGTTAAACTTAAATCGGGCTTTAAAAGGTTAGGACGTCGATGATAAATGCGAATTTAATTGAAACTCCTACTGTCGTCAACTAACAAGAAAGTATATTTCATTATTGATATTAAATTATCCTTTCGCTTACTTATAGTGGCTAATGCGCGCATCGTCGGTTGTATAGAAATATGTTATTTTTGTTAGTAAAATATCAACGCCGTGGATGAAATGTAGCTGAATTAATCTGTAATAGGTATTTAAATTGTCAGACGCGTCCTAAATTCCCTTGCAAGCAATCAGCTCTATGAAACCGGTATCAATTAAAATGTGGCCTAGGTTACGCAACATTTCATCGCTCCACATAACGGTATTTCATTAACATCACAAAGCTCGAGTAAATATAATCGACGATCGACGCTAAAAAGCTTTTGTTGTAAATTAATCAGATAAAAATCTTTTTAAAAATGGAACAAACAACAAGTAGAGCGAACCATCTTTAAGCTCCAATCGTCCTACATTTCGTATTGCGCCAGTTTGTAGGAATTCTTAAAAGTTAATTCGTTACGTAAGCATTGAAACTGACATCTAACAATAAAGATACGTGTTTACGTCCAGACAAATATTCGAGTTGAAGAAATATTGCTCTCAAAAATGTTAGCTTCGTTAGAACTGTAAGTTTACGGCCAATAAAATTTAAATGCGTAGGGAACATTTAGAAGAAGCACTTAAGAGGATTGTACAATTCATCGCACCCTCAAAGCGATTGCCTCGATAGGTGCGCTGAAGTCTACGTCGGGCATGGGGACTTAAAAACTTGCACCCTTGGCGATGTAGCCTTGACTTACATGAGTACAGTTTCATACCTGCGCACTACGCATGTCGTATCTAAGTATTCAACTGTTGACGACACCATTCAATAAAATAATATTGCGCTTCTTTGAAACGTTCGCAGGTGACGCTATAGCATCGTAAATCTCCTAGTTGATACGTCACCCGATCCATAAGCCACTTCCTGATGCGGGCGAGCACGATTCACTTATTAGATGTGACGACAGTTTGAATATTTTCCCGTGGGTCCCGATGGCCGAGGTCAAATACAATAACCGAAGCTCCGAGTCGTAATTACCAACAAACGAAGCTTAATAAGACCAATAAAATCCATAGGCGCATACATTGTTAAATTGCATTTAAATTAGAGGTTCGTCTCTTTGAATTTAACATCCACAATCTTTTGTCGACGACCTCTACGGCGTGCCCAGATATGTTTTTAAAATTAAAGTCTTTTGTTGTTAATAACCAGTGTCCATCGCAACCGCGCTACAAGTCCCTAGGGACTAGAGAGTCACATTCAAATGATTTTAGGGTGAGCATTGAAAGGGTTGTTTTATAAGGGACCAATATCGTCCCCACATAAATTATAGACACTATTTGCTCATATAACTGACAACAAATTTGAATGTGTACATTTTTAGGTTTAACCTAATTAAAGCTAGAAAATGCATGTATATAAAAATATCGACATTCCTAGGTACATATTTTGAAAGCATCTGCTAAATAAGCCGAAGTAAAACAACAAACAAATTCTGTGCTTATTAATCATAACAAAGGCGACCCATTCGTTTCATTATAACTCCTGTATTTGTAAACAGTACGTGTTAAACATAAACGCATCAACATAATGCGGCACCACCGCATTGAATAGTAGCACAATAAAAACGAACGTAGAAAACAATATAAGATCATAATATACTACGTTTAAATAATATTTCCCCTTAAATTTATTTTAAACAGTGACTAAGGAATGACCAAATGGCCACATTTAAGCAACGTATTTAAATTTGTAAAGATTAGTCGTTGCTTTTGACAACAATTAAGTCACTTAACGACTAGGTTGGGGAAATACAACCTAGTTATTGCAGAGAAGGCAAAGACGGCATAACTATATAAACAATAAATCTGCTTCCTTGGTATCTCGAACATTTCTATAACAACTGACTATTATATGACTTATTCTACGACCGAATGCGCAACCAAAGCGAACCAATGCTGCCATATGAAATGTACCACGCAACATTAAGTATAAATATTAAACGTACTATTAAATAACTAATGTGTAATTCAAAAGTAGGATCGTGGTGATTCTACGCAATGCTTAATGTGTAATAGTCTTTACTTATAAATATCGTTAATAATTATTGGTGAATCTGTTACTAATGCTCAGCAATTAATTTAAAGGTTAAACAGTTTTGGCCTTAACATAAAACTTTGTAAACGCATAACCATAAATGTATAGTTTACGTACGTAGATGTAATAGTGTATATGTGTAGAATTACGTTACTAAAGAAGAATTGTTATTAATGCGACGTTTTTAATTTTTAACTGAGATCAGTACTTTTTACATTAGCACTGAGATAGGTAAACGAAATATTTTCTCAGAATTTTAATCAAACTAAACGATAACTATGAATGAGTCGCAGAATCTTTCAGTTACGTATTGTGTTGCTTCTATCTCATTAGAGTCGCAAAAGGAGATAAGTGCGTATTACAAGGCTTTCAGCGTGACAATGTGTTTCATAATGACTTAACTTCAGGGTTAATTACTAATTAGAATGATGAATTTTAATAACCACGCCTAGATGCATATTTTACGCAATCGACTGGTATCGACAATTACAATTAACAACTATCAATTTGGTTCGTTTAAGGTTATAATTGCAGTAATTGGGCCGAACACTTTGTACACGTTATAGTTTCTTCTTGTCCTATTTTATTTCATAATTTAATCAATACAATTTTCCTTATTTCGTTAAAAATTCGAACAGATTTTCTTAGTTATATAATGAAAATTATGTCGACATAATATATTTTATGAAATAAAATAGATCCCAAATTATCCTCTATCAACAAATTACAGTAATTGACGAACGGTTGCGTGTATAAAACGTTTTCGCACATAAAATCAAATTAGTAACGAGTCTTTAGGTAATGGCGGTGGGGTCAGGGACCTTTTAATTATTTCACGTATGCATGTTCATTTGGAGCTTTAAAAAGCACTGTTTTCACAAAGACTTGACTTCCTCCTGTCTTGCTGTGAAAAATTGTCCCGTTGTATTCATTCACAGCTATATGTGGACACTACTCTCGGCACTGTGTAGTGCGCTAAGCAAGTTTCTTACGAAATAGTGAGGGAGACTCATAAAATAATTACGTAATAATTAAATAAAAAGTCAGATAACTCTTTGCGAAGCGATAACATTTACGACCAATTCGATTGCTGTGAAAGACAACTGAATACCAAACATTGCATAATTCTAACTACAAATCAGACAGTGGCCGACTTAGCTTGTATAAAACTTTCAAAATATTTATTTGCTGCACTCCCAATTACAGATAGATGAATTTCTAAACGGAAGGAAATTTCTATAAGGAACAAATACATTTCTATTAGAGCATATCTGCTTTTAGACAGAATGAAACTATACACTATCGAATTGAAAGAGAACAATCAAGTATTCAATTTGTTTAATCGGTAAAGGTGAATTCTTACATGGATCGGTACGAACTGACACGTGACAGGTGTGGCCTGAACGACATTACGGGGATAATTTTTAGCAAGTGTATCGATAACAGGCGAGATCATCCCTCGCACGTTCACGGGCAGGGCGCAGGGCAACGACCCTTTAAGGCAGACGAAGCTTTCTCGGCCTACTTGCCGCCCGCCCAGTTTATGAATTCTCGTATTTGTCTCATTTTCAAAATGAATTATTGTTACAAAGATTATATAAATGTTACTCATTACTTGTACTTACGATATTTCAAACCACTGTATAAATAAAATCCAATTAGCAATAATATTTTAGACAGGTAAAAATATTAATCTATACATTCATATAAAATTGTGAAGAATGAGGACTTACTTAACGTAAGAAAAAATGTCATAATTTCCATAGATATACAAGAAGGTACCTCCTATGTCTTAACGGAGTTTTTATTAAATTGTTTTATTTAGACGAAGGTTACATTACTAAACAAAAATGTATTACATAATACGAAACGATGCTTGACAGGATTATCGACTTCAAAAATTCGTGCTCAAGGACTTCCTTACAGCGGAGCCCCACTCGGAACATGACACTTGCGGAAAGGGCTTTATTAACACTATAGCTCCCACGTGTTCAATTTGCAACCTCAATTTTTAGGTCAATATGTACCGATATTGATCATTATTTCTACTATGTATTAACTTAGTAGAAGCATAAGTGCGAGGAGAACGTGTTACATTGCGGAAAACTAACTTTCTTCATCTGATTTATTGTGACAATAACAATTGAAACAGTAAAGAAATAGCTTCCACTATCCATCTTAACTGTGTTGAATTTATTTTAAATTGCACTAAAGTATTACATTCTAGTAAAAGTAAAGCGTAGTAAGGTAACCAAGAACAGAGAATACCATTTATTTCTGTCGCTGCACTTCCTAAATATCATCATTCCTAGAAACCGCGATCTGTATCGTATATTACTCCTCACTCAGTTCTCAGCTATAACGAGCGTAAACTGAATCTACAAGACGTACGGTCATAATTTAGGAAAGCATAAAACAACAAGTTTCTCATGATTATCTACTCGTGTCGCTTTGAAGAATTACGACAAATGCGTAACAGTCGTATCGTAAGGAAACGATTCAACTGCTTTCTTGACAATACATTATCTGCTTACGTTTTCTTTCCATCTAAAACGGGCACAACGTGTGCGGTCAAGATTTTTACCTTACAATTCACTAACAACAATTACCAAGATATTTCAATGAATTTTTACACATCGCCAAACAATGATGATTTTTCTCTTCATGATGATTAATGGAATCCAATGTTTTATTTCAGAATACGATAATATTGATAAAATAAATAATTATCAAATTAGAAACAATTAATGTTGGCTAATTAATGTTAAAAACGTAATCTATTAATAATCTTCATAGAGCTTGCCTTACAGTTTTTGTTTTATTATAATTCTTGCACGCAGTAGATAATGCAACACACTCGAATTATATATTATCGTGAATGCTGAACGCGTATAATATCGACTACGGTAGGCCGATATGAATATGGATGAGTCGAAAGCATTATGCAAAACAAAATGCATTTAGGTGCGTATGGCCACTGGGGTGCCAGTGCCACCCAGAGTGCGCTTCTCCTACGATCCCTATCTCTGTGTCCAGTTGCAGTGCCAAATGCCACGACGCGCATACGTAATGCAGCTCGTGCCTTACATGCAAACTCAAAAATATAACTGTATTACCGCATTGCGATGTCAACATATTTAAATACGATGTCATAACACGAACTTATTGAAATATTTTTCATCGTACAGTACCGCCCAGTGAGAAGATGCCCCTTAACATTTATTGGTTACGGGCTAGTAGTTTATAGGTGAATAACTTCTAGGAGACTTTTACTTATTACAAAAATAGTGTCACAAATTTTTACAGAAAAACGTTTGTATAATTGCGGTCGTGGCGTGCTTAATCGTCTGACGTGAGCACATGTGTATAGATAACGTGAGAACAACGCTCCATTGTAGAACATCCAACAACAAAGCTAATGAGGGAAGCCGCTGACGATTACTCCACATCTGAATTCCTAAAATTCCTTTGATAAGCGGCAGGCATTAAGTAGATTCGAAATAACTGTATTTTAATTGGGCCATCAATAAATCATCAAATATCGTAAATATGCAATTAATGAAAGTCTTGACAATAAACAATGACATAAATCAAAGTACATATACAATCACAAGCTACGTAAGTAATCTGAAAGTAGACGATAGATATGTGGAAAGCAGGTGCAAGGACGAACACAACAAAAGGTATGCGGTGAGGATTGTGCACTATGTCAAAACGGTCGGATATCGTAATCATGGACCGTGAAAGCACCTGACCATAAGTGCTTTTGTTTCACTCGTAACCGACGCGTGTGTTAAATGACAAGTAGCTAAAAGAAACGCAATCAATGGGTGCACAGAGCTACAATCGAACGGACTGAAACCTCGGTGCAATACTTTAGATCGTAACCTCCCATTTCAGGGAATGATAATTTATTGTTATACCGTTTTCGTAGACGGCCAGCATTTCTTGTATGGCAGGTGACGCTTTACGACTTCTCTCGCACATATTTATACGGATGCAGAAACTCAACTGAGCGGTGGCTCAGTGGCGAGCCGAACGACGTGTCACGGTCGCCTAACAGGATTACCTGTTCTACTGCGCAGGTAATGTGAGCCGTAGATATGGGCCACGAGACCTTAACCGGCTTATAATATTGTTTGGATTATGAGCTGACACGAGATTCAATTCGACCTTTAAAGAGGCTTAGGCTCGCTTTACAAAACCAGGTGTCATTAATATGAAAATATGCTTAACCTAATCTACTTCATCTTACAATGTTAATCGTTATTTATTCTATACTATTATATATAAGTAATAGACACCGATAGTAGTAGAGTGACTCGAGCCACACAATTCGAACCCACTACCGCCTATGAAGAGAAAGATTCATAAGATTCCAAAGTAGGAATTTGGAATTGGAGCTTTTTTAGTAAAGATAAGTGGTCATGCTTTTTAAACAAAAGAGTTAACGATAACAAACGTGAACCTTATGTTTGTACCCTATGGTCATAATAATCATAGCTTTAATGAGCGTTGTGGTTACTGAGATGAGAAGTAAGTTTCAAATTCACCTAATATAAAGCAGTTTCTGCTTTTCATACCGTTTTAAAAAGTATTATTTATTATGAATGCGTCCGCTTACATAGACAACGAATAATTTTTGACTAAATAATTTAATAAGTGTATTTATAAATATTTAAGTGTTAAAAGGGGTTTTATAACGAATTTTAAGGGTCTGAGCATTTTCATTCGTATAGAGAGTTTTCGTTATAGAGAGAGAGCTTTTCTTTTACCATCTTAACAGTTTCAAAGTTTGTTTACGACTGATAATACACGACAGCTGACGGTGGAGCGTTTAGTACAAGCAATGTTAATGCAATTAACAATAACAAAGGCAAGACGGCTGTTTATGAAGTCAGGTGTCTTAATTAGAAATTTCGGCACTTCAAAATTTAAGTTTTGTAAGGTTATAGAAACAAATTATACTTAAGTATGTTGTTGATGTCTAAATGTACTAAAATATTTCTTCGTTATAGAGAACGGCTGTTGCGTTATAATGAGTGAACTAATGTATGGGTTTGTGTTAAACGAAACAAATGTTATAGAGAATTTAAATTATTTACGTTATAGAAAATTTGTCGCTATAACGAATGACGTTATAAACACAATGTACTTCGTTTCTCACAGAGAGAGACTACCCAGATGGTGAACCAGTTTTTAATGTTACTAGTAGACAATAAAGGTATTATTTTCTTAAAGAAAGGGGTAAGCCGTGACGGGTCAGCGTTAATTGCAGGTCGCGTTGAAAGGTAAGCCACTTAGCATTGTAGGCACTAGTTACCGGGTTGTCCAACTTAAACAGCAGTAGGTATTCGTCGTTTTGATGTTTTTTGCATATAAATAAAAGTGTATAGCCTTCGTTCATGGCTAACAGTTTTATTGGGCTGCTATTTATTGAGATTGACTTCAAACAGTCACATATCCTAATTTATGAAGGAGCCAAATAAACTGAATGTTTTTGGCTTTATACCTCCCTATAACTTATTTAACGGATATAAGCGCCAACATTCGCATACATGTATTACATTATTAACATAACTCGACGAACGAGTGATTATTATCAATGTAGTCAAGTCTTGCTAATATACAATTTGTATACTTACGTTAAAATAACTTTTGTATAAATACATCTATCTATCTTGAGTAACATAATATTATATTAATTTACATTTTCAGAAACAAACATATGAACATTGTTCTATAATTTGTGCTTTCTGTATTCTCATATATATAAAACATTTTTTTTCTATCAAATTAATCCATTATCGTATTTATACGTCCAATCATTTATATATATAATAACAAATGAGCACACGAATTAATTAATATAGTTACTTGATATAATACAATAACAGATCACAATGATAACCATTCAGGACCGTAACAGCCATTCAAGTTTTTTCCAGGCTTGAAAAACAAAGGTTTAAATCTAAGTAACTTAAGTAGTTAATTATAATGTTGTTTTTATGCATTGTAGAAACCCACCTTTATTTACCAGTGTAAAGGAAACTAGCAAGAGGTATTTTGGAATTTGATCCCTTTTGATACCAGTCTTAAAACTGATCGATTACAGACTAAACGAAATATTTTTATGAAATAAATTTTTAATTAGTATAAGGTATATTTTATTTGAGCAGCCTAATGTGTTTACCTAGGACTTAATTTAATTTCTTAATTAGAAAAATGAATTTACTCACCCAGTATAATAACGAAGTCGTGGTTCAATATTAAGGCACGTGTCTATTATTCGATAAAATAATTTAATATGTGATGGAATAAACGCCGTTACGCGTCTATCAAAATCGGCTCGAGCGTCGACAACACTACACACAGCGATCCTAGCTTCGGTTTGATTGATAAACAAACGAAGCAGCGCGCGCATTTTTCGACTAAATATCGCCAGCTCTAAAATGTAGTACCAAAATAATAATATTATTTATCCAAATATGTTTGTAATATAAATAACATTTTTTATAGAGAAATATGCATAACAAACTTAAATTTTTTAAATAGATTAAATAATAATTCTGCCTTTAACTCATTTATGTATTATATCTGTGTTTTAGCAGAAGGTTAATTTAGTCTGTACCCTTTGTAATATGTCATTTTACTAAATGTCACTTCTACGAAATTTATGTGACAGTGATTTATAAAAATCGCCAGGGTGCCGAATTATCTATTAAAATTTTAATCAATAGCATTAATTAACAAAATATAATAAGGAGAAAAAAATAAGTATGGGTTACAAAATTCTAAAATTGGCTTCCTCTCCTTTTCGGGTAAGTAATCAACATTAATCTGATATCATATTATAATGTGTCATACAAATCTTATATTATGCAACCTATGATACAATCATAATAAAATTACATTAAATATATTTCGTTAAATGGATTGAAAATACTTTTTATATTCTAACATTCTTTATCAACACGTATAAAATAACCTGTATCCCTAACTAGACGTCTGTATCAGGCTATTGCTGCAATATTGACCTTCAAACATGTGACCGACTGTCAGATTACTTCTCGACTATTATAAATTATGAATAAAATAAAAGTAATTTTTATTTAGCTAACTCTCATCTTATATTGTGTGAATTTCCTCATTAAATAAAGGCCATCAGTTATAGAAATGTAATGTTTGATCAATATGAAAATAAAATTAAACTATGTTGTAAAGAATGAAACTATAGACGATTTTTTTTAAATGTCAGTATGAATATATCATTAGGTCTGAAGTTAAAAAAGTTGTGGATCAGCTTGTATCTATGCACATGTTAAGGTATTTTTTTTTACAGAATGGAAGCCTCAGGATTGCAGTTAGGCAATATGCCACCACACATGAAGCAGATGTTGTTGTAATTGGTTCGGGCCCTGGCGGTTATGTCGCTGCCATCAAAGCTGCACAGTTAGGATTCAAGGTTTAAATCAATTAATGTTATAATGTACTTATTAGTGAAAAAATTTAGAAGTAAAAAAGGATGGAGTATTTAATAAAGTTAATTTTTAATTAACAAATATTAACTTTACTACAAGTAATAATAAATATTTTTCTAACTGTACCTTTTTATTTTAGACCATCTCAGTTGAAAAGGATCCTACACTAGGTGGAACATGTTTAAATGTGGGTTGTATTCCATCAAAGGCATTGCTCCACAATTCTCACTTATACCATATGGCAAAGCACGACTTTAAGCAAAGGGGCATTGAAGTTGGTCAATTATCCTTTAACTTTGACACTATGATGACTTACAAAACAAATGCAGTAAAGGCTCTGACTGGGGGAATCGCTATGCTTTTTAATAAGAACAAGGTAAGCGGTGATCGATTTAATAAATTGTTATGAGTTGATATTATGTTGTTACGAGCTAGGAGATCGTAACAATATTAACATAAATATTTTAATATAAGTGCTTATGAGCCACATAGATGGTAAAATAAGATGTAGTTGTCTGTTCACATTCAAACTCACATAAAGAGATATTTTAGTAAAATCTGCGAATATATAGATAGAAGAAAAAAAGAAAATGTAATAAAACTATTTTGTTAATATTGTAAAGTTGTTTAATTATGTGTTTACTTGTTTATCAATTAGGTAAAATTAGTCAGAGGCGTAGGATCAATAGTCGCACCAAACAAAGTTGAAGTAAAAGGAGAGAAGGGAGTCGAAACGATAAACACAAAAAACATAATTATTGCAACTGGATCAGAAGTTACGCCCTTCCCGGGTGTTACGGTCAGTAGTTTCCATTTTACTGTAATTCATCAAAGCAATGTATTATGATGAGATGTGAAAAACATTTTTGACTATATTTCATATTCAACTTATTTAGAATATTAATAGAGCATTAACAGGTTACAAACTTTCTAAAAAAGTATAATTTATTTATCAATGTAAGTTATTCTTATTACCTCATGATAAGGGAAATTAGATTTTGTTCAATATGATTTTTTACTTTCATTATTTCCGGTAAAAATCTTTTTTACTTAATATAACATTATATAAATATATATAATGTTTTTTTTAGTTTGATGAACAACAAATCATCACATCCACCGGCGCCCTCGCACTAAAAAAAGTTCCCAAGAAGATGTTGGTCATCGGGGCCGGCGTGATCGGTCTCGAGCTGGGCTCGGTGTACCAGAGGCTGGGCGCAGACGTCACCGCCATCGAATTCTTAGATACTATTGGAGGTAAAATGTTTTATTCGTAGATAAGGACGGAAGTAATAGAAATAACATATTTAGATTAAAAGTTATGGCATATTATTGAATGAATATTTTGTTTCGAATAACCTAATTCGCAGGCGTCGGCATCGACGGTGAGGTGTCGAAGACGCTCGAGAAGCTGTTGACGAAGCAAGGAATGAAGTTCAAGCTCGGCACCAAAGTCACCTCCGTCAAGAAAGAGGGCGGAGCGGTGAAGGTCGGCGTCGAAGGTTCCAAGGGAGGGAACAAAGAGACGGTATTCTCGTTTGAACGTTTGCAGTAGAGGTATCTCTCAATCGGAACGATCTAGCGACCATTCGACAAAACTTACAGCTGGACTGCGACGTGGTGCTGATCTCCATCGGCCGCCGACCCTACACCCGGGACCTGGGGCTGGACAAGGCGGGCATCGCCCTGGACGACCGAGGCAGAGTGCCCGTCAACAACAAGTTCCAGACCACCGTCCCCGGGTAACCCTCGTCCGGCGGAGGACCGTCGTTCCCGTTCTCCGACAGAGTACACGAGCCTCCTTCTTTTCAGGATCTACGCGATCGGAGACTGCATCCACGGACCCATGCTGGCGCACAAGGCGGAGGACGAGGGGATCGTCTGCGTCGAGGGCATCAAGGTATTCCTCGGCCGATCTGGTTTGGATATAAATTGAGGGTGTTTACATTCACTGCCAGTTCTCTGATCGAGGTCGGACGTGAAGGGAGAACGACTCCCATTAAACGTCTAGAAACGTTTGCGAGCACCCGCAGCCCTCGCGTCTCCCTTTAAAGCCGGCAATCGTAATATAATATTGATGATTGAGACCTTTCCAGGGTATGCCGGTGCACTTCAACTACGACGCGATCCCTTCGGTCATCTACACTTCGCCCGAGGTGGGCTGGGTCGGCAAGTCGGAGGAGGATCTCAAGAAAGAGGTATCTCCGGTCGAGTCCGGACGCGACCGAGCCTCGTCGACGAACGTCCGGGCTGATCGACTTCTTTTTCGCAGGGCAAGGCGTACAAGGTGGGCAAGTTCCCGTTCCTGGCCAACTCCCGAGCCAAGACCAACGGGGAGGCCGAGGGCTTCGTCAAGGTGTTGGCCGACAAGGCCACCGACGTCATCCTCGGCACGCACATCATCGGGCCGGTGAGTCGCTTCTCCGACTCTCGTTTCTCTATCTTTGAAACGAACGCCCTGACCGATTCTCTTTCCTCAGGGCGGCGGCGAGCTCATCAACGAGGCCGTGCTGGCTCAAGAGTACGGCGCGGCGGCCGAAGACGTCGCTCGGGTCTGCCACGCCCATCCCGTGAGTGTCTCAGTCTTCACCGTAGTCTCTCTATAAAAGTCGACGACTAGTGTCCGTTTCGATCTCTTTTCAGACGTGCGCTGAAGCTCTTCGGGAGGCGAATCTGGCGGCGTACTCCGGGAAACCGATCAACTTCTAATTACTTTAGCGTGTGCGAATTCATGTCCCGTCTCTGGAGCGCCGCCCGTCGTCGATCTCGTGTCGTCCCGTGTACTTTATTTATTATGAAAATAGTGAAACTGCCGTTTATGTCGACAGACGTGTTCATTCCGTTACCGAAAATGTAAATGTTCGTAATTGATGTACTTTTAATCTTTGTAAATAGTTCTATGGACCCTTTGTTTTTATTCAAATATTAATTAAAATAATTTATATCGAACTCGTCGTTTTGAGCGCCCTCGACCCTCGAGCAGATCGGGATGGAGTTTTACGACATCGAATGAAATCTCGAGAGATCTCGACATCTCGCGCATCGGGATCGAGAAGTGAGATCTCACGAGATCTCGAATAGTTTCGAAAACGCGATTGTTTAAATCGAACGACTAAAACGCGATAAAAACTGTTTTATCAGTTTTCATCGCTGATCCTGTTTTAAAAGTTAATTAAAATACACATTATTTTATAAGAAAACATTTATAACGGTTCCTATTATTTCAAATAAATCACGAAACTAATAATAGTAATTTTTAAAAAAACCTTCGCAGAATTCACCGGAATAAAAAGTTATTTCCTGAATTACGTGTATCTACCTATCCTAGATATTTAGCAGTGATTTTGGGAATAACTTAAGCAAAGAGTATGGAGAGTGCCGATAAGATCCCTTGCTCCCCCGCAATCAAATAGATTCATTTCGTTTTGTATGATTGACTCTTATCCATCTAATCTCACAGAAACCCGTGAAGGACTCGGCCGCTGGCTCACTCTCTCTCTCTCTCTCACTCTCTCTCTCACTCTCTCTCTCTCTCTCTCTCTTAGAGTACCTTTTGATATTGAAGAGCCGTGTTGGTTTTTACAGCAGCAACACGTAAATTCAAATCCTCTGCAATCATTGAAAGAGGCGACTCGTCTCAGCTGACTGTTGCGGTAAAAGTGAGGATATCTGGGAAATGGAAAATGTTTCCGCAACCGTTCCACGTCATCTTTATTATTGAAGCTGCCGTTGCATTATTCGACGAAGAGAGTTTTGATCCTGCTGCCATTTAATCTCGTGAATTCTCCGAGATCGGGATTGCATTCTTTTATTACACCTGACGAGTTAGAAATGAAAGACGTTTCGTTGTCTATCTTATATTAGATTTCACAATTATGTGACGTCACGGATCAAACGCAATCCAGCTAAACTATGACAATATATTAGGTCGATTTAACATCGTGAGAATTCAGTTAAAAAGTAAAATATAAAAAACAAAACAGGTTTCGTTGACTAGATCGATTCTCAATGTCACCGACATACAGATATGCAGATGAAGTGTTCCATCGATTTAGGAACGGGTATTAGATACGGAGGCTAACGATTTAAATAAAAACACGGGATTCCAAATAAGTCAAACGTGTAGTCGAGAAAAGAAGAGATGAGAAGAATGTTATATTGATCGGTTCTTCATCCCCAGGCGTCTAACACTTCGCTGCACACGGTCAGGTAGAACTTCGGCGTCAGAATGTCGTCGTACTTCGCGCAGTCGTCGGAGAACAAAACGGCGGAAGCCAAAGTCGTGGCGTTCCTCTCCGTCGACTTCCGCAAAACCGCTTCCAAGCGTTCGATCGAGAGATCGTTCTCCAGGAAGAAGTCCCTCGAGAGCCCGAAACACGTCTCCCAGAGCTGCGCGTCGACGGGGAACGACGTCATGCACTCGTCGACGATCCGCGCGGCTCGGACCGACGCGTCGACGGCCTCCGCGTCGTCGACGGCGGGCGTCGGCCTCGCCTCTCCCCCCAGATATTTCCGCTCGTCGCAGCGGCAGGGCAGGCTCCGATACGCGCCGGCGTCGACCGCCGGGGGCGGCCGCTCGTTCAAGATCGCCGTCGATATGTCCTTGATCCGTTTCGTGACGGCGCTCGATATGAGGATCTTCAGCTCGTCCCGCTTCCTCGAGGACTCGGCGTCGTCGAGGGGTTCGCGGTGCGCCAGAAACGGCCGGTCTTCCGCTCCCGCGGAGGGGCGGTCGCGGTCGGCCAGCAGGTGTCGGAGCGCGGCCGCGTGGTCGCCGGTGTGGAGGGCCAGCTTGGCCGCCACGTTCGGGTTCGACGCGACGGCGCTCCCGTCGATCCAGGGCTCGAGGGCGACGACGAGGTCTTCCGCCCAGAACTCGTCGCGGAAGCGTGCCGAGGAGGCGAGCGGGTCGGGCGAGGACCGGACCGGCCCGCGCCGGACTCGCTCGAGGTCGAAGGCGAGGAGCGACTCGATCCGGTCGAGGTGGTGGAAGAGGAAGCGGTCGGCGTTCTTGGAGGCGGGGATCTTGATGACCCGCCTCGTCGTCTTCATCACGACGACGCGGCCGCCGAAGCTCTCTCTCTCGTCGTTTCCCTGGCGAACGAGAATAAGGCTAGCGGGCGATTCCGTCGTCGAGATGACGTGGAATCGTCGGACGGGGAGAGACGTACCTGCGAATGCATGTTGCCCGTGGCGTAGATCCGTCCGTCGCGGTCGAAGTAGACCGTGAAGTCTCCTCCGCAGGCCACCATGTCTCCGCTCCGACTCTCCGTCTCCTCTTCCGCGTCGCGGCTTTCGGCCCTCGGCTCCGCTCGGCGCTCGGGCCGGATCGCCACCTCCGTGGGGACGTGGACTTGCTTCCGGTCGCCGCTGCCTGAAAAGGAAGACGGACGTCTCTCGTTGAACGTAGATTAATTTTGCATTCCCCTCGATCTCACCGAACACTTACCGAGTTGTCCGTCGAAGTTCAGCCCCCAAGTGTAGAGGGCGCCGGCGTGGTTCATGATGCAGGAGTGGTGCCACCCGGCGGATATCTGGAACGTCATTCATTAGTGGAACTTGCTCGAGGTCTACCTCGTAGTCCGCTAAGAGTGGCGGTTGAAGGTTCTGATATGGGTATCCGTGAGTCGCTTCTGTATGTTTCTTAATAATCCTAATTGAAAAACCACACTAACGAAACACATACACTTATCGATAACACACGACATACAACAACATAACTTGACGATTCAAAAGTGTACTTGGTTACCCACTTGAATAAAAATATTTTGAGTTTGAGTTAGAGTTTGAGTTTGAACAACACAATAATGTGCCTGAATCACAAGTGTGCAGAACATTCAAAGGGAGACATTGCAACTATAATACGTAAAAAATAAATTATACAATAAAAATAAACGACGAGCATGTATTTTGAGTTTATATGGAGCTCCGTCTAAAACTCAAGATTCAAATACATTGAGGTTCAATTCTTTCATAAAAGCAACGGCCAAAAATACGAGTGATAAAAATAATATAAAAGACACAATAAAACAGTGTGTGAGATAAAACGTTCAATATAAAAACGTCGTCATCAATACACCTTCCAGTACAAAAATATACAAGAGTTTCACAAAAAAAACAAATTTTCACTGTTATAGAAGGACAATATTCACATAACACGTGTTACTTGAAACTAAACTGGCTGAGAAATACCATTCTACATAGCAGCCGTCGCTCAGCTCTCCTGCTGTTCGATATCCCTACTGCTATTTTTATACACAGGTATATTTGAAAAATGTTCCTATATGTCTACTCAGGTAAGATTTAACATATAAATACAGTAAAATACTGTTTAAAGTGAAAATATATGGTCAAACATTAATTTTTCATAACATGTCAAACATTAATTAAAAAACAATATCGATCGATCACATCGATCATATTAATTCATTTACTGTAACTCTAATCCGAGGTGAAAATCCCCAGGCGCTATACTACTACATACCAAGTTATTTAAATTTTGTAAACAAAGATAACGTCAATCAGGCGACGTGTGTGTTATTACTTGAACGGCATAGATGTTTCAAGAAATGGCGGGTAATTCGTTCGAGTCCGTCAACACTCAACATGGACAGAATACTAAGGGTTCCAGACAACTCTACCATATTCCAAAATACCTCCTCTACGGACCGGAGAATTGAATAATTGCATAATGAATATGGCTTTACGTTTTTGAAACATTTAGTCGATCGTCTTATGAAATAGCAATTTAGAAGCTTTATTGACTATGGCGTTATATCTAATGCAGTATGAAAGATAAATTTCTATTTAGTATTATTCCCAAATCCCTTATCACATCGATCACATCTGAGTACTAGTACTCAGTTTATAGTATATTTAGAGGGGAGTGGTAGTTTCTTTTTAGCAAAAGTAGTTTGCGTACATTTTTTGGAATTATAAAAATTTTGTTATTTATAATCACCCCCCCTGTATATCCACAACATCTCCACGTCTCGAGCTCCATTAATTAATTACTTTAAAATATTCATTTCTACATAATTTATCACAACGAGTACGGAGAAATTTAATTTCATACTCATCGCGGGGGTTGCCAAATTTTTTTTTCGAAGGTTATATTTCTCTTTAAGTAGTCTAATGGTAGTAGCTTTATTAACCACGGCGGGTAATCAGGTTAAAGATTTTCGGACGAGGCACGTGAGACCTCGATTTTATTCAGACCTATGCATATCCATACACATTTCTAGTTTATCTTTTTTAATTATCTGATTCTTGAAGAGTAAAACAACATTAGAAAGAACTAGATCCAATATTCTCTAATCGCTATTAAGAACATAATTGTATGGATTGAGACAGACAAAAACAAAAAATCATTAAAGTAACAACACCAAGTGAACTATTGCTATCGTCGATGAGGGCTAGGGCTTCGGGGACTTCGCCGGCGATGCGATATTATGTTTAAGCAACTCGCAACAACGGTCGTAACCAAATAACCACGTATTAAACTGTAAAAATGCCAATAGAGTCTAGAGAGATGGATAATCCACTGATATTACCTAATTATTCATTTTTATTGTATATTTTTACCATTCACTATATTTAATTGTTTATTTAATGAGGACTCGATGTAAACGTTACGACAATAGACTTATGTCATTGATAAAGTTTTGTTATTATTATTAAAAAACGTCATCGAAAGCCCACCTGCACGATCTTGCCTCGCACGTGTTGCGTGTCCACGAGCTGCGGCACGAGATGGGTCTCTCGGGAGAGAGGTGCTGCGGACGAGGAGAGAGAAGAAGAAGAGTTGCTTCTGCGGGTGTGAGCGGCCCGCACTTGCTGCGGACTGGCGCCCCACAGCCACACGCCCTTGGCGGTCAGAGCCAGGTTGTGGAAGTACCCCGCGGCGATCGACTCCGCGGGGTCCGCGAGGGCCACCCTTAGCGGGACGGAGCTCTTGTCCCTGCCCCCCGTCCCGAGCTGCCCGAACACGCCGGCCCCGGCGGCCCACACCTCGCCGTTCATCATCAGCACCACCGTGTGGCAGGCCCCGCAGCGCACGTCGAGGACCTGCGAGAGGCGAGAGGCACGTTTACCGTCTGCCGAACGCCCGAAATATCTCGTGCCCCGGAACTGACCTTTCTTCCTTGGAACCTGGTGACCAGCTGCGGGACGCAGTGATCGTCGATGCTCCCCAAGCAGAGTTGGCCGTGAACGCCCCATCTGAGCATCGTTCGCTTATAAATAAGGTGTGGCATTCTTTAATCACTAAAAGTCATCTTACAAATCGAGACCTGTTCCAGGTCTTGATCGATGATTTTATTATTGTAAAAGTCTCACCCCCAGGTGTAAAGTCTTCCGCCCAAGTCGACGGCGGCAGAGTGGTAATGCCCCGCAGCGATGCGAGTGAGCGGGGCGTCCCAGGTTCGAGTTACGAGCGTGAGGGCCCCGTTGGCGGACGCCGAATCGCCGACGCCGCCCGCCCACGAGCTGCCCACGCCCAGTTGCCCGTACGAGTTGTCGCCGGCGCTGTAAATCTATAGGGAGGAGGATGAATATGGAGTCGATCGACTTCGCTCTCGAATAGAGATAAAGGATTACGCGATTCGCGACGAACCCCGTTCTCGGTCAACAACAGCGTGTGGTGCCTCCCGCAGGCCACGTCCGTGACCCGCCCCACGAGCTCCGCGTCCACCGGAGTCTGGGCGATCATGACCTTGGCCTTGCCCTCGTCGACGACGGCCCAGTGGCCCAGGCCGCACGCCAGGGCCCGCTTCGGGGTCCAGCCGTCTCGCCAAGTGGCGGGTTCTCCGGGGCCCCGGGTTCCGATCTCCGGGCGAGGGAGGCGGGCCTCGAGGGCGCACACTACGCGCACCAACGTAGATATCAGCTGGAGCATTCGCGTGGTCTGAAATTGGATGTTTACGTCATCGTCGAAAGAAAAGACACAAACACGAAGTGCGAAGACCTCCGACACGTTTCCGACTCACGTAGACAGACGTGATCCCCTGCCTCAAGTCCCGCATGACGGGCCGCAACTGGTCTTGCAGGGGATTCAACCACAGGCACAAGCGCTGAAAGCGAAAACGTTTTAAATCAATTCGAGTTTAGAAGACGTGAACGGCGTTCGAGGCGAGGGAGTCGCCAGTTTTACCTTCAATAGAATGGTGTCGAAGGAGTCGCATCGGTCGGCGAGGAAGTCGAAGAGCCACTGGGCGTTGTGAGTCAGGAGCAGAGGCACCAGACACCTGTGCCGCAAGAGACAGGCGAGTGCCCCGCGACAGAGGCGGCTCCTGGCCTTGAGGGCGGCCAGCAGCAGCTCGGGCCGCCCCCGCCGGACGCTGAACACGGGCGCCAAGTCCCACAGCCCCGTGGCTGCGGCGACGCAGGTGAGCTCGGCCAGCTCGGTCGTGCCGAGGTTCGTGAATTTCACATCCCTGAAAAGAACGTCCCGCCTGAGACCTCCGGGAGACCGGAGCCGCCCCGTGCGACGAAGAGATTCGGTCACTCACGCCTCGAACTTCTCCTCGCTGTTAGTTCTGATCCTGAGCAGGAGAGCCAAGAGCTTAGCGGTGACGGCCGCGTCGCCCAGACTGCCGACGTCGCTCGTCTGCTTGTACATGGACAGCTCGTGCACGTGACCGAATACACCCAAACGAGCAATCCAGCCATCGGGCTGACTCTGGAATGTGCCCTGGTACGTCCATTACCATTTTCTACCAATTTCAACGTAGGACTCGTTTTAAAATGATTGGCAAATCAAACACCGCTGACCTCGGTTGGTCATAAAATAATTAATCGTTCTTCAATCTCTTAGTTGAGCAGTGATTTTTTTTTTCATTATTTAATTATTTATTTATTTATTTAATTTAAAAAGGCACCAACGAAACATTATCGAGAGTTCACGAGTAATTTTGTATTTGTGGCACTGGAAGCAAGTTTGTGAATTTATCATTAAAAAACTAAACTAAAGCGTCACACAGACCTGCGAGAGCGAGTAGAGATAATGCGCGGGCGCCACCTTCCCGCGGGACATGAGCAGGTCCGCCGAGGCCCTGAGCAGAGTGGGGACGGGAGCCCCCAGCGCCGCACACGACCTCTCGGCGCCTCCGCCCCCGCGCACGATCAGCCCCACCAGCCACTCGCAGGGTTCGCTCCTGGGGACGCGGTCGTTCTTTAGCCGTTCGGAACGCCCGTTCGTACGTTCGCTCGTTCGTTTACACTCACACGGTGTTCAGGACGTACGCTCCGCAAGAGGTGATCACCAAGCAGGGCTCCAATATAAACCGCGGAAGCTGCAAGTCGCACACGAACGTGGGTTCCTTCCAAGGGCCGGTCGCCGAGGAGGGCTCCTTGGCGGACATGAGGTACGCCTTGTGCACGTCGCCGATGACTTCCGCCGCCCACAGCCCGGACGGGTCCCGCTTGGCGCCGAGTAGCGTTTCTCCCTACGACCCATTTCGTACTTTCACTCGACCATCGACGTAAGTCTCCCTGACCCCGTGCCTCCCTACTCACTTGAATAACTGAGAAGTGGGCGCTGTGCACTTCCAGCTCGTTCTTCCTTATCAGGTACAGCAGCCGCTGAGACCACAGCCCCTGGATGTACTGTCCGTCCTTTTTTATCAGTGGCCTCAGACTTCTCGTGGCCACGTCCTCCGCTGGACTTTCCAACTTTCGAGAATATGCAATAATTTTATTTTTCAACTAAAACTACAAAATGCATACACATTGATAAAAGAATACAAAAGACCTCAATCTATTACACTGTGAGGTGTGAACACTCAGTACTTCAGTAATTTAGTAATAACTAGCGACACTCAGTATGCAAGTCATACTTACGATAAGTGTACCTTCGTTTAATTCAAACGCTGTCAAGAAGTGACGGCCGCTAACATATTGTGCTGTTAAGGCCCAATTGTTGGAACCTTTTCTAAAAGTTGGTAAATACTCCATCGGTTTCAGCACATACTCTACTGTTTGTTGTTTATTTTCATCTAAAAATCACATACATAATTGTATTAAATATTAAGTTCTGAAATGTGAAATATTTAAAAATAAATTTATAAAGACAAACAATAAACACAGGTGTTTATTGTTGTTGTGTTGGGTTTTGCAGCTGAGTTTCGTCATCGGACGTCGAGGCAGAGTACGAAATTCCACCCGTATCACCTCGACGTCCGCCGTTCCACAACTGAGCGTTTTTCAAGGCAGTTTTTGCCGCGCACCACCACTTTGTGGAACCAGCTGCCCACTGAAGTATTTCCGAACCAATTCGACTTAGGGTCCTTCAAGAAAAGAGCGTACCACTTCTTGAAAGGCCAGCAACGCACTCGCGAGCCCTCTGGCATTGAAAGTGTCCATGGGCGGCGGTATCACTTAACATCGGGTGAGCCTCCTGCCCGTTTGCCCCCTATTCTATAAAAAAAAAAAAAAAGGTGTTTGATATTAACATATAAAAACACCAAATCTTGATCAACCTTTAGATCCTCCTTGGATTAGCAGAGTAATTTTATCTTTTGAAAGTTGTCGTATGTAAGACATGAAACTTTCCTTTTTGTCTTTGTCATTTTGAGCTCTCATTTGGATAAGCCAATTGTATCCAACAGATCTGTGCTCCAAAACTAGTTTCCATTGTTGCGAAGGGCCATTAGAGATCTGAAATATTATATATTTTCATGACAAAAGCAATAAAAGGCTGTACTTACGACGTAAAGGTCTTTACTCAGACTGAGCTTAACTACATCTAGTCCAAGAAAATACAAACTTTGTTAGAAGGTTTGGAATAATGGGCATTGCTATAGAGAACTAACTTAGGTTTGTAAAAAGTAGAAGTAAGTATTAAAGTAAGAAGTCCATTTAAGTATTTCTGAATCAATTTAACTTAGAGCTGTTAAAAAATTGTAGGTCCCAATTCATAAACGCTGGCAAAGCATTTGCACATACAGTATCACTTAACTTTAGTTGAGCCTCTTGCCTCTGTTTAGATTTAAAAACTATAAAATATTTACTTACCAGTAAGGCTAACAAGTCTAGTGAGTCATCAAAACACATTTGCAACTCATTAACTTCCCCTGTCACCTTTGTTTCACCTACAATGCTCTGGGATTCTAAAGCGTAGAATGTTATAGTCCCATTCTGCAATAATATAAAGTATTCATAACTAGACATTTTAAGAGATTCTTTAATGTTACTTTAAATATCCATTATGTTATAATTATATTACACAATTACCTTTGAGCCTATTATGATGATATTCTCTGATTCCTTAGTAAGCCACCATACTACAGATGTTGGTTGAGGTATCTCAGCAAGGGGTAAGACTGTGACACTTGACAGTGACCACTTACAATCAAATGTGCATTGAGGGACAAAGAGAGGAAGGAAAGGAACAAGTAGCACCTTCTGATCACTGACAATAAAGACCCAAGTACCACTTGGTTCAAAACACATGCTGTATACGGGGTTATCAATGAAATCCCAGTCATACACACTATCAAACCTCTCTGACTGTGGATTTATATACAAAAACATCAATTCCTTGTCACTTGAAAGAGCCAAAAATTTCTTCAGTCCTATTTCGTAAAAGCTGTGGTTTACAATGTCCAGATGAACTAACACATCTAATTTAAATAGTCCTGAGAAATCTAAATGTTCACTCTGCTGTGCCATTTTGTTTGTAGTATTTATGATTTTTAAGATTATATTTTAATTATTATGTTGACAGATATTTATTTATTTTCTTTTAGATCAATTTTTATCTACTTTCAGACATTTCATAATGTATTTTAAGAAACATAACAAATCTGATAGTTACGTTTTACCTAATTCACAAAATATAATTTAAAAAACTACGTATAATAAATAAACGTCTATATACGAGAGTATTTCTTTAATATATTTCATATATTACATTTATCTATATCTATTTATCTTTATTAAAGCGCGTTTAAATAAAAGATTTATGATTTATCATATAGATTTTATACGTCAAATAATTTTCCTTATTTTTTTTTTACAAACTCTAAATTGAAGATTGTCAACTGCCTATAGTATTTAATCTGTCATCAACACTAGATTTCAAAATATAAAATGTAATTTTTTAGACCGTATGAACTCTGTATATACGTGCCCGAGACATCGTTCATACGTAAAATTCAGTTTCATTATCTGGCTTTATTTTTTTCCAAATTGAACTTACCGATATTCTGTCAGTTCGTTATAAATAACATGCATTTTTACAGTCTGCTACGCTATGCAGTTTTTGATACTTTTTTTTTTTAATTTTTTGTTAGCCAAGGTTGAAATACATTTGGATTTGTTCGCATCTCCCGCGCCAAAGAATTCAAGGGTATGTGAGGCTCCACTCACTCCAGGCACTAATCTTTCTCCACCACAAGCCCTAGGAGTTGCATTCGCATTTATTTGGGACCTTAGCGATAGTCATAGTGTGTCGTAATCGTAGTATCGTCATAATGTAGTTTACTACATGGCTGGTGCTAATTCAATGAACCTACGCATCTCTAATTCTCTTCGTCGCATCAAAGAGGAAATTATCTTTCAACGAAAATCCATTTAGAAATAACATAACGAACAAACATATAAATAATATGGCCATTTGACATGATAAACTTTTGTATTTTATCCCCTTACCGCATGGATACCCATAAATGGGTACTTATGTTTTATCGTTCGAAAATCAAAAATTACGTTGTTTTAACCTTTACCACATACTAAAGCTGCGTATAAATTAAGCGCGGCAAACCATCGAACATTGGCGCATTTTCTAATATTAATTAGTATTGATTTAAATATTCAATTTAAATCACTTCTGATTATAATAGACACGTACTTGTATAATGAAAATAACTAGGTATGTTTCATAACTTTTAACTAAGTAACAATAGGTTACAAGAGTGAACTGGTCTGACTATCCGCCGCGGTCTGTTCGTGATGGATCGCCTGCCGCGCGCGGCTGTCACGTCCAACTAAATTTATGTGCGTTTTCCAATTACAGCACTAGAGCGCATTTTGCGGCATAATGCTCAACGTTGAGTGTTCCAACTTCCAACTACAGCAACGCTTCGCACAATTGAGCACTCTCAAAAAGAATGCTCTCGCGAATGCGCTCGCAAACAATACCAACACAGTGACAGAAAATTGACCAGTATTTTTCTTTAAGTTGGCATTTATCGAAATTTTCGTTAGTAAATATTATTTATTGTTGAAAAATTTTTAAGGCTTTCGTTTCGTCGTAGATATTAAAAATAATTAAAGTTATTTCAAACTGCTAAAAAATATAAATATTAGTATGGATGAAGGTATAAATAGTTACTTTTTTATATTCCACATTTAAAATATGAATACAATTTTATTTTAAAATTCGGATCTGTAAACAAATTTACTTTACAGGATTATACTTTAGAAAAATTGCAATGGTTTTGAAAAAGTATATAATTTTTTTAGAAATCATTAAAAAATATTACTCAAAACGTAAATGATGTAAACTTCTTACATGAAACTAAATATTTTACTGTTAATTTAGCTTGTTAAAACCTTATATTCTTTAAAGGTTTCCTCTTATTTCAGTAAAAAAATGTTAATGAAATAATTTGATTATTAAATTAAGCGTAAAAAGTTTTCAACCAATTATTATTGTTTACCACATTATTTATACATTAATGAGGTTGCTAACTCTATTCAGACCATTTTTTGTCAACACTGACTTAGCGCACTCTGCTGATGCATTTGAAAACTAATTCACGTTCCAATTAAGCTTCAGCATTATGCGGCATTGTGCGGCACTGAGTCGCAAAATGCTATGTAATTGGAAAACGCACTTATATCTACATATTGGCTCGCGCGGCAAATGAACGTCAACTCTGGTCGAACATTGGCTCGCGTTTGGATCTCTTCCCAAAGATTTATTTTTTCAGTAAACATAATTTCCTGAGTTTTATTTTCTAGAAAAATATTCTTATCCTAACATAACCTCATCTAATATATTTTTGAAGGGCAAGGGGAAATGCTCGCACCTATTAAACATTCAAAATAACCATGACTGCATTTGATGCCAAAAATGGCAGAACGGTAATAAGAGACTTTACTACATATTATGCCATATATGGGAAATTACAGAATTATATTATTTTTCGAAAAGTATAAGGATTTCAGAAAAGTGTCCAAAGTAACTTTAAACTATGTGCCATGGAATATCGCATGTATTTTTTCCAAAACGAGATAAAATTGCATGCGGTAAGGGGTTATTGTGGTTAACGTTCTCATCTATTAAGATGAGAACAATAACCACAATAATTTTTTGTTCAATTTGGATAGTTACATAAAGACGTGCTACTTTTATTTATATTTTATATCTGGCAATTAATTAGTGTAGTTTAGGAAATTCGAAACAGCTGACTGTCGACCTATATACTTATATATTGTCACTGTTTTTTTTTGAGTTTATGGCCTGGTATCTAGACCTTTAGGCCAAATTGTCACTGTTTACCTAGTGCCAACTTGGGGGTTTTAAAATTAGGTGGAAACAAAACGTCAAAGTACTAAAAGCTTGATAAATAATATATATAAAAAGAAAATGAGGAAAAATTAAAAAATTCTAGCCAATAAAATTTTAGAAAAACGTAATTTAAAGTACAATGTGTGTTTTTAGTGTAGTGTATATTTTTGAAGTTGGCTGGTGGTCTCATTAACCTACAGCTGACAAATGACAATTTCAATTAAGGAAAAGACTGATTTTCCTGATTTTCAGATTGCTTAGCCTCCTCACAAGTCTTATAGTTATTTATATAACTTATTAAATACGAAAAAGAATTTACGACACTACGAATTTCGATAAAAAATAAGTGATAGCTCAATTATATAATTATGTTGCAATGAAATCAACATAAACAATATGTCATT
Organism: Pieris melete; assembly: GCA_963693345.1. Taxonomy (NCBI): domain Eukaryota; kingdom Metazoa; phylum Arthropoda; class Insecta; order Lepidoptera; family Pieridae; genus Pieris; species Pieris melete. Next base: position 139,382 of record CAVNZK010000306.1, on the reverse strand, counting down.
TGTGATTAAATTTGTATAAAAATTTGATCAAATAATTACAAGGTAGTAAAGTTCATGTTTTCCTGTACATATATATGTACTACATGTGATGAATTAATAATTATTTGCAGGAAGATGCTATCCACAAAGTGCATATGGTTTCATAAAGTAATTACTCCATTGAGATTTCAACATAGAGCGAAATCAACATTTAACAGGGGGGTTCACTTCTTTTTCAAGAAAAATCTGCTTCTTACCAACAGTATTACTTCAGGGGGTTTCATGGTTTTGGGGGATTTGATACAGCAAGAGATTGAGATTCATGCTAACCTTTTACCTAGCAGATATGATTGGTCACGCACAGGTAACAAAAATTGTGGCCTAAGTTTATTGGTAATTTTTGTTTTAATATTTAAGATAAATAAAATGGAATAAATTTTAAGTTAGTGAAATTATTTGTCAATATATGATACTATATTTTCAGCGAGAATGTTTATAATTGGAACTCTTATGGGACCACTTCACCATTTCTACTATATTTATCTTGATAAAATACTACCTCATACTGACTTGAAAACAGTGGGTAAGAAAATATTAAATGACCAGCTACTGGCATCTCCTGCAACAATATTATGTTTCTTTTATGGATTAGGATTTTTAGAGGGAAAGACAACGAAACAAAGCACAGATGAAATAAAGGACAAATTTGCTTTAGTTTATCTTGTAAGTAGATCTGGCTTTTTAATCTTTTTAATAGAGATTTTCAATTTATTTATTATTTTTTTTTCAGGGAGACTGCTTATTCTGGCCTCCAATACAGTTCTTAAATTTTTGTTATTTACCAACACAATACAGGGTATTTTATATCAACTTTGCAACTATGATATATAATGTATTTTTATCATTTATGAAACATTATGACCAACCAAAGATCTGATGTTGCTAAATTTTAATTAGTAGAATTATTTATTTGTAAAATATGAAAGCACAAAGTAGATAGGTATGTGTAATAATGTATGAAACAGCCTGGAAAACAATGGAAATAAATATTTATAATGTTGGTTACCACCATTAGAATGATATCTTCAATCAATATATACCAGATGATGGTCACATGAAGTCAAAGTAAATTTTTACCAAACTAACTCAAGGCTGTCGTCTGTATAAAGGATACAAACTGTTTTACATACTTTTATAGTTTAAGCATGTATAATGTGTTGTCTTGTTTAATACTTTCAATATAGAATATTATTTGATTTTTATACATTAACTTATTTCTAAAAGAATTACACAAAACTAAAGGTTTGAAACAATGCACTTTGTTTATTTAAAATTTAAATATTGAGTTGTTGAGTGTCTATAGCTTTTGTAAGAAAAACCTTGGTGAAAGTCTATTCCTACTATTAAAAAAAAGGATTAGCAGTGCATAATATTTTATTTATTTTTTCCTCTAATTCGAAATGATTTCTAGAGATTAACAGAAATAAAACAAGTAGAGAAATCCTTACAATACTCAATATGATCCTCCTTTGTGGTTTTATCTATTGATATATTTTATGTTGTTGACGAATAAAGGCACAGAGCTTGCACACTAAACTTACCGTGTAAAACACTGAAGTATAGAAGCTATGAGTATGCCTTTTGTGCTTAATAATATATCACTCTTATCTTATGGTTCTAATTGTTTATCCCCAACACATCCTCCAATCATCCTTTCTTGTCTGTAACTTAACAATAATCCGATATAATGCCAGTGCTGGTCCAAGAGGAAGTCCTAGTCCCCTCACGATGTCTGCTCTCCGAGCCATACTTATTGCTTGTCCATCAAACTCCTAAATATAATGAGAATTTATCAGATAAATTTGTTATAATATTTATTTACATTTATATTTAAGTTTTTTTTGGTTGTACTAAAAAAATTGTAAATCAGTTTTAAATATTATTTCAACTATAGATAAGTATACTATTGGCAAATATAATTAGCTGGCAACTTGGGTTTGTTGAGTCACTTTATAATTTGATTTTAGATCAATAAGTCTAGACTATTTTGTAAAACCAACTATGCAATACCTGATCTCGTAAAATTGGTGCGGCTTCAGACAAATGCTCCATAAAGTAATCATACACATCATCAACATTCCAATTAGTTATGTCTGGTATAGTGGGGTCTATCGGAACTTTATCTGCAATGTTAGCTGCAGCTCTATCTATTTCATGAGGCTTTAAAAATGGATCAATTGTTGATGTATTTTTTGAACAAAATTCAATATTACTTGGATTAATTTGTGCCGGTTTATCAATTGATGGCCTGGATTCTAAGCAATTAGTACATTCCCATTGGTCCCATGCTTTCAGTCTCTCGGGTATTCGTGGGGAATGGCATAAAGCATGGTATGCATCGGAACATATACTGCACACAGTTAATATACCCTGTAATGTTTAAAGAATATAAATTGTAAATAAAATTGTAATAATTTTTATTGTAACCAATAATATCTTTCATGTTAATTTCAATAAAACTTACGGCATCATTGGTTTCACAACAGACTGCACACGTTTTACAATGTGGACATTGCCAAGTATTGTCTGGACGTGGTTTTAGAATCCCTGAACCAGACTGAAGGCAACTTAAGTGGGCTTTATTGTTACAATCTCGGCACTCCACTAAAAGATCACTGTTTCCACGAGTCTTCTGTACTAAGCAGACGGAACAAACATTTCCAGAAGTTTCGGTTTCAGTAAGGTTTGTCTCATCCCTGTCTATTTCATCCCCGCTACCATCTATTGACTGCTGGCTTTCCGACAATGGTGTACCTTCTTTATCTACTTTACCAGCAATCATCATTCTTTTTTTTATAGTGCTTTTATTTAATGAACCCACAGGTCGTCCTCTTTTTCTTTTACTTGGAACATTGTTATCAGATGGATCAAACACTTTTTTTGCCATTTTTCTCCTTTCTCCTACTCTAACAACAGAGTTTTGGTTATGATTTGAATTTTGGCTGCTTGTAACTTGACCAGGTCTTTTTCTTGGACGTCCTCTAGTGCGTTGTGGAGATGATCTACATGAAGAATTTGCTGAAGATGTCATCTGTAATTGCATAAATAATTTACAATTGGACATATATATTTTTAAATAATTTAATAGAGTAATTCCTATAGGTAAGACCCTGAAAAATTACTAGTAATTACTTAAATATTCTTACCTTGGTGTTAGAATCATTGTAATCAAATTTGAAACTATCTGAGCTGTCACCATCATGATCAGCTGGACCCAAAGCTAAAGCTCCATTTGGTAGTTTTACCAGACTACCAGAAGACAACTCTTTGTTAATTATAGCTTCAAGTTGCTTTTTGGTGTATTTAGGATCCTGCGATGCTGCTACTTTTACAAGTTCATCAAATGCAATGCCATTTTCTAAGTAACTTTGGTCTTGATAAATTAGAGTAGCAATTGCAGATGTAATGATTCGTCGCTCACTAGTTGCGACTGTTAAACTCATTGCTAAAGGATGGAAAAACAACTTCAAAATTTTTATTTAATCATCAATGAATGGGTTTTTCAACTACATTTAGTTATATACATTAATAAATAAGTTTTGATTTCAATGAAGAGACTAGAAACTTACTATTGTTTTGTGTAGACTTTTTTCTCCACTTTGCTGCGTTTCTATAACTTACATTATCCTTGTAATCAACTTTATAAATACTTTTTTCCTTTATACAACGTTTCAAATCAGCTTTAGTATCTTTTGGTGCTACTTTATAACATTTGAGCATAAATTTACAAATTCTACCTATATCTGGTCTGGACTTTCGGGCACGTAGATGATCAATTGCAGCTAAAATTTGATTTTTATACTTTATCTCTGACATTTCTAAAACAAAAATTGAATTAAGTATATTATTTCTTATTGTAAATATGTCTAGTTCATGAAATAATTTTACACTCACCTAATCAAAATCATGCCGAAAACTTTGAATATTTCTTCCCTTGCTCTTTTTAAATATAATAAATTTGGAACCAATCCAAATTAATATCCAGGAACCTTAACTGAAAATTAAAATAATATATTATCAGATATGGAACATTATCTATAAAATTTTAACAACACAGTTTCAAAACACATTTTGTGTAACTTTTATACCGCACATAAACCATTTGCCAACATCTTTAATGCACACAATAGTATATACTGAATAACTTTTTAATATAAATATTAGTTACGTTATTTTTCCATACCTTCCACAGTCCGAAAGAAGCAAATATTTTGGTAATTAATATTTTAGTTTCCCAGTTCAATTAAATATTATACTGGATTGCTACTGACCCTGGGTAGCAACTACAAAGAAAATATTTAAATATTTTTTTTCTTCAACATCGGTTTTTTCGCTGGCCTCTCCTAGTTAAAAATCTCCAAGTATCAAAAATTTCATTAGGAAATAATAAACAACAATATAATAATATATCAATTAGTTATAACTCAATTTCATTATCGACACTGGTGTATTTATCATTAATTGTTAACGAGTAATCACTAATCAGTCGATTTTTATAATTTGATCAATCTATAGCGACTAGTCTGTGGTGTGCCGTGTATTTTTTTTAACCGACTTCAAACAGTAAACACCGCAATCGGCAATAGGAGGTTTACATTTCAATGCATATATACATTAATTTATTATCATTGTATATACTAACGTTTCGGTAATCGGTAGGTATTTAATATTTAATATGTATATTGTATTTATATTCTGCCTGGAATCTGTAATAATATCCACTATCGTACGTCAAGGTTCCTCAGATGTCAATGCTAGGGATGCTCGATGATCATGATTCATGGATGTTTTTTTTTTTTTTTTATGGCTCTGGCACGATTTGTGCATTAGCCAGCGTCAAGTATAAGATTTTTACAATTCGTGCTTGCCTTCGAAATTCGGCCGTGTCCTCCATGTACGGTTTAGGCACTCGCCCGGTACCGCACAACCATCTCAAAGGCCGAGAACAAATTTAAATTAAATTAAAACTTGCCCTCGAACCGGGAATCGAACCCGGTACCCCTCACCTAGCTGCCACTTAATAAGACCGCTAGGCTATGAGGCCCCCATTCATGGAAGTTGAAAGTAAAAACATTGATGTTTTGACATCGATGTTGCTATGCCTAAAATATCGTAACATCAATGTTAATTATTGTTAACTGAATCGAACATCGATGTTAACTCACGGCCTCCCGCACGATCAATGCAACTTACGAAACAAATTATTTTCTCTATGAAAGCATCCACAAATCAGTTTTATTCTTTGCGCCCATGACCTTCGTTCTTTCTTCGCACTCTCACTCGCTCTTTCTCTCTCACACTTCCTCACTACTCTTTATCAACAAAGAAAATCATCGATGTTTTGTTTTCGATAAATATCGAACATCGATGTTGGGCTTTCGATTACGACATCGATGTCAAGTGAATTTGAAAAACATCGATCATCCCTAGTGGCTAGTCAGTACATTGAGAGTTACGTTATTAAAATAATTCTTCAGTCTGTGCTTTTATAACGATTACTGTCATAACTCATAACAATAATTAACTTTGTGCTAACCTGATAATTGTATTTTAAAGTATGAGAATATTAGTTAATTAATCTACTAATTTTTAAAAAGACAAATGGAGTCAAAATTTTTAGATGTAATTGGGATTCAAATTAAATCAATATATAATGTCCAAAGGTTGTCTCTCTCAAACTCTGCACGGGCAATTCAAATCGAAAAAAGTATTGGAAAAGTTGTAAATGCCGCAATCATAGGAGCACCAAATTCCGGAAAAAGCACTCTTATTAATAAAATACTAGAACGTAAGGTTGGTATTACATTACAATATTACATTTAAGTATATGAGATTTTAGCCATATATTCTTTTATTTGATAACTCTTAATTCTAGGTATGCGCTACATCTAACAAAGTCCATACCACAACAAAACTAGCAAGAGCCATTTGTTATGATAATGATACCCAAATAATATTTCTGGATACACCCGGTGTTGTCACTGACAAGGAACAAAACAAGTAAGTTTAAGGTTTTGTCTAAACTATAGTTAATAAAGAAAATTGTTTTCCGATTATCAAATGGTTTATACAATAACAGATTCATAGTTAAAAAGAATGCATTACTTTTATAGATATAAACTACCTGAGTCTATGAAACAAGCATGTAAGAAAAGTTTGAGTTGTGCAGATGTGATTGGTGTAGTCCATGATGTCTCTAACAGATGGACAAAGGAAAAACTGCATCCAACTGTTCTTGAGATGTTAAATATGGTTGTTAATGTTCCAAGCTTCTTAATCATTAATAAGGTATTTAAAAAAAATTAGCTTAATAAAATCTATCAAACCATCGTTAGATAGGCCCCGACACCAAAAACTGTGGCATTGTTTTTGAATGTGTGCGTTAACAAAATGCCGACACACGCACACTAACGAGTAGTTTAAAAATCGTGTTTCTGCCATTGTACTTATCTGTTGTTATTACCTATGTACTGAGAAAAATGTGTCATCTCTTTTTCTCCTACATTAGTTGCAAACACTACTTTCTCTTTCGTGCACTCGCCATTTAAATTTTGAATGTGTGCGTTATATGCCGACACACGCACACTAACGAGTAGTTAAAAAATCGTGTTTCTGCCATTGTACTTATCTGTTGTAATACTGACAAAATAGTGTCATCTCTTTTTCTCCTACATTAGTTGCAAACACTACTTTCTCTTTCGTGCACTCGCCATTTAAATTTGTTATTTTAGACAGTGCGGAAGGAAAAATAAAAGTTTTTAAATCAAATTGCAATACTTACGAGTGAAATGTTACACCTCTGGCTTTATTTGTGGCTGGCTTTGTTTCTAGAATTGTTGTTGCACTTTAGAAAGGCACACGATGGCATTTTGTGACACTAAACTGCTCGCAAACGTCCTTTACAACACGTCCGGCTAACACTGTTTAGGGGTGCACTGATCCCAGGTTAGTGAGCTCACTCACTTCGACTGTGCGACAACACGGCGCGGTCTCACTGCGGTAAGGGCCTATCTAACTATAAATCTATGTATCAAACATTTTACATTGATGATAACATAAACTAGGTAATACCAAATGGACAGAATAATATGTTAAGGCCTAAATATGATATGATATTTCAAACTATAAAACTGATTATTTTTAGGTTGATCTATTAAAATCTAAGAAGCAACTTTTAGATATAATAAGAAACTTAACAAATGGAGTCATAGCTGGAAATCCAGTTCCAAGTTATTACACACCTCAAAGCAAAGATCAAGGATTTGTTAATTTTTCTGATGTTTTCCTGGTGTCTGCTTTAAATGGAGATGGTGTTAAAGACATAAAGGTAAAAATATAATATGGTATAATAGTTACTATTTATATATGTATGTGTCACTATACATAAGTGATTAAAATTAACGAAAAACGAGTTTTAATACAGTGTAATATCTTTATAACGTCATTTGTTATAACGAAAAACTCTCTATAACGTAACAATGAGTTAAATTTATTTGTAACCAATACCCACACATGAATTCTTCCCTCCCTATAACGTAACCTCTCTATCACGAATAAAAATGCTTGGTCCCTTCAAATTCGTTATAAAAAGTTTACACTGTATATAAATTAAATGGTAAGAATACTATGGCTATGTTCAGATGGCAAAAACTTGACGCGCGTTTTCAAATCGCGCGACTAGACATAGTGGTATTTTCATACAACTGTTCACATGAGCGCGCGTTGACGCGCGTCAATGCGGCGCTCAGAGAAAAAGTCTCTAGACGCAGGTTATCGCGCGTCGACGCGCGCTTTGATATTAATGTAATGTCCGTATGCTGTCCAGTTGAGCGCGCGCTTTCATCGCGATCGCATGTAATTTTGTTAATTTTCGTAATTATATTTATAACAATCTGGGTCTATTTTTCAAAATTGGATAAACCCAATGTGTACGTTTTCTTTTTCTATATTATTCTTTATTATATAACCACAAAATAATAGCCTCTTCCACGTCCATTCTCTACGTTCTACCGACCTAGACTGACGAGTACTCTCGCAAGTCGCAACGCGAATTAGCGCTCATCATCTGAACTCTCGTCAAATTTGATCGCGCGTTGACGCGCGTTACATGTGAACATAGCCTAAGTCTCTGTAAAATGTGTATACTCTGCACCCAACTAGGAAGAGAATTTTCCATATTTTGTTTATTTGTGTTTAAAACACTGAATTATTTCAAATAAATTTTTTCAGGAGTACCTAATATCTAATTCAAAAGTTCGCAAACTACAGTACGCTTCTGACAAGTGGTCTGATAGGTCAACCGAAACTCTAATAGAAGAGGCAGCTAGGGCTAAGTTTCTAGATTTTCTTGCACAAGAAATACCTTATCATTTAGAGACAAAGCTGGAATATTACGATGACAACGAAGCAGAGGGCAAAGTCACTTGTTCATTGTCAGTGGCGTGTCCTTCAGAAAGAATTGTAAAATTAATTGCGGGTGCAGGGGGTGGGAGACTGCAACAAATAAAGTCTTCTCTTCGAAACGACTTGGTCGATATGATAAAGAAACCAGTAACTGTTGATATTAATTTGATCCCTAAGAACAAGCCCTCATGCGAACAGGAAATATTGTAATAACATGTAGATTTTAATGTAATAGAATGATTAAAGATATTAATAAATACTACACATACAAAGTCCATATTATTGAACTTTACGCCTGCTGATATACAGGCAATGGCATTGTTTTTGACCTGTCAGGTGTAGTGTGCAACACGTTTCTCGGCGCATTTTTTTTTAAATTAATAAATAAATATATTTGGTACACGGGCCAAAAATAACAAAACATTACTCAACTGCTGTCAGAGTATTTATCTGTATGAAATTAGGGTAGATAATGTCCTATTTACTTTAACAAGGGTTTATTTATACTATACCCGAATATAAATCTGGGTTAAACGGAAATAATCATATACAACTCTTATAATAATAGATTAAATGATTAATCGATACGGATTACATAATGTACCCCGCGTGTATAAAATTAGGTTAAGATAAAACTGATCTTCAAAACGTTTACTATGTTTTTACGGATAGATTACGGTTAGTTGGAAACAACATCTAGGTCTTGTTTAATTTGAATCCGATGTTTAAGAATTGGAATATAATTTTCTAATTGGCCGCGTACGCCTGTTATAATATTTGGAAAGGGTCGATTTCTAAATTTCAATATAGGCTATATTATTATATAGGATCGCTCGAAAAGCCCTTTACGTCTTAATTTAGGTACTTTTGTTTTACATGTGGTGCTTGCATTTCGGCTAGACTTTATTAAAAAATTAATACCCTGAGATTTTGTCATGCCCAAAAGGTTGTGTAATGGTTGTGTTGTCTTAAGGACTAGGACTATAGAAATCTTCATTTCTTCTTAACATATAAAACAAACAGTAATACGACGTTCTACGAAGACAATGTTGTTTTTTTTAAATTATATGTTCAGTCACTACCGATGTAGGGCGTTCCGTGCGGGGTTCATCTTTGATAGAAGTTTTTCCTCGCTTGAACTCGAGATTATTTTATCTAATGTCTGGGGTGGGTACCTATGCCTGCTACTTTTTATTTTTTTCTTTCCTAGGAGAATGTTTCGCATTATCACTATTTATTGAACACCCCTCGTAAAATGCATTCATCAAACTAATAACAATATTATATTCTATTTAATAGCTTTTTTATTTACCTACTAAGTAGCAATAGACACGGCAAACGCTCTGGAGGTTGACGCTGGTGGAGGATATCGCCGTCCATGGACAGCCTCACCGCCATAAGGCTAGCAAGTGGGTTGCCATTAGGGGTTGTTACGCTCTTTTCTTGAGTTTAAGTCGTATTGGTTCGGAAATACCTCGTAGAATGAACCTACCTACGTACCTCGTACATAGAAGTGATACGAGATTTGTATTCTGCCTCGACATCCGATGATGGAGCTGCAGCAGGTATTACTACGATTTTCTTCACTGAACACTATTCTTGGTAATTGGGATAGAGGTTGCAGAGAGGCTTCGCGATTTGATCTGCTCCTCCATTAATGCGGTGAAGTAGGAGCTGGTACCGTCCATTGGTGAGAACAGTAGGTAGGTACTGGGCAATTTGGTTATTATATAATATATATATTATTGTAGAGTCTATGTAATATACAAAGTAACCTGACGCGGAGTCTATAGAAAGTTACCTGTTACATACACAAAAAAAACGAATTACCTTTAAATTTAATGAAATTGTAATAGTAATACATATACGAGTACATAACTGAAAAAACTTATAGTTGAATATTAAGAATAGTAGTTAAAGAAAGTTCACGATAAATAAGTAATACCTACCGAGAACTTGGTGGAATTGTTTGCGAGTTGTCTAACGCAATATAATTTTACAAGTTGCTGTCACTCTGTCACTCTGACAGTCGTTTGTCACCGCTGTTTACTTTACAACTGCGTGCGACTAGGGATGTGACATTCTGCCTAAAAAAATCGATTTTTTATTAATCGATTATTTTTTAGCATGAATAATCGATTAATAAATAATCGATTTTTCTTAAAAAAATAATCGATATTGTTTATTAATAGTTTTTTTCTAATTTTTGAATTAATTTCAAAATAAACACCCTTGATATTTCTCTTTAATTAAAAATAAACAATAGAAATTATAAACACAAATTAACGTTTAAGAAAAATCGAAATTAACTTAATCTCGTTTTGATAGATTTTAGGTGAATTTGATAAATGCTGAGTGTATGCCTTTTCAGTAGCATATTGCAGTATTTTTGTTGTCTTTTAAATTGTATGTAGTATTGTCCTGCTGAATAAATTTATTTTACTCTTAAATTATAGTGTTCCATTTAAACTTGAGTTTTTGTAAAATTAACTGGTTTTATCATCCTTTCGATGTTTTACAATAAACAATGCATCGATTATATCAATACATCTTCAAAGAATCAGATTCAATGTATCGCATTATAAACATTGTTGTTTATCGAATATCCCTAATAGTTCGAGGTCCGGGTTATAAAATTCCAGACGTAATGTCGGGAGGTGGCAGATAAAAAATCGACTATGATTGATTTTCAATTGTAAAAATAATCGATTATTTTAAATATAAAAATTGCGTAAAAAAACGATTATTTTTTCACATCCCTACGTGCGACTAATTCCCTTGTTACAATTATTGAATTATTATTACCCGAAGAGCCTTGGAAATTGTTATAACGAGTTCCTAAATAATTATTACTTTAAATAAAAATTGTGGAGGTTATTTCAGCGGATTTAAAGGGTTATATTTCCTTAATATCCATTTGTAGGTATTGGTAGGGGAGCCCAAGAGGGGGTTTCGGGATTTACTAAAGCGCGGCAGATTAATATATAGGGGGATACCTTGTACCCGGTTAAGTACCTCCACAAAATATGAGGCCCATATATAAGGCCGCCCGTGAAGGAGACAGGATCAGATTAGTAAAAAAAAATTGACCATCAGAAATTCCCGAGCGCGTCAGATTAAGGTAGGGTGAGTTCATTACATCCTAAAAAGTGTTTATTCCACTAATCTGACAATTTGAGAGTGACGTAAAAAAAGGGGAGGGCAACAAAGTTGTAAAAAAAACGTCATCTCGACATTCTCGAGCGTAGCTAATTTTTTTTTTATTTTGAAGGAAATAATTCAAGAATAATGAAAAATATATAATCTGACGATTTCCGCAAGCCGAAATAACAAAAATTCGTCGATAAAGTTAAATGCGTGCAGCTGTGTGATGCCTACATTTCCTTAAACCGATCGGAATCTACTAAACGGCGTTCTAAATATTTCCCTCAAAATTACATTTCCTGTGAATTTGAACCGATTCAGACCGATAGATTTTGAGAAATTTTGAAAAATCTTAAAAAAATTAAAAAAAATTTTTTTTATCCTCGTAAGGCCCATTGTCCTCTAGTGAGGCAAAAATAAAGACATCATTCAGACCCAAGGCTTATTCACTTTTAGTTTAAGTTAAGACCCACTGTGATCATTTGAGAACAAATAAATCCTTCGAAAATATTTTCAAAATTGGCGCGTGAATGTTATATCATCTGTGTATTCCTGATTGATGGGAACATAGTCGTCAATTTGACATAAGTTGAATTGCAATCCAATCACGGGAAGGCAGTCTTTTCATTGGAAAATGGCGAACTACGGGAATCGGCGCACGCAAAGTGAGTATTTATCTTTATTTATTTCTGAAATCTTCGATCCGACAGTGACATCCAGTACAATACTTTAGAGACAAAATGTACGAGTTTTTCGTTTGAGGATTATTTATGTCACTAAGCATTTTCAAGGGTAAAAAAAAATATATCGAAAAATTATGTGATCAGCTGGTAACAATGGGCATTACTTATCAAAAGAGGTGGATCTTTTTTTGTGATCATTTGGTCACATTGGGTAGTTTTAAAGTGTTCGGTTATAATAAAAGGTATGTTATTTTTTTTAGATTTGAATGACGCAGACATAGAGGAGTTTCTCAACGACTCCGATTTAGATGATTTTGGACAGGAAGATCTAGGGAACGAGGATAACGACATATATTCTGACCCAGAGTTTCAACTAACTGAGGAACACGATGACACCAGCGAATCTGAGTCTGAACCTGAAGCTGCACGTAACGTGATTGCTGCTGAACGGGGCACCACACGCGGCAGAAGCAGGGGCCGCTCATCTCTAAGTAGAGGAGTATTAGTTAGACATCAAGGACATGGTTTACCAGCTCGTTATGGTTCCTCAAGTGCTGGTTGGTCAGAAAAAACCTTTTTTCCTCGGGAATTAGGATTACTTCAACCCGGCTACCTACCCAATATCCTAGAGGCGACGGATAGAATGAGTTTGTTCAGGCAGTATATTGATGATGATCTTTTCAATGATATTGTTGCGTGCACAAACCAAACAGCAGTTAAGAAAAATGGTAAAAGCTTGAATCTGACTAAAGAAGAACTGAATTTGTACATTGGCATATCGTTTGTGATGTCAACGATTAACTATCCTTGGTTGAGAAGATATTGGGAAGGAAAATGGCGAGTGGCTGTAATCGCTGACAACATGCCTCGTAATCGTTTTATGCAGCTAAGAAACTCTTTGAAATTTGTGTATGATGATAATATTGGCACTGACGCCCGGGCTAAGGATAAGCTCTGGAAAGTGAGGCCATTAATTGACAAAATTCAAGCTGGATGTAGGCGACAAGATAAAGGAAAGGAGTTATCAATTGACGAAATGATAATTCCTTTTACGGGATCATGTGGCATCAAACAGTATTGCCCTGGGAAACCTAACCCAGTAGGTGTAAAAGCATTTGTTCTTGCTAATCCCAATGGATTAGTTTGCGACTTCGACGTATATCAGGGAAATACGACCTATCCGCAGTTTGAAAGAAACTGCTACAAAGCATTCCATGAGTAGAAGTTGACTGGTTATTAAGATTTATTAATAGTTCCTTTAATCTATTCGTTTAAGACATATTTCAAAGATATATTTAATAAGACATAATTAATGATTAGACTTTAATTGTTTCTAACGTGAAAAACGTAGATACTGTGATTATATATTATTTTAAGTGCAATGTCCTTTAGAGTTTGCTATGGTGTTCCGATTATTGATGTTATTAAAGGTATTTGACTGTCCAAGAGACTGATATCGTTAACGTATTTTTGCTAGTGATGGTTTTTTGTTTATTACATTTTGTTTTTGATTTAATTTTTATCAATAAAACTTTTCTGATATTATTTTGTGGTTATATTACGACCCACTGTTCTCGTATGATGACAAATAAAACATGCTCGTTTTTGCAACTAACGCCCAATGTGTTTGTACAAGAACAAAAAAAATCGCATATTTTACTGTAGAAAAATCTTTATTTAGTCTACTTAAGTATGTGGTAAAACGGGCAAATTAGAGCGATAAAGCTAAGGGTGGTTTTTTTACAAAAAAAGTCTTGGGTCTGAAGCACTTCAATTATTTCTGTCCTCAATGATGAACATTGGGCAATTATCTATAGTAACCAGTTTTCGTCTTGGGCCTTACGAGGTTAAAGTGCTTTCTTTATCGATCAACTTCAAAAGTCCGCCTTTGAGCTTAAAAAACCACGTCGATCGCCACCAAGCTGGTCAAAAGCGGTTGATTCGTTCGAGAGATATCGTGAACGAAAGAAACCCGAAAAAGTGTTTTTTCGGTATTACTCCGAAATTTGTGGTTCGATCAATTAAAAATCAAAATCACTTATGAGGATGATAAAACTGCGTCGAATGCCGCCAACCGCGTGAAAATTGCTTGATCCATTCAAAAGTTATTGCCGTTTGAAAATTCCAAAAATACTGTTCTATGAAACTTCTATCAGACTTTCGAGCTGGGAGAGCTCAAATGCATAGAAATATTATTTCTTTGAACTCAGCGAGCTCAAAATATCAATTTTAAGCGCCCAGGAATGGAATTAGCGGGAAGTTGCAGGGATGGCCCTTTAAGTGAACCGTTTTTCTAATTATTTTTTGTCAGATCAGGCGAATCCCTCTAGATAATCGTCAGATTATGAGACAGTACGTTTAGAACATAAAGATGAACCACATATATCTTAATCTGACGCGCTTGAGTATTTCAAAATTGCGATTTTTTTTGCAAATTATGAAAATGGCCGTGGGTTTGCGTCCCATCGAAATCGTCAGATTAGTGAATGAGAGCTTTTTTTTGGTGTACTTAACACTCCCTTAGAAAATCTGACGCGCTCGATAACTCTTTTTTTTTTTCATTTTCAACCCTTAAATACAACCACCCGCATCATGCAAACGATCAGATTAACATACGTACATTATTAAAAATACGTAGGGCATTGATGCTATCAATATCTGACGCGCTCGAGGATGTCCATGCAACAGTTTTTTTTACATATTTAACAATCTATAGCCGCTTCCCCCACCGATGAAAAGGTATTTAACATTTTTTTTCTTCTTATCATCTAAGCTTTGCATCCCAATAGGTCTCTACGACGCTCGAGTAAATCCCCATTTAGCATCGTGGGCTCCCCTACCATATAGGCTGGTAATCATTTAGCTACTTGTTGGTTAAAGAGTTCAATTGCGTGATAATATTGGTGATACAGTGTGATGATGAGTGCCTAGAGCCAAGTCATAAAAATAATAAAAATCCTAATTTTGTATTGAATTTGATTTAGTTGTGAAAATATTTCAGCAACTAAACTCTTGTCGCATTAATTGTGAATGTAATGCTTAAAATATTTTACATATGAAATATTTAAAAGTAATTAGTTTTGTCAAAGTTTTAATCCAGATTTACCTCTGATTAAACGTTCTGTCTAATCTCTACGTTTTCAGTCATCTCTGGAGCTCAGAAATAGTTTTAAGCCCACACTAGATAGGAATTATACTGTTGGTATAAATATTAATTGAGTAATACAAACATTAACGACGCTTTAGTACAAAGATATGGTAAACACTATAATATTCTCTCAAGTTTATATCACCGTTTTAATAATAATATGGAACAAGGAGTTAGCTTCAACACAAAAAGTCACGACGATTCCCTTTTTATTTTGTCGTGTTATAAAAAAGTGGGAAGGTCCACGCTATTGTCCTTCAAGACACAGTCAAGTTCCTTAATAGCAGTTAAATATTTTAAGTCAAAATTCAGTAGGCTTATAAAAAAGGGAACACACAATCGTTTCTTAATCATTTTTTTTGTGAACACAAAACATGATTTGGTTACACAATGAAATATTGTAATACTAGTTTTATGATATAATTTCCTCATTAAATCTCAAATCCCATATACTAAGTTAAATATATTACAGTGAACAGCGAACAACGGGTACTTTCTTCAAGGTTCACAGTAAAAACCCCGCGATGGACATGATCAGATTATTTTGTGTAACAAGTATTTTACTATTTATTTTTTTTTTAATTTTATTTTTTGTATTAATGGGTAACTTGTTTCGTATATTTGTTATGTACATTTCATCCTAATGCAAGATGTATTTAATTTACAATATGTATATGAATTATAAAATATTATAACTATTTATAGCGCCATTGCTAACATAAACATAAAGCAAACGTGTAGTCCGTTCTCTTAATGGACAATTTAAAAGTTCCGTTAATCCATGTTACAATAGATACAATTAGTTAATAGCTAAGAGCCTTTTCAGAAGATTACCTAGCCGAGGACACGAATAGTAACCATCAGGCACCAGAGGCTTAGGCACTGGAGTACTGCCGGATTGCGTATCAACTTTATAAGGTGCATCGAAAGCGCAAATACCTCTCGCTTTATTGCAATTCTATTTACAAATTTTATTTTATCTAAATATCCTTGTATATAAGGTATTATAAAGTTTTTTCTTTCTTCCTTTCTTTCTTTACACGCTTATTTCAAACGTTCGACGGCTCGCCCTACACTAAGGAGATATCTATATGATTGAAGACCACCAAACATTACGTTTAAACATTGAAAGAGGACGATGTTTATGATGTGGTTCGAGTACCGATTCGCGTATGAGGCCTTTGTCCTATAAATTTTATTTCACTTTTGAAAGGTGTCTAAGTGCTTTAGGATTGTTTCATTATGTTCATTAACTAAAGTGAAGTTCCTAAAAGATTTATTGGTCGGGTTTCAGCCATTAAAGTAGTTTGTTTATTGAGATTGTTTTTACTTCAACTTTTTAAAAACGTTTTAACGGAGGATTTTACGGAGAGTGACTTAGGGTGGGTTGCATCAACAAATTTTGACGGACACGTAACCGTTAAATATGGCGCTAACGAACGTTAAACAAAAAAAGTGTTGATTCACCATCTATGACAGCTTACGTTCGTTAAAAAGTTACGCTTACGTTAACCAGTGCTCGAACCATTGGTAATCGTCAAATTTTGGTTTGTAACTTCGTAGTTCGTACTTTCTAAACTCTGTTTCCTCTGAATTTAATATTAGAGATGGTTTGATTAATAATTATTTTGCAAGGTATGTTAATATTACGATTATTTTTGACTTCAAAAAATAAATTGCAAATTTAATATTAAAGATGTCTTATATTTTAGATTATAACTTTTTTATGGCATGGGTGTATGGGTGGTATGGTGAAGGACTAACATATTCTATACTGTTTATATTGCTTATTGCATGCCTTTGGTAAAGAAATAAAATATTTGACAAAAATAATATGCCTTTACTAACTGAATTACAGCCTACAGATTTTATTAATTTAGACCAAAGTTAACTTCATTGACAACAAACAGAAAACTAGTTTTCTCTAAATTTAATTTTATTCTAATATGTGGGATACATAGTTTCATTATTATTATTTTGCAAGGTATGTTAATATTTAGATTATTTTTAACTTCAAAGAAAACAAATCTCAAATTATAATTTTAAAGCTGTCTTATTTTCAGATTATAACTATTTTATGGTATGGATGTGAAATATGGTGAAGGATTAACATATTATATACTGTATAATATATAGCTATTGCATGCTTTTGGTGGAGAAATAAAATGTTTGACAAAAATAATATGCCTTTTTATTACCGAATTATAACATTACATAGTTAAGCCTGCCTATGCACATAAGAATTAATTCATCTTAAAAATCTATTTTTTTACAGTTTTTATTATTTTTTACACTAATTTTATAACATTGATACACACAACTTTAATTATTTTGAAGAGCATTTATACTAAGTTTCAAGCAATTCTGATCATAAACAAGTTATAGTAAGTCTATTTTTTATTGTAAAGGTAAATAAGTACCACTTTTCATACATTTTACATTAGAAATGGCAGTTTCATATAATCTTACATCCCTTTAGTATAATTAATAGTAAGTAATTTTTTTTCTTGTAGTTTAAAAATGATTTCATCGTTCTTCCTCTTTTCATTTAGATGTTGAACACGCACCTCAAAAATTTCTTTTTCATATTCATTATCTGAAAGGGCATTAAATTCTGCATGAATCGCACTCCATGCCCTCTTTTTTTTGCAAATTGTTAGTACTGTCTGTCTTTTTATGAAATAATATGTGTTTATGTTTTACTATTAAATTTCTAAATCTGTCCTCTTCTTTTCCAAAATTTACCGAACGTTCTCTGAAAGTCAATGAGTCACGTAAATAAATACACTTCTAGCTATATCTCTCAATATAATATATATACTTTGCGCATATACAATTCATGCAATATAATAATAAAATAATAGCTTTATACTTACTTTGGCGAAAAGGTTTCCATTATTTATATTAAAATTAAACACTTTTTAATTATCCTTTCGTACAAAACAATAAACATCGATGTCAAACTTGACAGAATGTTTCAAATGACATTGTTTTTATCAATGTTGCTATTACTAAAAAAAATTCCCATAAAACATTAGGTTAAAATAGCGTTACGCAAACAGGCAACCCCATTAACAATGATGAACTCATTTTTTAACAATGAAGCAACGCTAACAAGTTAACAGACGTTAAAGTTCATACGAGTCTGTCAAATTTTAACGAACGTAAGTTACGATAGCAAATGGTTTGAAACAACCCACCCTTCAGTAGCAAACTCTAATGAAATCGGTCTTTGTAAGCACAGCCCGCCCGATCCTTTGCCACCGAACTAACAAATGACTATTACATCTAGGTATTTTGTCTCTGGCCTGCATTCGTTTGTCAACTTTCATTATATTTAAATAATATAATAAAAGTCACATATATGAATTTCCAACTAGAATAATTATATAAACGTTTATAATACTAATGGATAACAACACATATTCCTCACAACACACAACTATTCCTCTTGTATTAGATGTAAAACATTATTAGATCTGGAAACGGCATAGAGTCTAGAGACGAGTGTTAACTACCGCAAACTATTTCATATAAAACTTTTTGAAAGTACAATTATGGAAATTTTATTATTATTGTACCTACTAGATTGTGGCTCTTAAATTTCAGTGTTATGATGTCATCGAATAAAGGGATGGTTTATTAATATCTAGGTATATCAAAAGACATCAATCAACACTCTCCACGTATTGGTTTTTATTTTTGTATAAAAAGTGATTCACAGAATATCTACTTACCAAGTTTTAACTGTGTATTTTTATGTGTCTACCATTAACAATTACGGAATAAAGCTGGCTGGTTGTAACAGTTGTAACGAATCTTTAAGGATTCGGCTACGCAGCCCAAAACTGCATCAAGAGAGCATTGCAAATATTGTTTTTTATTCACGCAAGATTATTCTTATTCTGCAAGTTAACGCTAAATGTGATATTGAATAGGGAATTTTTATAATTACAAATAAACACACATTCATTCGCGCCATAATAAATACGCTTCTTCACCGCAACGCAACACGGGCAGCGACATCAGATTGGCCACGAAACATTATCGGAGAAATACGAGCATAAAACAAAAGAACAATAAAACAGTATCTAATGGAGGAACGAGCTAATCCTATTGGGGCTATTCGAGATATGGCGACGAATAATGGATTGGACGATCTTATCGCGGGAAAGTGGCAAACTTTCATATCAGCGATCTTAGCTTAACACAATCGAGTCTTTCAATATGTATTTATCATATGGTTTAGTATTTTTTATAACAATTCCTCATCATCTACACGAAAACCAATTAAAGTACTTTTGTGTCTCTCATACCAACTTTTTCTGGATGTTTTATTGTTACCACTGCCTTTCCGTGGCCAACATTTTCACCAATGATGCATATTTTATGCGGTCCATCATATAATAATTCACACTACGTAAATATATAACTATCTATATAAGAATATTATTCTAATTTGCTAGATAGAGAAAATGATTATTATAATGATTGTAAGCGAATGGGCCAGGGTAATAATATATTTGCGAGACTGGCATTGTTAAATGCGTTGGAACAACTTCTATCACAAATTACAACCATAATGTTTCACAACATTAAATACGTCAAGTACTAAAAACATCAAATGTACCAAACTTTCGGTCACACGAAAGTTTCGCAAATTGCATGTAATTTGCGCTGGAGTTGAATCTACTAATGGCCGGACGGAATTCATCTATATAATTACTATCTCGTAAAATACAGTCCTTTGTTGATGATGTAAGCACAGTAATGGCTGCTAAGTAATTAAAGTGTCGTCTGCGATCACGGCCATTTGATAGCCTTAAGACTAAGGATTGTTACTGCTGTCAATAAGATAGTACGTTCCAGAGATGACGTCACAGCAGTAATATAGGGGTATTTTTCACGCGACACGGTTATTTTTATTACTTCATATTCTTTACTGCAGGAAAACTTGAGGAAAAACTATAGGTTCTTTGCAACGCCAACGCGTTACGTATGACGTAGTAAATTAGACGCTTGCTTCTTGTTGATATTTTTAAAATACATTTCGGAGACCCTTCTAAAAATGAATTGTAGCTAATGTTACGCTCGCATACGTTAATTAAATAAGGTGTCGTTACAGACATTTGCTATTGCGGTAAAGTAATGATATCAGTGATCAATCTTAATTAGTGTAATACGGCTTCTCATAAGCAATTTCGATTCGCTAAGTTTAATTACAAAGTTTAATAGCAGCTGCCTCGGTGCATAATCACGTAGTTGCACTTAAAACTTACTCCATAGTTCTTACATGAAAATTATGAAACAATGATGCGAAACGCTTGACAAGACGCTTAGATATACTTATAACTGATATGTGGGTCACTTTTGAATAGTTTATATATTTGTATGTCTCTATACAATCACAAATGCGATAATTGTAATATAATAAATATGTGACCTGCGGTTGTTACCTTGCCTTAGTTGGAACCTTTTTATTTTATTCTCATGCAAGTAAATAATATATGTACGGTATAATGGGACATTAGGCATCAGGATATTCCTGCGTTTCCTTTTTTTGCCTTCCTTTTCTTTTTTTCCTTAATTTTTCGTTAGGCGTTTCGTTCTATAGTTCAAATTCGCGTAAACCAAACTGTAGTGTAATTGTGCTACAAGCTTTATTAATGTCTAGTAATATGGAAGCGATTTGTCCGTCATCGGATACGTAAATATTAATTTAAAGCAGCTTCTAGGTGACAAGGTTCAAGCAGCTTATACACACAAACTTATGCGAGAACACGCATATTCAACAAGTATATCAATGAGTCAAAATGGAGACAAACATTTAAAGAGCTCATTAGTCCTAAAACAACATTAGTCCTACAGCAAACAAGACCCTAAGCTTAAAGGAACGTGAAATCGGTGATCATATTAGGACGTTCCCAAAGTTCAGACGTGGGTTGAGAAAAATAATATAACACCAAGTAGTTATGTCAAAATTAAACATAAAAATATTTATTAATAATTTACCAGTTTTTGTAAGGTATCAATATAATATATCAAATGGATATTATATAAAAATCAAATAAATATAGAGATTAATTATATTTGGTAAAATTTAAGATATCTCTCAGTTGAAATAATTGGATAATAAAATACAATCGTGGTGATAAGCGAATGAAATTCATTTCCCTGTCAATAAGCAGAAAATTGTGGAGAATTAAATGAAAGCTCCATTTAACAGAGGCTCGCAACCCATTTTCGTCTTTCAGTAACGACAAAGTGAAAATTGTCTGTAATGTTAACTTTTTTCATTTTCTCATTTATAAAATATCCGTTATAGATAGCTATAACTTGTTATAAAATATGGGGAGCGGGGGCTAATTGTGACTGGGTTAATAGTAACAGGCATTTCTTACCTTGATATTAGAAGAATACTCATTTGATTGTCAACCGAACCTACTATTTAATTTACGTGCTTAAATTTCTTCTTTTCATGTATTAGTTTGGTCAATTTAGAACAAAAAATGAGAGTGAAGTTACTTACACGGGAATAATGGGGAACTTCTAGACATTGTTTAAAATTATGTTTTGAACAATTTCACAGAAATTCAGCTTTTTGGGACTTTATGTAACTTCGAATGTCTAAATTGACCGGGCTATATGTAATACCTCTTTTTGACTTAATTTATTTTAGGTATTTTATAAGGCAGTATAAAAGAAAAAGTATACTTACTTCATAAAGCCTAGATAGCCAAGATGCTTCTGTTGAAAGATAAAGAAAAGAAGCTAAAATTTTGTGTACTGGTTTATCTGATTCAATGTTTACTTTGGATCCGTTGGAAGTCAGGAAGCATACCAGTATGCTGTTATGATTGATGCACAAATTTACCTCCGTCGTGGCATGAAAATGAATCTACTGGACCTTATTAAATCAAACATTTTGTGGTATAAAACATAAGACTGTTTGTTAAGACGCCCGAAGCTAAATCGGAGTATCCTCTTACCTCTTGTATATGCCAGTAATGCCTCAGGAAATTCCGTTCCGCCCATGTTTGTGTTTGCAAGGCTCAGGTAAACTGATATTTTTGTAAGATGTGGACCACCAAATAGTATAAGAGTTGGAAATTCATGAGGGTGGATGACGGAAAATAATTATTTTTCTTTTTATTTCTGGGTATATTTATCAGGTTTGTTAATCATTTTCTAAATCCCTAATAAGGAAGTTTCCATAGCCAATAATAGGATTTCTTCAAGAGTTGAATTTAAATTATCAAAGTTACCGTCGCGTTTCGGCCCGTTTATATATCCCTGGGAATATACGTGAATGATATTCGAAAACTTTCTGAGCAGGAGTGGTACTGAGTAGTTGGTGTTCTATCCTCATCGCACAATTTTAAAGCGTACGTGCTCTTTATCTCACTCGCACATCGCTCCGTCCTTGTCGTACGCCGTTCTAGAATGCGCCATCGCCAAAGGGGTATAACCAGCCATGATATCGCCTAAAAACGAGGTTTTTAAAAAGTGTACCAAACAGGTTTGCTCCTTAACAGCCTGAAAAAAAATTCAGCTTCCTGAAAGCGAGAGTAACTTTATGTGAATTCCAATTTTCTGGTAAGTAATGGAGCCTCTCTTGAATCGGTCATAATTTGGCTGAAAACGTCTATAACTTGAAGAAAAATCGATAAACATCTCATTCAACCCGTTTTCGTAACAATATGAATGTCGAATGATTTCCCACTATTTTCATTACGAAAGAAAATATGTATCGCATGATTGATTATGTGGTGAGGAAACCTAATTGGTATAATAAATCTGAATTAATGAAATCAAAATAAAATCGAGGACTGTATTGGGAAAACGGGTGATAAATTATCTACAATTAGGTCCTCAATGACATAGTATTTATAAGTCTTTATAAGCTAAATTAATATACTTTATAGGTATACATAACATTAACAATAAGTTAAATCTTGCAGAGGTGTTGAGGTATAACTAAATCTTTCATATAACATTAATTTATGCAAATAGTGATAATTATGCTTGTGATATTTGGTTATAATACACCGTCACAAATCGCCACAATCCCCGCTGTTGCAGGAGATATGTAATAATAGTTAAATAGAAATAAATATTATATTTTCATGAACTAATTCCACTATTCATAGTAGCAAAATAACTACGCTAAATGAACGAAAAAGAACGAATTTATCAATAGAGTGGTTACTATCGAGGTAATGAGGCGACATTGTGGCGATAATGCTGCACGAAAAAATATCTCCGTTTAAGGATTAAGTTGAAAAATCTTTTGAAATAACGAGTGTAACAGCTGAAGAGGTAGTTTTTACATTTATTCTCTCGGCTAAGAGCTCGGAGCTAATGGCGACATTGTTTGAGCTTATTTTTCCTGCATGTAGGATTTGCTCCGGTAATTTAAATTAAAAAGCATTCTGCAAGCAGGATATTGCAGTGTTCTATATTATTGTAGTTCAAGGAATTCATAAATTTAATTGGGATCTTGGTTCGAACATAATACAAATTGAAATGTGTTGTCTACGAAGATTGAGGATCAAAGCGTGGCTCTATGTTGTAGTTCGTTGTTTATAGTTTTTATAAATCAAATAAATAAATAAATAAATAATCTACTCAAACAAACTTATTATTTTTTCCTCATTTATAATTCTTGTACCCGTTAATTCCACAATGTTTAAAGAAATATAATTAATAAACTTTCGTTTTTCTTTTTACAAGATGCAGGACTATCATAGTATATAGTATATAGTACCTTTATATTATTCTCATAATATAAAGGTTACTTAAAACACAGTTTATCCCTAGCGGAGTTCGCTTTCGACCATTATAAGGGGGAGATATTGGAATCGTAAATATCTGATAAGGCGATGAAAACCGCTGAGTGGCCAACAAATATTACTGAGGGAAAATTCGTAACTTAGTAGCTTAAACCTTGGAAGTCTTTAAAATCTTTGATGGTTATACTGCAGTAGAGAGAATCTCGAGTGAGAAAATGCTTTAAGTGCCCCTTTTTGAATTTGTGTTCTTTTTTTGGTGCAGCGTATCCAAATCTTGACCAGTCACCGATAGATTAAAACAGAGGAGAAGAGGATGTTGACTTAGTGAACCGAAGGAGAAAGACAATTTTCATATGCTAACATATGCCTTAGTAAAAACAAATGGTGCAAGACTGGTTCGAGATGTTGATGTTATAACGCGATATCTCACCAACATCTCACAAGCAAGTTGGCAAATTAAAAAAAAATCTCGATAGGAATAAAACAAATTGATATGAACATGGTCTCCCGAATTGTATCGACGTTACAATTGTATTGGAAATTAACTTCATGATTTGGGATTTAACCCGAATCGCCGGCTCGAATATGTTCAATATTGTATTGTAAGCAGGTATTCCCAATTTAATTAAACTCATACACATTTTAGAACGTAAATGCTTACTACTCAAGTTCGTTGTGTTGGCTCTTTTCACGTAGAATACTGAAAAAATTTCATATTTATTAACATTATGATTTTGTTGACTAACATTTTCAAATTAACTGTGTTTTAGGTATATTAAATTCCTGTTTTAAAAAAAATTAAACCGACTTTAAATTGTAGAAAAATATAGATCCCGGAGTAATGCATTGATATACACACACATTAGCGCCGTATTAATCCTTTCTTTTTATGGAAGTTTCGAAGTCGAAACTAGTGCGTTAAGCAAAATTCTGGCACTTTTTGACCATTATGCACAAATCTGGTTCATATTATAGTGGAATAATTTCGGTCTCGATAGAAGTCCGTTTTAGATGTTATCAGACTTCAATACAATGGGAAACGTGAAATAAGTGGCTATTTAGCAGCTTTTATATATATAGAGAAACTCCAATATTTGTTCCAATATAAAGACATGCTTACAATAAATCAAATATTAGACGAGTAGGTATCTCTTGGAACAATAACTAATAAATGTTACGGCTGACGAAACCTTTCGCTTATTAAATTAGGAGAGACTGCTAATATCAAACAAAATGTTATGTCTTTATACAGATTACATTTTAGCATTGCCTTAAGACACTTAAATTTATCATATGTAAAGTAAAACGTTAAAAGTATGAGACATAAGTAGCGTCTTTGCAATTAAAATAAGTCCAATGGAAACGTAAATTATTTCTCGTGACTCTATTACACAGGTGCAGGTTAAAACGGACATTAGAGAAAGGTGTTTTATGAAAGATAGGTAGGGCCACATGACTCATGACATGAGTTTTTATCTTATTAAGAAATCTGTCAAATGGTTAAAAAAAATTATTTTTTTATTCAATAACCTTTTTAGCAGATGTTGGAGCCCGTGAACTAAGTCTAGTGAGACCTGTACATCAGGGTACTCCGCTCTTTCATTGGTATAACAAAATAGTAACTTAACTATTTACTAAACTAAGTATACAGGTTTCCATAGTTGAGATTTACAGGTTTACATTTGTACGCACCAGAATGATAATCATAGGGAAGGGATGGATGTGTTGGGAGGTGGAGGGTGGTAGTGTAAAATAGTGTAAGTGCATTGTGGAAATTAAGAATGGTTAAATTTTACTTGAACTAGCAATTCAGTTTCTTCGTAGTTAAGTGAACAAAGCCACTTGGTAATTATGTTTTAATTTCGAATAAAAATTTAGTTTGTTGTATAGCTGACTAGACAGGTAAGAAAATTGGCGTTGTGAGAATTTGGTTTTACATTTATGATATTATTGAACGTTGAACCAAATTTACTTAGGACATTTACCAGCAAAATACATCGGCTGATGCAATTTTGACAGGACGGGGTATTGCGTACGGAATACCTCGCCGCTTTCTTTTATATTGGGGTGCTTAGACGCGACGGAGGTGTAATAGATCATTTTCTATTAATCAGTTTTAAACACTCATCTGATGGTCAATGATAGATTTTTACCATCTTTAATATCTTAAGTGTTATGTGTCTTTCAAAAGACCTGCTATGATCGCGCCAGTTATAAAAAAATAATTAGTTATTTATTAATATATTATGTTCTCGTAATTTATAGAAATGTCAGCCGATGTGAAGTGGTTTTTGGCAAAAGCGCAACTTAAATGATAAGAATATGTTTTCCAGTAAAAATCTTTGTTTCACCAACAGAAATGTAGACCAGATAAGGGTTCTAAAAACAATGGCCGTGGGCGTGTCAGGGTCTCGTAATGGTCAAGTATCCCGTGACAAGGAAAGGGTCGACCCTACTGAGATATAGTGCCGCAATTAATATATGCTTTGCTGCAATGAGTAGACTTTTTATTGGTTTCTATTCTTTGTTTTCACAATATTTAATTTGATTATTAGCAAAATATATTCAAATTCAAATTCGAATTAAAATTAGATCCGTAGCAAGTAAAGCCTACATTTCAATTTCTTCTTGTTTATAAGATTTTTAAATTAATATAGGACTTTATATTTATTAAAATATCTGGTTGTCTGTCGTTGGAACGCTGATGAAAAGCCTTTGAGCCTAATTTTGAGAAAAATTAATCGAGCAGAGATTTTATGAATTCCTGTATTATTATGTGGTATAATGAAACATTTTGTATTATTTTAGTAACAATTTAAACATTTAACTTCAATTTCGCAACTTAATTTCGTTGTTATCTCTGTGTTGTTATAATCAAGCACACATTATGAACTTGATTAAAATTTCACGCATCAGTTATTCACACATGAATCTATCTCTGAAATAAACGGTTCTTTATCATTATAATGTCACTTTTCGGCGCGAAGTTTTACATAATTTTTAATACGATTATTTGCGAAGTGTTTTACTTTTCGTTATTCGAATGCCAAGAACCGACGTTAATTTACAACTTGCGAGATGGACCACGATTGTACGCGGATTACGTGAAGAAGTTCCAGAAAAAATATGATGACGAGGAATATTATACAAGGTATCATAATTTTATGAAAACGTTGCGTAATATAAATCAGATAAATTTGAGAAGTTCTGAAAAAGTACAGCCAAATAAATATGCAGACTGGTCGGAAAAAGAATGGCAAGAAAATATTGAACAGACAACGAAGATGGATTTCGATCTCAAAATCCAAGTAAAAGAATTCCAGCCAAAGGTGGAGTCATTATTTAAGGACTTAGTTGAATAATTTCATTTCATTAAATTAAATAATTTATTTAAAAAATAACCTTGAAAAAAATATTTACTTTATTGTTTCAATCCTATATTTAATATTTTCAATTCACCCTGGTTATATTTATAGGATGTAGTAACCTCATACCGAAGGTTAAACCTTTTAATTTCAACAAAAGAATTAGTTTTAGTTTTTCAGTGAAGTACTTTGTGTTAGGTACTTGATATTCTAGTCGCAAAGTTGTCATAAATATCAGAAGCCTTCGCTTCGCTCGAACGAACTACATCAAACTGTTTTGTTGATGCGAAAGTTGCTACAATATCCGTCAGTTACGAAATGAACGATTAAGCGAAGTCTGTTTCACGAGTAGTTTTGCTTTCACAATAAATGTCTATTTACATTTTCATGAATATGGATAACTGTAGTGAGTCTCTAAGGTAGAGCTACAAGTCTATAAGGTAAATAAATTTTTCAATTACTGGAAAAGAAGTTTGAAATCAAGTGAGAAGTTCCGTGATTAGTGTCCGTCTCGTGACACGTCCGCTCCTCTTGAACTCTCCCCGACGATTACGCTTCTTGATTTCTTCGCTATTTGTCTCTGAAAACAAAGAAAAAGCATGATTCCTTTTATCTTCGAATTATATACAATTTAGGGGAATCTAAAATCTCTTCGTTTTCTGGAATCGGTGTTTGCGTAATATAATATTATAATATCCTAATAATACAAAAAAATCTGTATAAGTATATATCTGTTGTAATCATTTTTAATTACGTATTGGTAGTACTAAATTGTCTAGATATTACAATAGACTGAATGATAAACTTCAGATTATCCCTGCGAGGTCGTTTAAATATATAAAGAAGCACAGTGAAGATATCTTTGCTTGTATCTTAAAGTACA
Source organism: Pieris melete (assembly GCA_963693345.1). Lineage (NCBI taxonomy): Eukaryota > Metazoa > Arthropoda > Insecta > Lepidoptera > Pieridae > Pieris > Pieris melete. Next base: position 110,925 of record CAVNZK010000306.1, on the reverse strand, counting down.
TTTATTGGAATTTAGGAGCTTCTATTTTGTAGTTATTCTCTAGCGTATAGTCTCAGTGAAAATATTCTGTTGAATTGTCCAATCCCAGTTTATTGCCAGTGTTGTTCTGGTCAATTGAGACTGTGTCCTTTCATTTGCAAAGGGTTACTTTATAGGTTCGGCAACGGGTATTCGTTACAGGGGCACGTAAATGGAAATCCTTCGAAGAGATTAGTAACATGAATTATTCATCCTCTCTTTAAGATTGCATTTGAATGAGGGATGGATCACAAGCTGCATTCGCGGAATATAGAGGCACTTTCTCTACGTTTATACTGCATTTAGAGCTCCATTAGTACTCTATTATTTGAAAGGGTAATGTTTTTATTTAAATACTAAAGCGAAAGTTTTAATATTGTCATTTTTCTTTATAAAATAAATATATTAAATCAGACCAAATAATAGTCACTGTGTAATTTTTGGTCTAAAACTCATCAAAATTACCAGTAATGAAGATATAATTATGCAATTCCAAGAGTAGCACACGGCTTAAAATTTAGCTGAAACATTTTCTAATCAGTCGTTGAGACGAAAAGCGCTTCTAAGTGCAATTTCAACTCAATTCACTTACAAGTGGTATATTACGTGGATATATTAGGAGCTGTATAAAGCCGTAGAATAAATGCCTCCTGAGAACATTAGCGACGGTTTTGTGCGGTCGAATAAATGTGGCTAATTTGCGAAAGCGTTCATCACCAGAAGAAAAGTTTCAACGTTTGAAAGTGCGGTAATTTCGAAGGGAAATTCATGGGATAATCACGTAACCCATATCTCGGCATTCGGATTAGACTAGTTAAGTGTGATTTGTGATATTGATACAATAACTCCCTTTATTTATAAAACGTTTTTAATTTATATTGCTTCTTGTGCCTTCATGGTTGGCACGTCATGGTTTGCTGGAGAGCTGAACGTCACGTGGCCTTAGTGCACATATTAATTCGTTGGCCACGTTCAAAGAGATTCGTCAGACGAAACAACTGTGTACTGCGACGTGCAAATAAAAATAATTAGTTTTGTATATTGTTGCTAAATTATGAAACCTTTTTACTTAGATACCTGACAAACAATTTCAATAAATTTTTAAATTATTTCAATTCCAAACTTACGGAGATATTGTACAAGGTTGGTAAAAAATAATTTTAGTCCAATATTTACACGACTACATTTTTTAGTGTTTCTTGTTATCAGTGTAGCAATAGTCGTAAAATCAAATATTCAACACCCATTTGTTTAGCAGGCAATTATATTTTATCATGCATTATTAACTATATCAATCATAAAATATTACAAATTTTATTGAATTTAAAAATAAAAAAAAATGCATAGAGATATCATTTTTTTTTGGGCAAAGAAAAAAATTCCAATAACATGTGACATCATTTCATTATTATTATTATAAGATTTTTCGCGGTAACGAATTGCGTTGTACGATCGTTATCTATCCCTATCATTTGCTGCGGATATTTAAGTAATAAATCATTCACGATTTGATAACGTCCTTGTGATGGCAAAAGCTCATATCAAATTCGTAATCAATAATTTTTGTGACAGACTTGAGCGGCCTCTGCTAAGCAGAGAGTTTACCGGTAGATCATGGGAAGCCTAATTGTGTGAGCATTCACAACTGTTTTAGATATTTGGACATACCAACACAAACTTACCGAACGTTGAGTGTTTATTAAATTTGAAATAAAAGTTTTCTATAGAATCAGACGTACCTTACTTCTCAATGGGAAACGATATGTAGAAATAATAAATTAACATTTACGCAGTATTCAGTTTTCCTAGACTAAGCAGACGCTTTATGAAATTTCATATAATTCAACCCTTCAAAGGTTGTTTTAATCCGATGAGCTTAACCTACACCGTTAACCTGGTTTATGTTCGAGGCCCAAAATTAAATAAATACCAACGTAAAGATTATGTTAACACGAGACATACATGTAGCTTTAGTTACGTATTTTGAAAATAGAGTTATTACTCTATTGAGTAATTATTACATTTTGCCAGGACGTAATTTGCGTTACGAGTAATCAAACGACACTTTAATTGCAACTCGTGTTTTGCTTCCAATTTTTTATGAGAAAATAATTAACGCTATTTAATTTTTTTTATTATGTTCACAACTCACTGAGATACTTTTAAAGTTTTCAGTGCCAGCAAGTTATTGTTATTTACCAAAGGGAACTAAAGGTGATCTCGAGTAAACCCATTCCTTCATAACGGCGAAGGCTGATCGTAAGGAAGTAATTTAAAAGGGCGTTAAATAACAGTAGACACACCGTCATAAATAAAGCTCACTTCGCAACACTCGATAGAAGACACGCCCTCTAAAGCCACACTCGATCCCAAAGGTTGTAATTTCATGTCTAGGACTTCCTTTTCTTATTTTGTAATGTAAATTTTCCTCTTTCAACGAAGAGCTTTTCGGAAATTTTTCCTTTTATTCAGATTGAATGTTGGATAACGAAAGATTTAATATAGATTCGAATAAATTCTTAGGGGTCGTTATAAACGCGAACGGGTCCGTTTTGTATATTATTTCTGTTAAACTTTTAATTTTTTCATATTTTCCAGATTCAATTATGTTTTAGAGATTTACAGCAGAAGTTATAGTTATAAATTAATGGTATGTTGGTCCGTCCGTAAAATTATATCTTTTGCAAAATGAAATAAGCGCATTGATTCTAATTACTACTTTTGTTCATCCGATGGCCCGACAGTTTCACCTAAGTCGCATTAAGTTATTTAGTTTCTTGTTTTTCTCAACGGATTCAGTTCTTTTAACTTTATAGTTTTCAATCCGTCTTTATTTAATTAAATATGTGAAATTATTGTTTTATAAACATTCCTAAATAATTTGTTTAGATATACAGTTTTGATTTCTTGTTTACAGAAAAAGTACTTTTAAATTCAACTCGTCCGAATAGGAACGTAATTGTCTACGAAAGAAAATGTTTCTATGAAATAGGAATTAACTGCATGTTACTATTTTTATTGCGTACTTCAGTTTGCTATGAAAATAGCTCTTTTATAACTCGCTTTTGTTTTCTAAGTTGTTTGTTTTAAGTTGGCGTTGAATATTTAATTTTTAGATAATAATAGTATGTTAATAAATATCGTTTTGAAAACACTATAGGTACAGTGGTTTATAGAACTGCTTAATCAAAGCTATCTTATTTAAAAAACAAAGCTTTTTTTTAATGTTGCTTTATCTTCCGGATTATACGAACTTATAATAAGACTGTGCTGTCAGATGTAGTCAGAAAAGGTTTTCGTGGTTTTAGCGGTTAAAGTTTCTCTATAATAATAGCGACCTACGACACACCTATACATTTTCAATATATAATTAGCTACAAAATATAAAGTAGAAACAGAAAAGTTGCATATAATATAACATAAATTTTTCCCAAAGTAGTTGTTATGTTTTTTAATTAACAGAACGCAAACGGGCCAGAAGCTCATTTAATGTTGAGTAGCTCCGCTGCCATGGAAGTTGCCAGAAGGCTCATGAGAGTGTTGCAGGCTTTAGAAATACACTTTCAGAGCTAAACGCTAAAGCACAAAGCTACTAGTAATTTTCATATTTAATTAATTTAGGTTATCAATGACTTCAATACATTACATTTTTCATGCTACGTTCTTTAAAAGTACTGTCATAAAATCTTTACTTTAAGACGTTAACATTGACATAAATATAAACAAAATAAAAAATCATCAATCTTAACCTACATAGTAATAATAATAATTAAAGGAATTTAAAACAAATTTAAAAAGTATTGTCCCTGTGGCAGTGCTGTTTAACGCTGGCAGCATTTCCTCGCTGCATTGCGATACTTATTCGTTGAGCGAGGAAAGCACCAGCTCTGGGGTCACTATTACTGCCTTCATAAATATTAATTTATAGCAGCACACTCAATTACAATTCATCAAAATGTTGTATAAAGACGTTAATATAAAAGGTAATAATCTTATCAAATATCATTAAAGAGGCACTATTCTGTCCATTTCACTGATAAATATATTAACATGGTATTGATTATGCCAATTTAGTCAGAGCGAATATTTAGGACCTTCAGCCGTCCATTGGTGACCCGGATTTGAGCTTTATTGTTACATATCAGACTGAATAATAATGCAAATCATAGTGTTAGTAGGTTCGGAAGCTTAGATACGCAAGCCTCAATGAAATGAGGTTGTTAATGTGAGATAAATGTAAATTGGGAGATGAGAAAGAACACAACGTTGCTAATGTCTAAGGAACACCATTTTTACCACCAACACTAAAGGCTTAAAAACTATTTGTGATGTATATAATTATTTATAGAATCTATTTACTTAACAAGTTAAGGCATAACATAATATTATTTTGTCGCTCGCCTTTAAAACCTGTTCGTTTTGTGGTCGTAAATGGGTAGTGTCGCTTTGATGGCTAATAAAGTAACACATCGTAGTGGACTGATTTTGATCAGTTATATGCTAATACTTGAAACATAATTTACGAAGGAATAGACTTGCCCTTTAATTAAAACTTATTATCTTTATTAAAAATATATATTATAGAAACTATAATATAATATTTTACTGAATATATAATATTTTTAGAAATTGTAATCTAAAAACATTAAATGTTACGTAAATCTAATTAATTTCATGAAACTAGGTGCGGCAGGCAAATACTAGTTCATTATTAAAAAGTAAATTTGACCTAATTATAAGTTCCCCATGGTGTGAAGTACGAAAACTCGAAGGGGTCGCTGCTATGACTCATGAGGTATAAATTACTTAGTATTTGACGACTGTTTCAAAGTTCAATGCACTTTTGTTTGGTGCGGGTTGAGTTCGTAGGCGGAGCCAATTAGATCTATGCAATCTGCTTGATTGTTCATTTATGCGAGTTACGTATAATTAATGAAATATATTTATAATCTGCGGATTTGCCATTAGTACACTGTGGCTTTTTATATAATATAAAATATTTAGTTCATACAAATTAGTTCAAACGTTTAGTTAAATTTAACGATAGTTTATAAATAATAAAAAGAAAAGAAGGCATTTGTGTAAAAACAGTTTGTGCTTAAAAATCTATAAATGTTTTCTTGAAATAAAAAGTCCTTACAACTTTTCACTTAACAGTTTAATTTTAGAAAATCCGATTTCACTTAATATATTGTCAAAGTTTAAAAACTTAATCCACTTAAGGACCCTTTTACCGAGATCGCACTGCGCATGTCTTCGCCCTAATGGCACAAGCAAGGGCATTTGCCGTAGAACAGCGGCCGACGTAGCACACTTCGCGTAGCACGAATGGACGCGGTCCCCGCTTTCATTGACGTAGCGAATAACTCGGAATTGTTTTATAAAATACTAACAATTTATAGGGATTTTTTAAAGACAATATTTTAACATAATATATGAGAGACTTTAAAAAGAAAAATTAATTACGGCGGTGGAAAGAAATTGGCACGCAACTTCATTGGTGTTATAAGAACACAAACAATTAGACAGTGTTTTGGAAAAGGATATAATGGATAGTGAACTAATTTAAACTGTGACTTAATTAAGTGTTATTTAAAGTTTTATTATGTAGCTGTAAAAAGCGAAGACAAAATGAAGATCTTTACCTTAGTAGCTGTTTGCGGTGAGTGTTGGTTTTAAAGTTGAGGTTTTTTCTTTAAATAATGTTTAATTAAATAAATACTATCTCTCATAGCTTATGTTTTTGGTAGATATATCTTAAGTTGTATAGGAACCTATTTAATATTACCCTATAGTTTATAATATAAAACAGATCGACAAAAATATTTCAAATACAGTGTTTTATGAGAGTTAATTTAATTTCGAAGTCAATTTCATTAAAAATAAATACAATACAAATAATAAAAATACTAATGAATCTTAATTGAAAAAAAAAATACTTTTTTTTACTAAACTTACATTTATTATTAGGCTCAAGAAGAGTCCATCAATTGTCAATGAAATACAATCTGCTTCCGTCCCATAACTTATCTGGCAGTCGGCCATCATAATTTACATTATTCTTATTTACAAATAGTGTGTTGCAGCAAAATCAACGGTTGGATAAATTGAATTCACGTTTAATTTTATGATCGCAATATAAATATTAATAAATTAAAGACATATATAAGTTTAAAATTGATACGGTTAAGGAATTGTAAAAAAAACCATTCTCCCATGCAACGCAATAAATGAACTGTGAAGAGGAAGGAGGAATGAAGGCTTTTCCTCAACCTAAAGGAAGGATCCTCGACTCGTTTAACCACTGGCCTGTGGCTATGGTTAAGAATGTTAATATCCTAAGTGGCCGGAATAACGTCGTTAGCGCGTTTCAGGGTATGACGCCGTCGCCGTGATTGAAGTCGTAGATTGTAGGAATCTCTACAGAACTGAACGGGATCAAAGTACACCGCATAATAGAATATCTTATTTTACTAGTTTGATAATATTATTTATGACGACACAAAAACACTACAACGACGAAATTACCAGCCATTCTCACTGTAATTCCCGATAATACCTATATCGGAGAATATCGTAGACAATCGGTATAACACAATCGAGAGTTGGCCTCCCGCCAAGCCGCCGACGATTGCGACGATTCCTATTCCTTACGGTTCAATAGAATTAACAATTTAACCTATGATGGCCAATCGCTTTGTTGCTGACCGTTCAAGCTGTTCCTACTTTGAACTTAATCTCGAATAAAACATTTTATTCGCTCACATATAATTATTATTCAGGAGGAATCCATTTGATTTTCACTGCAAGTAAAAGCTACTCTTAATTTACGTAGATGAGACGTATATACTTTAGTCATTATTGCTATATAAAACAACTACATGGAGTCTGGAATAGATAGTATTGCTTAGCTTGGATCGATCTTCGTTACATTGTCAACCGAGTTAATTAAGCAGGTTAGAAATGTAAAATTAATGCCGGTGTCATGTTTCGTTGAAATATGTCTGTCGGTAACTTTATTACTCGGATTACTAAGCCTTGTAAATATTTCAGGTAAATTTCTCATCTTTTAGAAATATATTTAATTAAGTATTCCATCTTCTTATATAATTTAATTACATTAAAAAATTAATATTCACGTTAAAGTATTTACATTAATATTAAGTATTTATATTTCATTATTAGAAAAGCTCGATTTTCCTGACATATTAAATGAATGGAACCCGAAAAAGGAAACTGTTCTCCAATTTTTTAAATTAAAATATGAAATGGAACGAAAATATAAGTTATGTTCGTACAATAGCCGTACTACACACAATCTCAAATATGTAAATTTAAGGCATTATGCAAACTAAATCGAATTTACGACTTCAGTAGAATCTGTTTTGGCATATCCTTACGATCGGCGAGCAGAAACAATAACATATAAGATGGCCTTTGTCACAGGGATATTGGCTTCCATCCAGATTTTACGACTTTTCGCTGCTAATAATATTTTTGAAGACAATTTTATGTTAACACAGTTGTATTTTAGTACCACTGAGGCTTTAGACTTTAGTTCTGTGAGTCTAGATAGCAATCTATACTCTTCACCGCTTTACTAAAGCTAGATTTGATATTATACATGTATAGCTCTGTCAGATTATAAATAATTACTTCTTAATTGTATTTCCTGAACAAACCTCGAACGAAAAAACAATTGCACAAATTCGCTCAAAAGTGAATTTCAATTCAAAATGCGTACACAACTTAACTAATTACATTTGCCTGATCCGCGACGGGTTAATGGTCCATTCATATAATACCGTCAAACTCATCTAGGCAATGTTAATTAAATTATAATAACAGTTTACCGCTTTGTTACGTTATACTGGATGACAATTTTAAATTAAATAAAAGTCAAATACAGATATAAGTTCACAATACCGTGTTCTTTATCAAACATCATGAGGGGAGGAGGAGGAATATCTATTCTAAGAATAGTTTTTCAAAACTGAGGTAGAACAAACTACCTATTAGCACTTCATATTATTAGGCGTATCCGCTCTATTAAACAAAGCAGATTTGTTATATTTTTTTATGTCGAATTTTAGGATAAACGAATATAGTCCTAATAATACAGGATAGAACATGTTTTAGTTTATGTTCATTATCTTGGAAAACAGATATTGTTTGCTATAATTGCTGTAATGGCTAGATTGTAAATCTAGTAATTTTCTCTTTTTGTAGGCACAAAGCCTAAAAAAGGCAGCTCACAAATACACTTATTACGTATGCTTTCCATTAAAGAGTTTAATTTATTTATTTGATTTTTAGCGTTGACCTCGGCGTACAAGATTACTCAACTCAAAGTACCGCTCTACGCGGACCCACGTCGCGCGGCTGAGCTTAGCTGTCACTTTCAAATGGATGACCAGAAGTTGCACTCTGTCAAATGGTACCGAGACATGCACGAGATCTTCCGATATAATCCCTCACAAAAGGCAAGTACATTGACAGTCAATAACATTTCAAAAAGAGTTTTTTTTTACTTCGGAAATATTAGGTCTTTACGTCTACTAACGAAATTACGAGATAGGTTAAAAATAAATTTATCTACCGCAATTTCACAATAACAAAAACTATCTAAAACAAATGACTGAATTTGAAATAAAATGAACATGGCTTTGGAATAAAATTTATTTAAACCTAATAGAATCTACAATTACATAGGTAAATGGTATGTTTTTTTTTAAATTCATTGTTCCTTGAATTTGATGTAAATACAACCCATTAAACTCAGTAGCCTCCGATCCGCCTGTTCAACGTGACCGGTATCATGGTGCAAGGCGGGGAGTGCCAGGCGGAGTGGTGTATGGTGAGGGTGATGCCACCGCCAGTCGCTGCAAGAGCCGCTTACAGCTGTGAAATATCCACTGAGGGCCCCAAGTTCCAGATAGCGCGGCAGACTAAACATATGACTGTTGTCGGTTAGTCAGTTTATACGATTTAAATTTTTTAATTATTACGAGTGTAGGTTAAACAGATAACATAGCCATTATTAACTGGACTTTAAATGCTATTTTTAATAGTATCTGAGAGATAAATTCAAGGAAATTAATATACTTACCTTTCCCTCGCAATATATTTATGAAAATATTATGTATGTATATAAAAATAGTGATAAGTTTACTATAATAGAACATAGGAACAATGTTAATACTCGGAACAAACGCAAGCTGCAATTTCCCGGTACTAGACTATCTAAAGTTAGTAACTCTTTTTTGGGAAAAGAGATACTCTTCTTTAATAAAGTCCCAGAGGCTCTTAATTATCTTATCTCTGCCTTTTAATAAATTTAAGAAATGTATTAAAGAAAAGCTGTGAAAAAGGCTTACTATAAAGTTACCGATTATCTAGTTGATAAAAGGGCCTGGGACTAGTGCTAGACAGGCCACTTCTAATTAATTTGTTTAAAAATATTTGTTTGATGATTTCCAATTTTAAAAGAGTACCGAGGGTTTTTTACGCCGGCTTTTTCTCTCAGTTTGGGATGCCTGCAGTTTCAAATTTAATAATTTAATAAGTGATACCTGTATCTTATGTTCCATAATAAACATATTCTATTTCTATATTTTTTGAAATTATTAAACCAAATATTCCTCTATTTGAGTTCAGAATACTTGTGATTGTTTCCTATTGAAATGTGTTTCTTTTAGCGATGCCAGAGAGAGATCCTGTTATTATTGGAGCTCCAAAATTAGTGAAGCCTGGAGAACAAATACTGCTTAATTGCACCTCGGATTACTCGCTGCCACCTGCCGATATCAATTGGTATATTGATAACGACCTCCAGAAGGTAAATTACAATAAAAACACCTGTGGCGCTATAACCTTTTAGGTCGGGGCCTCAGATGTGTGTATCTGTTTTGAGATCGTTTGTTTTTTCTAACAGGCAAGTAGGATCAGCCTTCTGTGCCTGTAACACGCCATCACACACGGTCTACGGCCATCGGTTACTTCACGATGTTCCCCTTTACCGTACGAGCGAGTGTTAAATTCCCTACTCAGAAATGATAGTGAGAATTTTCGAAAAGTGTTTGCTTTTCTCTACCACTTCTTACTGTCCAATAATTATAGTCCTCTTGAATGGGTTGCATTCCAGAGATGCTCCTGTCCGAGCTAACAGTTTGCTCTCATGCTCCCTAATGGAATCAGGAATCCAATCTATTTGGATTAGGCGCTATCGATTACAGCGATTGAGTTTCCCTGTTTTAGGAGCTAATTGATACTAAACAAAGTTTCATTATTATAATTATTAAGCCTTTATTTATTTCAAAACCTTAGGCATACAATATTTACAACATAACAAAAAAAAATATATAAAATATCTTTTTGTTAAAACTCATAACATGCACGCCTGTAGTCTCTCTTATATATAGGTATTCTAAGTATTCTGACAAGCTACGAAGCTTTCTGCTGGTCGTGGTCTCTTTCCCCCACGAGGGCTAGTCGGCTTAGGGGAGGTTTGTAAAATAAAAATAAAGTTTCATTATAACATAAGTTTGTCAATGCCTTAAAATCGGTAAATACGCTGTTCAACATTTCAGACGTAAAACTCTATTTTGTCCAGTTTTATTTTGTTATTTATTAGGTAAGGGTAATTTGTAGTGTTTTATCACTACACATTCCGTGCAATATCCGTCACATTAAATAGCTATTTAAGCCTCGGATGCTTCTAGTTTAGGGCATTTGGAGCGATCTTGATAGCGGAGTCTGTTGAAATAAATTGGCTGCTATTATGTGACTCGAGAACGCTCCATTGGCTTAAGTCTTTGAGCTGTGCTTCGATATTGCGTGAAATGGATAAGACATAATGTGATGAAACTTTACTTGCGTAGTGCACGCGATTTGCAACATTTAATATCCTAAAAAATATAATTTTATTCTTAATATTTACCAAATGTTCAACATTGACAAAAACTTTCAGAGGGAAATTAATGAATCATTGTCAGATAATAGTTTGAAATAGTTTTATACTAACGAATGTCGAGCGTTTTCTGTTTTCTTTCGATGTATTTAGTTTTATCTTTCGATGTTAATTTTATGTATGCGTGTTAATAAGATTCATTTCTTTTTTTTTAAAAAACCCTGAACTGAGCTTCATTCTATATTAATATTACTATTCATTCTATGTGAGTATTATTGTTAGCAAGAGCCGTGGCACCGCACTGAGTTGACCGCACCTCAGGAAGGAGGCCTACGTGCGTCTTGGCGTGTTCTGCGCGTCCCGGTTCCTCCAGCGGAAAGCGGGGCGTTAAGCGTGCGATGCGAAGCCAACCTGCCCGTGGAACCGCCGGTCATTCGCGATGCGGGTGCTGTCCTGACGCTCTACTCTCGTACACAACTCTCGAAATACGTCTCCAGTTCAGGTATGGTATTAAAATAGGGTTCTTCGTATTTATTTATTTTTATTAACCAACTTTATAGGTAGAACTTCCAAAAGTATTATTGTAGTAATAGCATACATACGCAACCGTTTACAAATTGTGCACAAAGATCCATTTGTCATTTTCAAAAGCGGAAAACTTCATTCCTCGGAACTCCATTCGTCGATTCACTTGCGGGGTTTGATAGCCACTTATAAAGCACTCGAATTAAAGGGCGGATGCATACAGTTGCGCTTGTGCACGTTCGCCGGACAACTTTTCGAGATAAGCGATAGTGGCGCGTTTATCCAAGAAGTTTAATGACTTTTCCTTTGCCCTGAATAATGCTCATCCTCACTTGATTTATCTTTTTTAATTCTTGTTTGAAACAAAGCCAAGAATTTTAACCGAAAACAAAACGCATTGAAAGGGTTTTGTTTGGACGGTGCGCAGAGAAAATAGTGTCATGCAAATGAATTTAAATAGTCCATTCGAAAGTAATTAAAAATGTTCACATCCTTCAATTATATTACGCGGTATGTTGAAGTGAGACTGAGTGACAGCAAGCATTTAACAAATTAAATGCGGATCCACTATGCGAGGTCTGAACGAAACTTAATGTTATTTGATTTCTGTTACTTTTCAAGTTCTAGTTTATTTAATTTGTTTTTCAATGCCTACGTTTTAAATTTAAAGGACGGATAGGATCTTTCGTGCCGGCGTAAAGACTAAAGAACTTATCTTGACAGTGAAGAGTGTGCACTTTTCTTTTCAGGTACAAGCTTGGGATTTCAACTTAGTTTTTTATCGTATTTGTATTCTGTATTGGAGATAAGTTTATGAGGCTCACAATGAACAGGTGATATTAGTGTAACTTTGGCCTAATTGTCCAAACAAAAGAGCGACTTTGCCATTTTTCAAAATAAAAAATATGAATACCACCAGCCAATATTAACCTTCCGGTGCCAAAAGAGAACATAAAATACACCTCTAGTGCTCAAATATTCAAAAGCCACTCAAATATTAACAACGACAGTAAGGCATCTGAGCCAATCCTATATTTGATTGACTTTTGTGCATTTGGTCTTTAGATACGTAATATAAGGTTATAGTATCACTATGTGTAAAATTGTACAGTAATATTATGTTGTGACTTAGACAAAATTTATTTTTTGTATATGGAGCTGGAGCGATTTATTTGATATCTTCAGTGCACTATTTAGTTGTCATAAGTATTGATGTTTCTATTTATAATAATTAAATAAAAGGCATTTTCTCTTATCCTATTGAAAATTATCTTATTGTTTTTTTATATATGAAATTTTGAACACGTAAACTGCGAGAAAAAACACGCTGCTTGTATCACATCATATCTTATAATAAAACCTCGTTGTTTTTACTTCGAAAAGTATCTTATTAATACTGAGTAGTTGGCGTAACCCTCGGACTTGAATTATATAACTGCATTCACAAATTAATGTCAACAACGTCAGCTTTAGAACTCTAAATTTATTTTAAAGAATATTTCGCCAATAAGCCTCCCTCCCTCATAGGAAAGCCAATATATACTCGCTTAACATTTTTAATTACAAATTTATATTTATCTTCTTACTTTTACACCTCTAATATACTTTAGTTAACCGTTTTTTGTTTGTTTATTTTGTTTTTACTTTAATGATAATTTTCGGAGTTTTTCTATATCATAAATTAGTATTACAATTAAATTTAATCTATGGCTGTGTTTCACAAAAGTCAATTCTCTGCACGATATTGTTTGCAACATTTCATCTCTATAAAAAATGTAAACTTTTGTTAAATTAATTTGAATAAAAGGTAAATAAAAATAATATAAAGATTGTGTGTATTTATTATTTTTAAATGTAACCTGTCAAATATTTCGTAAGCTCTTGAGGTAACAAGGAACTATATCGGCGTTAACATGACGTTGACTTTAAATATTACAGTTTCGAAATTGTTAAGAAGAACAAAGACTTATTATAATACACCTAATTCCTATCGTAATATTAGGGACAATACTAGTATTGACCCTAATATTACGATTATTATTAGTGCTAGTACTATCTAGCTATCAGCTTACTGAGCTTTTCTGGGGAATAATCTGTCCTAACCGATTTTTCATTCATGAGCCATACATATTCAGTGGTGTCGCCTTCAGGGCTTCACAATAGATTGCTTTGACGTCACTACAAATAGTGATGTAAATTGAGTCAAATCACCTTTGCTATTAATATACTAGTCCAAGATCCCAGGGCCGCCAGACGTCACGTATTTTCTGACGGATGAAATGTGGACGATTGGGTAGTGTTAGTATGTACTATGATCGTATGCCTACCTGCTAGCTTGGTCAAACGGCCAAGTTCCGGGTATCAGGTAATCAAGGTACACAAAACCATTACTTACTTCACGTAAATTCTCATGGCTGATTTTTATATATTATGTTTTCGAGTGTAATCCCACTCACAGAGATATTAAAATTTAGTTTAGGGGATGAGTGGCCCCTTGGATCAGTCTGTCTTCTTGTCAAAGCTTTTAAAATAGTTGTCGGATGAACATATATAAAAATGGAGCGTCAGAATTTACGTGAAGTTGACTAATTATTTTGAGACCCTTAAAGCGTCTGTCAAGCAATATGGCCGACGGAAAGTGTCTGGGAGTATTGACAATTTATTTTTAACTATACACTCGAAAACATATATAAAAATCAGCCATGAGAATTTACGTGAAGTAAGTAATGGTTTTGTGTACCTTGATTACCTGATACCCGGAAATTGGCCGTTTGACCAAGCTAGCAGGTAGGCATACGATCATAGTACATACTAACACTACCCAATCGTCCACATTTCATCCGTCAGAAAATACGTGACGTCTGGCGGCCCTGGGATCTTGCTCTATACGGATCAGATAATATAGCGTTTCACAATACTGAAACAGAATAAGCATAACGTTATGTTAAGAAATTAGTAAGAGACCCCTAAAACATAATAGCGTAGGTATCATATTGCAACTAAAAGTAATATTTAACAGGTCAAGAAAATGAACCAATTCGGCCCAGTGTTTAAAGTTATGAAATGCAGCATTTGCGAAAATTTGGCTAAAACCTCACGACAAAACAATGTATTGAAAATTTGTTAAAACAAAACACCCTTCAAGAGGGCAAGTATGTATCATACTATTGATATAACATTAATTAATATTTCCGCCAAATGTGTAAATTTTTCCACTTTGGTGCGTAAAGCGCCACAAGTGTGAGGTTCCATCTGGCGAGCTTCCAGCACACATCCTGTCAACGAACCAAAATTCGCCTTTCGCAAACATTTTCCTACCTACAGACTTTGCTGTAAAACTTTGTAAAGGATCGTAGGAAGGTAGAGAGTATTTTTAATGTCCGTGACATTGAATGGAATAGTAAATAAAGAATCTTAATTGAACATAACTTTGAATGTCATAAACATTTCAACGCCAGTTCCAACTCTTCGAAACTCCGTGAAAATCCTCATTTGCTTTGAAACGGTTTCGTAATGAATCAACACCAGCGTATGAAATACACAATGTAAATAACAATTCTATACTTTTAAATATTATATGTAAATATACTAATATACTTTTGAATCATTCATAAAAAATTCAATAATAATATTTTGATTAAGAATGCTATTTTTGTCTTTTTATTTCCCAAAAAAGAAGTTAATATCGTCCAATAACGGTCCAGGCTAAAACAAAGAGCTCGGGATTTTATTAAAGTCGTTATAACGGAAAATATTCCAACTTCAACTCGCGGTTCGCGTGCAAATTCAAAAATTACGGAATAAATGAGATAAAACGCGAAAAACATCTCGAAAACCAATTACAAGTGAAAGGAGCAGAGCTTCAACTATAAAATATTAGCATCCAAACGAGGGCGGAGCGACGAAAGATGGAAATGCAAATGCTGCACACTCTCCGGTCGACTCTAAAAGGTCACTATCAACCTACTGATAATGTTGTTGGTGACATCAATTTTTATTTACATATCTGCAAAATGTCATCTGCCATCAAACCTCAACTTGGACTTTGTTCTACCCAATTTACATAAGAAATGAGCTAGAGCTCCGCGGTTCTTTAAATGAGGCTTGAACTTAAGATATCTGCATATAAAGAAAACAAACAAGTTATATTACTTAAATTAATCCATCCTCCTCCTGATAATGTTGGCCAATTCGCTAATTATTGGTTAACAAAGCATTCCATTCACGATCGTTCATTCAATACACACTCCATATAAGAAGATTTCCACAGCACTTCAGTTAGGCAGATCTCTTCTAGGCTACTCTAGGCTTTATTGAAAAGGGGCTGAAGATATCAAAATGCATAAGTATGTTCTTTATTAAGTTTTCATAGCTATCGGACTAAATCGGACACAAACGGAGTATAGCGAGGGGAGGCGCTACACCGAAAGATTACGTCCCGGGCAATTTTTTCTCATATGGAAATTCTATAGAGCAGTAAAATTATATTTAAATTATACAAGTTTACACATATTTATGTGCTTAAGAGATATATAATAAAATATTTCTTAATCTAAAACGTAAAAAAACTATTTTTACTATTTTTCACAAAAGCAGGTCCAGTCCAGTCCAACTATCAAACATTAAACCGAATGCCATATTTATGTAGAATATGCCACTAGACGTTATTTGTGTTTTTTTATTATAAATTTATTTTCTCCCATATGAGTAAAACATATTCATCGCACTGCACAAAGGCGGGTTGTAAGAGCGCAACAAAATGGCCTGACCACTTTCTCGTATAATTGACGTATGTCGTAAACCAGAGGTTGGTTACTGCACCTCAGGAATTCCTTCATCGGTCGTATGCCCGGGCTCTTAAAGGGCCATTGAGAGAGACTTGAGCGTTCTCAAATCAATATAAGGTCCATGATTTCTCAGTAATATTTTTAATCTTATTAAAATGGAGATGCGCACAAATACGTTCTTGCATAAATTAACGGTTTTGGCGAAAAATGTAATTGAAGGCGACTCAAACATTACTTACTTGCCGTAACAAGTATGAACCTAAGTAGAATCCGCGAAGTGTACAGGAGTTATAAAGAAGTCGGAAGAAGGAAAACGAACTACGTATACTAAAAGAATAATATTTTCTATTAATAAGAGCACAGCCGGGGTTAGAATGCACAACCTCAAGACATCAAGGTTGAAGATCACATGCCCAACTCTATTCTAAAAGTTAAAAAATATAATGTTATATTATGTCTAAGTAAATAAATAAATAAAAAATCATTTAATGACATAGGTAACATAATGTACATTTATGACTTGTGACGAATTTATTGTGAGGCGTACTCCAACTGTAATAAAGTTGGAGTACGCCTGTCTAATCTGGAATCCCTATTACGTCGCATTATATATGTCGCACAACTGGAGGCTGTACAAAAGACATTTTTACGTATTTTAAATTATCGCATGAATGGTGGTAGTATTACTGTCTGAGTACTTGGCGTAATTTGATCGAACTGATACCATTTAATTTTCCTGCCAGATCTCTACGCTCGCACAGAACTTTTAACCTTTCGACTTCCAGAACCAACATTGGGTTCCGTGACCCTCTTCACAGAATGTGTTCTACCTTGGATTCTGCCACTAATGTCGACCCTTTTTCGCACTCCTCTCCTGCTTCATTTAAGAATTAAAGAATT
This sequence comes from Pieris melete, assembly GCA_963693345.1. Taxonomy (NCBI): domain Eukaryota; kingdom Metazoa; phylum Arthropoda; class Insecta; order Lepidoptera; family Pieridae; genus Pieris; species Pieris melete. Next base: position 93,786 of record CAVNZK010000306.1, on the reverse strand, counting down.
AAAGTTAAAACTATTAATGTCCTAAGCCTTGTAGCTTCCCTTTTTATTATAGCTACTAGTTTGTTTGTCGTTCTCCTAATTTATATGACGGAGCATTCCTAGCGCCATCTGTTAAGAAATACGTTGGAACGAGATTTGACAATTGTCAGTCTTGCGGAGTGTCGTTCGTTTGCGACGAATCGCTTTTGTTCCGAGTAATCTTGTGCCTTGTTGTTTTAAAACAAATTAAAAGTGATTGATTAAGTAATTCCCTAATTACTAGTTGCAGCAAGCAAGGAAGATACTTTATGTGGTTTAGTAACTTTTGATTGTGCCTTTGGTGATTCTTTTGTTCCTACCCACATTACAACTTATTGAAGACATAGCTGATTCTGATGATGAAGGGCATCCGCCCAGATATAAATTTTGTGCTATCATGTTTTGTCTTGTATTGCTTTGTTTTATATTTTTTTTTATAAGTGAACTTTTTTGTGGATATGTCCAATGTATTTATTTTATGTTTTACTTTTTTTACTGTATAGAGATGTATCTGTTTAGTTTCCTTAATAAATAGATAAACTTATTGGATACACAAAAAACCGTTATTTATCCAATCTTCACAAATATTAATACGAGATACGATCGTCGAAGCATCATCCGACGATATTAAATAACAGCCTTTAATTATATCTCAGCTAGACCATTCAGTGGTTATAACTTTTAATAAACTTTAATTGGACTCCATCTCTCCGGTTTTCAGTATTAAATTATCCTTCGTAGATATTATGGAGGTTTGAACAGTGTAAATATGATATTCTCTCACTTCGTTGTTTAGAGCTTAATAGAAAGTCTAAGAGTATTAATTTTGCCCATTTCAATGATATTTGCCTTAATTAAAATAGTGTTTTGTTTAATTTCGTTATCTGTGGGTTGACTTAAAGAATCTGTATAGAAGGAAGAATTTATTATTATTATTATTATTAAACATAAAACTTTCGTATAGCGAACGAATTACAACATTCGATCTTATAATCCCTGTGCTCTGATAATTAAGTTTTTAATACAAACAACCATCACAATTCTTCAACGTTTTCTTGATTATGTAAAAGGGTAACTTGCTCAACTTAATTTTAACTTAACTCAAAAGGAGATTTTAATGAATGTAAAAACTTTTGTTAATTATCACCGTGATTTCGAATACAACACAAAATCTGTGGCTTTTGTTAAATAGAAAGGATATCTTTTATCTTTGAATTTACTAAGCTATAAAAAAGAAGTGACTGAAAATTAAAATACCTCTTTGTCTTTTAATACTTCTGTTACGAATAAAATATATAAAAGATCCATTGTAACTTGTTTTAGAAACAAATGTCTGCTCGTTTGTCGATTCGATAATCGATTTCGATTTGGTCCCGATTAAGCGACGCGTCGAGGCTGGGCGCAATTTTAAATGGCTGCGGCGAGGTCCCCCTATTAGGTACATTTGATTTCCCGAAATTCAGTAAAGCGTTAGTGTCGGCCGACGTTGCCCATTCATTTAGCCTTTCCATTAAAAGGGTGCTTTTAACTGCGGCAAATTTATGCGATGGACGGCGCTGCAGGACAGATTACAGACTAGTGTCCGCCGTTTCCGGATACGAATAATCGTGTGTTTGTATTACCTGGAAGCTAGATTTCCTTGGAACTGTTACATTGTTATAGTAGGTATATTCTAGATAACAATTTAAAGCTAAAAGAGTATAACGAGTATCTTTGCCTTTATGAAGTGTCGTAATTCTTGACAGATGTACCAATTACGATAAAGACTATAAGGACTTAAGTGTTTATGTAAAATAGACAGTGACGGTGAGTTGAATAAATTGAGATGACGAGAAACTGCTTATATTTATGCACAATACCTACATGTAATTATGTATTATGTAATGTACACAGATGTCACGGGTTCGCGACCCGCAACTGTTTGTGCAACTCCAAAATACTTATTTGTTTTGGTTGATGGTGACCGGGATTTATATGTTCTTCCCGATACAAAGGTTTTCCTTATTACAGCTTTTGTTCAATAATAATTTACAACCCAATATGGTTTTTAAAGGAATTATCTGAGGTCATTTGAAATCGCCTCGACTTATTAAATGGTTAAGAAATCCGAATGATCATGACGTCATCACCTACTTTTTAATATATAAAATTCTTCTGTCACGGGGTGCGTAATCGAACTCCTCCGAAACGGCTCGACCGATTTTGATGAAATTTTTGTGCTTATCCGGTATCTATGAGTATCGGCCAACATCTATTTTTCATCCCCCTAAATGTTAGGGGTAGTCCACCCCTAAATTTTATTTTTTATTTTTTAGACAAAATTTTTAATTTCTATTTTTTTATTATACAACATTAAAAAATACATACAACTCCTAATTTTCATCGCTCTACGATCAACCCCTATTTTTAATTATAAATGATGGCAAAACGACGTTTGCCGGATCAGCAAGTTATGATATAATTTTTTTAGATCTAAGGAAAGATCAAACTCTACAAATCGCAACTCCTGTTTCACGGATCACGAATAATAAGAAGCGATAATAATATCACATGATCTTTGCTTTAATAACAATAAATATCAAAATAAAACAATGAAATCTATAGTCACTTTGTCTTTCTTCAAATGTAATGATTAATTGCTTCATCAAATCGCTAAAGGTAAGCTAATAACAAAAAAAACAATTTGATCGACTTTAACTAAAATTAATGAAACTTACTTTCATCCACAGTGGACACTTAATTAAATGCGCGAAAGAAAAACTTAAACATGACAAAAGATACAGGCTTTATCAAAATCCAAGAGACAAAGAAAAAAAATAATAAATTTTATGTCAGTACAAGAATAGATTAAATTTTTATTACCTGGAAGCTCTGAGCGTTCGTAGAGCAATCGTCGACTTCCTTTTTAAACTAATTAACGTCATTGTGGGTTGCCCGGAAACGTTAGATCTTATATCCATACAAGTACCTCGGTTCGCAAACTGCTTCTTCAATCGAAGATGCTTCCACCACATCGTCGAACAAACGTTGGCAGAAGCTCTCCACTTAATAGATTATGTCGCTACCATAATGGCATTGCACAGAGTGACGTGTTTCATGGTTCTCTGTACTCAGCTTAAAGTATAATTAGGAACCAGTACTCTCAATTCTTAACATAATTTGTGTTTTTTTTATTGTTGTTTTTGTTCTTTCTTTTTTGTACTACATATAACTAAATTTTGCTGAACGTGTCCACAAATTATAGGAAAATGTGTTTGGCCTAATTTTAAGGTAAAAAAAAACTATGTAGTACATGCGTATTTAGGTTTTTTTAGTTTTTTCTGTTCCTGTTTAGTTTTTTTTTCTAAATAACAAATGTAATATGTATTTTTGCACTTCTTGCCTACCTTACCTAATTTAATACATTTTTTTTTTCCTCACGGAGGTTGACTAAAAGAGATCGCTCGAAAGCGATAAGGCCGCCAATTGCCCTCCTTTTCATTAAAAGAAGTGTTAATAAATGTATAAATAAATAAATTTAAAATTATGTAAACAGTGGAAGACACAGCCCTTTAATTTTCAGATGAATGCCCTTCCCATTCAGCCTCTTTGTTGTGAGTTTCGGTTCAAAGGCATCTACCGATTGCGAGATTTAAGGACAGTTGTAATATTGTTTTTAATAAGGCGGGGTGGGGTATTAATGTAAGAACATTGTGAGCCTTTGCTTCATGGTAGATCGACAACAGAGTTTATTAAAAGTATAGATTATATATTATTTTTTTACAGGCCGAGGAAATTTTAGTTTAAATACCTAACAAATAATAATAAACGGCAAAATTAACTCGTTAAATTAGCTACATTTAAAAAACAAATTGAAAGAGAGTTTGTTCTGTCATATCGCGAATAATTACGCCTCCTTCTCACAATAGAGCCTCCGACCTGATTGATGGTACCGGAGATTGCATGTCAGGATTACATCTGCGGAGGATGTAGGGATTATTTAGCTGCTACCGGAGGGTTGAAAAAACGTGGCCTCGGCGCAGCCTTCGTGACGCCGAGACAAACGTTATCTAGTCGTATGACGGTGATTTCCTCATCCTTTAAGTGGATGAAAACAAATATATAAGTTGGAGAGGTTGAAGGGTATAAGAGTATTTTACGTTACTTTATATATTTTCCAAACAAATTGTAGTTTATTAAGTACAATGCGAATATGTGACTTCTAAATGAAGTCCGTGTTTGTGAGTTAATAAACAGACATTGTCAATGATTAAAACGGGCGACGAAGCGTTTCCAATCTACTTTATTCAAAATCCAATCAGAGTAAACCATTCCACTTATTCCTATAATCAAATAGGGATAATAGGAGGCTAACAAAGGAGCAGGGTTAAAAGGTAGTCGAAGTTCTTTCCGTTTAATAAACATACAGATCCTCCTTACTCCGGGCCACATCTGGCACTTGGTGAATTATGTTGGCGAAATTCAATCATCTTTACTAAACCAGCTGGCTTCTTACTTTTTTATAGTTTAGCTTTACTAGTGATCAACTTAAAGTTGTCACTTTGGCTTTCTAAAACATTTGTGCAACTACCTGAAACACGTTGTATGTTAATATTGCTATGTTATTAATATTGATATGTTTATATTTATATACACAGTGTTACTACACATGAATAATTCTTAGGATATATCATCAAAACGATATATAAGACAGACAAATAACGTACGTTTTACTTAAAAAAAAACGGAATTCGGGGTAATTTGATACTATTATAATCTAAGTTTGTTTCACCATGTGCCCGGTTGGCTGACGACTTTAAAAAAGCCACTGGTCCTCTGTGGCAAAGACTTGCCAGGGATTGGAAGAAATGGAAACAGCTGGAGGAGGCCTACAAAGGCAAGCTGTACAAGAGGACAGCTGTGCTTGTTGAACTTTTTTTTCATATACATTTATATGTTGTTCTCTTGTATTAGTTGAAATAAAGGCTTTGAATCTTGAATCTAGATAATCTAAGTTTGACAATTCCAATAAAAATATTTGTATAATTGTGGAAAAAGGACAAAATGACAGCGTTTCTAAAGTTGGCGTGAAAAGCTCTAACATTTCGTCAATTGTCTAAGTGCTGTGACTTTCTAAGTGCTATCGTTCGAAAGCCATTCCCCAACTGCTATTATAAACTACTTATCTATTGCATTTCCTATCTCGTTTACTCTTCGCATTGGAGCACTCGCCCGAAAGTTCACGTGAGAATATTCCGAACTTTCAAGTTGAGATAGGAAAGTATTACTGCACCAACTTGTTACGAGAGAATCGTATCTTCTTTGTAAACGCGATTTCACTTTTAATTAAGATTCATTATGATTAATATGAAAAATTAGCAAGACCGCTTTTATTTAGTAATTTACATCGATTAACCTTTATAGAATGACATACTTAATGAATATTTAGAAGAGAAATGTTTCACACATTTTCGGTCCATTTAATGTAGCGGTGGTCAGCTTTCTACACCTTGTGTAAAGAGTTTTGAGATGAATTCTGAGCTCGTGCAACGAAAAATTCTAAAGGTAAGGCCACGACAAAGAATTTTTATTTTACTTTTTTAAGATTTAGTCGTTAAATTTACAAGGTTTATCGAAACAGCAGTTGACAGTGTGACACACACAGTGAAACACACTTAGCAAAAACCTGTCGAGTTAGATTGACAAAATTTATTTAGTAAGGTACGTAATACTTGAACATGTATCTCTATCTCTTAGAGATAAATTCAAGGAAATTAATATACTTACCTTTCCCTCGCAAAATATTTATGAAAATATTATGTATGTATATAAAAATAGTGATAAGTTTACTAGAATAGAACATAAGAACATAGGTTCATACTCGGAACAAACGCAGGCTGCAATTTCCCCGTACTAGACTATCTGAAGTTAGTAACTCTTTTTTGGGAAAACGGATACTCTTCTTTAATAAAATCCCAGAGGCTCTTCTATCTCTGCCTTTTAATAAATTTAAGAAATGTTTTAAAGAAAAGCTGTGAAAAAGGCTTACTATAAAGTTACCGATTATCTAGTTGATAAAAGGGCCTGGGACTAGTGCTAGACAGGCCACTTTTAATTGATTTTCCGATATTTGTTTTAAAATAAGTGTTGTTTGATGATTTGCTGTTTTAAAAGAGTACCGAGAGTTTTTTACGCCGGATTTTTCTCTCGGCCGTGGGACGTGGAATAAGTGAAACCCCTGCGATTCTGTATCTCACTTTTCGAACTCACACAGCGGTCTTCGCATCGGCGGTCGCTCTCAAATCAGTCGTGAAGCAGTCATTTTATGATTTGGCATTCTGAAAAGGTGGGAGCTTGTAGTTTATTGTTTATCAGAATGCCAAATCATAAAATGACTGCTTCACGACTGATTTGAGAGCGACTGCCGATGCGAAAACCGCTGTGTGAGTTCGAAAAGTGAGCTACAGAATCGCAGGGCTGTATCTTATGTTCCATAATAAACATATTTTATTTGTATTTTATTTAATTAATGTAGGTTAACTATTACCAGTAATCTTCTAAATTAGTTAGGTTCGTGAATGTTTTTTTTTATTTTAATTATTTACAATGCTTTGGAAAATCACTGAGAAGTTTTAACGGAACCATTCCTTAAACAGAGAATTGTCTTTCGAAGCACGATTTGGCTTATACTCGTAAATCACCTTCGAAAAATTCCACGAGTAAAGCACATCACGCTGTTAACTTTCACAATTACTTTTTACTCGGCTGCTATTAGGGGTATGGGGCTATAGCCTATAATGAGGGGTATAATGAATTGATCGTAATTTTAATTTACGATGTCTTCATGCTCTTTGCTAGGTGAAAATATAGGCTGTTATTAAATATTAATAAAGTATATATTTTGTAATTAAAATTTTAACTAGTGAGTTTACAAAAATGTACTTGCGATTTAACGATATGGGCCAATGAGAGTGAGGAAATGCTATTCGGTATATATATTGTAACTGTATACAACGGTGGATTTATTAAACGTCAGTTTGCAATTTATTGGGATATGGTTAATCTTCGCTACAATGTTATCAGCGCAGGTGCACATGCTCCACGTAGCCAAGGATCTCGTCGAATTGATGTTTCGAGCCGGCCATTGTAGTTTCGGTATGGTATGGTATGGTTTGTGGACTCGTTTTCCGCACTTAGACGCTCACTAGGTCCGTTGTACGTGAGCCCTGGCTAACTAAGCCAGCCTAACTCCTTCCAGAAGCACAGAAGCTTCCTGGGCACTTCGCAGGCTTCTCGGAGCGACCTCACTGTTCCGAGGATTTCTGTACGTTGTTTAGCCACAGCCTCGCACTCCAGGACTACGTGGGTGACTGTTTCCTCTGCGTTGAAACAGCCTCTGCACATGGGGCTGTCTGTCGCGCCTAGGACATAAAGGTGTTTATTAAGGAGGCAATGGCCCGTGATTGTCCCTATCATTATTTTGAGGTTATTTCTGGTTAGATTTAAAAGTTGTTTAGTCATTCTTGTGTTAGTCGCTGGCAGAACCAGTTTGGATTGCCTGCAGTCCACACTTGATGACCAACGTTGGTGCTGGAGTTCCTCAGATCTCTGGCGAATCCATGTTCGCACTTGCGAGAAGGGCAAGGGTAGGAGCGGATACGGGCCTGCCGGCAACATTTCCGAGCCTCTCCTCGCAAGCTCATCGGCTGCGTCATTGCCGAGAGATCCGCTGTGTCCCTTAATCCACTGTAGGGTGACCCTGTTCGTCAGGGCTAATGCCTCCAGTGCATTGTGGCACTCCAGCACCAGTTTGCTGTTTGTCGTGTTACCCCCTAACGCCATCAGCACAGACGCGCTGTCGGATACGAGCTTAATACAAAAGTTATTAACTCCCAACCGCTTTACGCCTCTGGCTGCTTCGGTTAGGGCAACACACTCGCATTGAAAAATCGAACTGTGTATGCCTAGGGGTAGGTATATTTTGATGTTGAGATCTTGAGAGAATATGCCAGCACCGGAGCCGCTCCCTGTCTTTGAGCCATCGGTGTATATACGTAGCTCGTTCGCGGTCGATCGATCACATTCCTCTTCTCTCAGTTGTACATGGTATTTCTTGTTTAGCATGTGTTGATTAACAATCCTATCGCATGGCGCAGCTATTAGCGGTTGGTATTCTATTGCCCTGTTTAGGATCGCTGTGTGTGTGCTGTAATGGTTTTTACCCCATAAATCCAGTACCATAAGCCTGATGGCCGCCTCCTGCTGTATGTGTATGTCAAGGGGTGCAACTTGGAGGGCTAGCTCCAATGCTGAAGTTGGCGTTGTTTTCATGCAACCACTGGCAGCGGACAAGGCAAGCCTTTGGAAGCGCCCAAGTTTAGTTATTACTGTTTGGAGTTCTGTCCTCGGCCACCAGACTAGGGCTCCATAAGCCAGCATTGGCCTGATTACGGCAGTGTAGAGCCATAGCGTAATCTTAGGCGATAAGCCCCATTTGACGCCTAGCATCTTTTTACATTGATAAAAGGCAATCGTGGCCTTGTTTAGTTTATGTTCAAGGTGTTTGTTCCAAAGCAGTTTGCTGTCTAGAATCACACCTAGGTACTTGACGTTTTCTTTTAGCTTTAGTTCTGAGTTGAAGAGTTTTGGTAGCCTGTAAGAGCCAAGAACCCTTCGGTTTGTGAACAAGACTAGTTCCGTTTTTGACGGGTTGACAGATAGCTCGTGCTGATTGCACCATCTCTCAATTACTCTGAAAGCCTTCCTCATACGATCACATAGGGTGCTTTCAAAGTTCCCCGATGTTAGGATAGCTATATCATCCGCATACCCTACTGTGTAGAGATTGATAGCGTTTAGTTCTGTGATGAGCTCATTTACCACTAGGTTCCACAAAAGTGGTGAAAGGACACCGCCTTGTGGGCAACCCCTGCTGACAACACCACGCGTGGTGGTGTTCACGGTGAACTGTATGGCTCGATGTTTCAGCATGTTATTTATCCACTCTGTAAGGGTCGATGGTACTCCACAAGTGACAAGTGCATTGGTGATGCTCGTGAAGTTCGTTTTGTCAAATGCACCTTCAATGTCAATGAATGCGCCGAGGGTTGACTGCTTTATTTTCAGTGAGTTGCCAATGCGGGATACTACGTTATGGAGTGATGATTCTGTTGATTTGCCTGAGCTGTAGGCATGCTGATTAGGATGGAGGAATTTAGCCAATGTTACCCGACTGCGTATCTCCAGGTCTCCCAGTCTCTCCAGTGTTTTGAGGAGAAATGATGTGAGACTGATGGGTCTGAAGGACTTTGCTTGGGTATAGTCCTCTCTTCCTGGTTTAGGTATAAAAATGATTTTTACTTCTCTCCATTTCAGAGGTATATAGCGGTGAGCTATGCAGGCTCGGAATAATGGCACCAGATAGTCCACTATAAGGCTCCCACCCCATCTTAGTAGGCCTGGGAATATCCCGTCCAAGCCCGCAGCTTTGAATGGAAGAAAAGAGTTGATCGCCCATGTTACCTTTTCTCTTGTGACTATTTTGTCAGCTACCTGCCAGTCGGAGTTGACGGTTGCTCTTTCCGCGTATTTCTGCCATGTCTGCTCATTGGCAATTGTACAGCCAGGAAAGTGAGTCGCCAGCAGTAGCTCACATGTTTCTTCGTCAGTTTTTGTATATTTGTTGTCAGGTTTTTTTAGGCAGCCGACCGAGTGATAGGTTTCCCTAGAGAGGCATGATTTCACTCTGTTTGCCTGGTTGTTGTTTTCAATACTAGTGCAGAAGTGTCTCCAGCACTCTTGCTTTCTAGTGCGAAGAAGTTTCTTGAACCGCCGTCTAGCGACTGTATACTTGTCCCAATCCCTAGGCATCATTGTGTTGCCCGCTCTATTGAACAGTTTTCTGACCTTCCGGCGGTGTCTCTCCAGTTCGGGGCACCACCAGTTCTGTTTGCCCCCCCATCTTGGCATGGTGAGGGGGCATGACTGCTCATAGCTTGTCAGAAGTAGGGACGTTAGGTTATTTGCATGTTTGTCGATGTCTTGTGCATCAATTATTGTTGGTAATGTTAGTTTAGCTATCTCGGAGCTGACTAGTTTGTGAAATTTTCCCGAATCAGTTCTCCGAGGTATTCTTCTAGGTTGTGGTTTAGGTAGGTCCCCTTTGATTGCAAAGCGGATCCACCTGTGATCCGAGCATGATAATTCACCAGACACATGCCAGTCATGTATCTGGTCTGACAGGCCTGGCGTTATCAATGTTAAGTCAATTATGGTTTTTGAACGTGCGTTGATAAATGTTGGTTCTGAGCCGCTGTTTGCTAGGATAAGATTATTACTAAGTATGAAATTAAGCATATTCTCACCTCGAGCGTTGGTATTAGCATTACCCCATAGCTTGTGATGTGCATTGGAGTCTGCTGCTATGATGAGCTCCAGTTGCTCCCTCTCGCAGTAGTCGGCTAGAAGACCGAGTTCCGGAGTGGGCACGTCCTCGTCGCCAGGTAGGTAGGCTGACGCCAGGACGATGTCTGGAAGCTCGTTCCTGGGTAACCTAACAACTGTGAGGTCCCTTGAACATAGTTCGTTTATTAGTAATGCTGGTACATGTTTGGGTATTAGTATGCAGGTTCTTGGGTTACTTACGCGGGTGTCCAGTAAGGTTTTACCACCGGTGTTACCCAGGCCGCATATCTTGCCATTCCGGATCCACGGCTCCTGGATCGCGGCGATGGTCTTGGGGTTGTTCTCCAGCAGTCTGCGCAGGGAAGCCGACGCTGTTTGACTATGCTGGAGGTTGGCTTGAATAAGGTCAGTTCGGCGAAGGGGAGGAGCGCAGACAGCTGTCGCTGAGATCACTCCCCCCGGTCTCCTGAAATAACTCCTCATCCGATGTTAATTGTGCCGTCTCCATGGGAACGTGAGTCTTGGTCACTCGGCCACCCGCAGCCTTCTCCGTCAGTGACGTGGAAGGCGTTGGCCTCGGTGTCACCGTCCCCGATGTGCTGGCAATGGCTTGAGGCGGGGCGTCAGCCACCTGCGAGGGTTCATCCCTATCCAGTATGCGGATATAAATGTTCCCCAGCAGATAGTAAACACGCCTGTCTTGTTTCTTAATCGTTACGATCTCGGACTCTGGCACACGGAAGAAGAGAGAGACGCCTGTCGGGTCCTTCGTTCTCCTCTCGTGCGTCAGGGTCCACGATCTGATGTTGTAGTGGCGGTTCTGCCTCAAAATCAGTCTCATCAGGTTCTCCGTGCTGTCAGAATAATCTGGAACGTGTAGTAGGCATGGAACCTTCCTCGGGATTGCTGACTGAGGCCTAACTACCAGCCTGGTGTCTGGTATAGGGTTGGTGATGGCATCGCAGGTACTGGTCAGCCACCTCAACGCGTAGGCGTCCTCGCACCACATTTTCAGGACGCCATCTGCGAAGTGGGCTTTGCCCCGGAACCTGATGTCGTTGGTTTCTTCTGTTAGGGGAGCTGCAAAATCCGCCATTAGCTCGTCATGCAGCTTACCCTGGATTTGTAGGCGGATGGCATCCGCCTGTTCTTGGGTCATGTCAAGGAAGGGCTCGGTCATTACAGCAACACAGAACTCATTAGTTTTGTATGCTGCCGCCGCTTCCGCGTAGCTGGCCGAGGTCCCTCCCACCGTTCGAGGTCGGTTAGGTTTTACCCTTTTCCTTTCCCCAGTCGGTGTAACTGAGTCCTCAGGCCGTACGCGTTTCTGGCCCTTCTCTCGTTCTTTGGTTTTCGGCTTTTTGTTGTTTCCGGGTCTCGTGCTGCACTTGGAGCCGTCAGGCCTTAGCGCGGCATTCGACGCCGTCGGCTTCGGTTCCCACCTCCTGCCACCTGTTGCTCTGCTAGCTCCAGGGGCTGGTTTTGGGTTAACAGTTGGTCCTTGAGCAGCAGCTAACAGCTCCTGCCGTTCTGCCGCCCTTCTGACCTTGTTGAGCCGTCGCCTCATAGATGAGCTCAAAACCATAGTCATGGTCGGTTCCTGTATTGCGGTTTTCAGGGCCGTCATGTCCATGGCTGAGGACGCTGCACCGGGTACATTCACCGTCTCTGACACGGTATTCCGCATCGGTCTGACCGTGGATGCCACACCTTCAGACGCATACAATGCTGTTGCATCATCCAGAGTGGCCTCCTTTGGCTCAACCGACGCAGTTAACCTAGCCGCGACGGAGGACGCTTCCCTCTGCAGTGGTTTTGTCGTTTCTATTGGATTGGGTACGGTCCTGGGTGTAGCCCGGTTTGGCTTGTCCCCAGTCGATTCCCTTTCCTTCGATTCACTGGACGCTGCCGGGATTGGCGCATCCTTGTGAGAAACAGGGGCATCAAAGTGTCGTGCCACTGGCGCCTTGCACCGTGACCCGTCCTGAGACGCAACCCTGTGTTGTTTGTTGTGTTTAATAGTTTTTGAAGCCTCTTTTTCCATGAGGTGTTAGGTAGTAAATTCACCGTCAGAGCTCTCCACCCGCCACGGAGTCCTCAGTCGGGGGCGTCACTTGCTCAGCAAGCAAACGCCAGAGCTACTCCTCCGGTATAGAGCCAGTGCGTAGGAAGGCAGACGCGTCCGCACGCTGCCAGGAAGTACGGAGCTGTTCGCATCACGAGACGATGACGCAAACTCACCCCGAGTTCCGAGCCTCGCCGACGGCCCCCCCCCCACACCCCGACTCTCGCTTGGTAGCCCGCTTATGGGATACCGCAGCCGGTTGACCACAGGTAGCTAGTCCATGGCCTCCCGTGTGAGGGGAAATCCAGACCAAAGAGGCGTGTTGTGTGCAGCGCACAACTGTTCCCGGCGCACTGTCACACTCAACCCCCAGGACTCCTTCATCCCCCCGTACGGGTCCCCGCGCACGGCACAAACACGCGGGAGGTCATTTACTGTCCACCCTCCTATCATTTTGGATGATGAACTTGCAAGGACATGACCTCTCCATCCCTGCAATTAATCGCTTGGTGGTTTCAGTTGCGTCTATTACATAGGGTAATAGACCAAAAACGGGGTCGGCAACCTCGAGAAGGATAGTCCACCAAACTTGCCTTGGGGATCTCAGTGACCTGCACTCCTCCCAAGACCACGCCACCCTACCCATCAGAGGGATGTGGTAGAGTAGGTCTGCACCTGTGTTACCATGCGATGCGAACATGTCGTACTGGGAACCGTAAAAACACAGACCAGACCTTCCCCTAAATTGTAGTTTCGGTTTGATTGACGTTTTAATTAATGCTATATACTGTGTACCAGATACTTCTGATAGTTCTGACCACATTCCAATTACAAATCACTACTGATTGAATTTCAGCCGCCGTAGTATCTATCTATTACTCTGTGTAATTATGCTTGGTTTGATTTCTTTCAGAACTGACACAAATATAACATTAATATAAAAATGGTCTAATAAATGGAACTTCTCTTTTGTAATACAGAGGTAAATCCCTCCGTGTTATCGCAGGAGCACAGTACCACGTATGAAATACAGGATAAGAAACTTAGAGGTGTAACTAAGCTCAGATGATCACTCAGACGTGACGCGAAAAGTTTATTTGTATGAGAAGAATACCAAAATTTCGTCTCGCAGATAACGGTTAAAGGTATTTTAACCTGATAACAGCTTTATATATTATTTCGTATATAAATGCAATTTTTTAAATTAAAGTCGCCCTCAGTACAATCCACGTGATCAAAATAAAATATTCCAAATCATCACAGCATTAAGGTTTTTCATAGAGTAAACCGAGATCGTTAACCATGAAAAGCCTTTTAAAATTCACACACTGCATATTTCTATTTCAAACGGCGATAACAGACACCCGTCATACGTTTGGAATATCCAATCTGAAAAATCCAGCTATAAAAAGAAAGAGAGAAGAGTAATCGATTTTCGAAACAACGGCAGAAGTGACACATTTTATTCACAAATATAATATGATGTGGTTAAAATTTCCTCACAGACATGAGGTCGTATAATCGTATTTTATTAATGAATAAATAAAATATTTACGTGTTAGACAACGATGTAAAGGCATCAGAGGATTATGAATACTTTATACCTTTTAAAATGAAAAGCTTTCCATTGTGAAACTACTGCTTAGGTCTCGCGTAACACGACGTATTTAAGGAAATTATATTTGTATGATAAAGCTTTTTCTAAAACAAAATTTAGATATAAAGCTAACGTGTAAAGTGAGTGGTTTAAATTAATTTCAGTTTGTATGAATGTGTGTGTAAACCTGTAAACGTAATGTATTCATCATACTCTAGTAACGCACTCCATACACCAGAACTATCTCATTTGTTAGTTTTATGGTACTATCGTGTTATAATGTATGAAGTCCTAAGGAATTGAGAGAGTCGAAAGAATACTCTTTGCTAGTATTAAAAAGAGATATTTACTTATATCTTCATTTTGTACGGTAGCTATATGCTGACTATCAGATGTTCAATAGTGATGCGATTCTTAACCATGCTACACTCTTTTGGAGGCTTCTAAGGGAAAAGGGTAAAAAAGATAAAGTTCTTTGAGGAAATGACTTACTCTCCGCCCATTCCTTAGTTATGGGGTATTAGCTATTTGTCTGATGCGATTCCTTTGTAAAAGACATTTGAAAAATCCAATTAATCAACTCTAGAAGCGCGTTTGGTTGTACAAGTGAATAATAAAAGTTTTATTCGCTATAAAAATATATTGATTCAATAAAGATAGATACAAAATCTCACAAATGAACGTGAAAAATACTTGTTTGAAGAATAAAATACAAAGTGGATCATTTCCAAGATCTTTGATTCGGATATTTGAATAAACACTGTTCTCGAGTATCCATGCGTATTGATATAAGGATTTCAGAGTTCAAAGGTACTTTTGTGTCAGAGAAAAACTGCGTGCGCTGTCAGACCCGTATCAATAGGGGATTCTTCTCTGACCATCTTTACCTGTCGAATTTTCATGAATTGCCTGTGAGAGTTGTTATAGTAAATAATTGTATTTATAATAAATTGTACTTTATTTTTGTGAATACAAAAAGTTAACGCTTTTTAATTTGTTATTATTTATCTAGGACAAAGGAAATGAAAGAGTCATTTAAACATTCATATAAAAAGTGATGTTAAAAGATGTGTTTTGTAAATACGTATTTCTTTATCTGTTATGAGAATTTTCGACTTAAACTTTAACTAGCAATCAATCGTAAACAATGATTGATTAATGTTTGCGGTTCATATGGACTGTGGTCCGAATTTGTTTTGACATTATTATATTATTGTTTTTAAGGTAAGGTAGGTAGTCAAAACGCGAGGTCGCGCTGGAGCGTTTTTAAAAAGAATAAAATTTTATTTTTAATTAATATTTAATCAACCGGTTACATTGGTGATTAGCTTAAGACTAACTTAATATCTAATAATCGAGACTGGGAGCTAGACAGTCCGTCAGCATATTTCATGAGAACACGCGTGGGTGTTTCCGTTTAAAGATTAGGAAATATGTCTTGTGACTGTATAACTCCTCTCTCCTTAGAATCGAGATTATCCTCAGGGTTTGGATGATCTCGAATATTCTGTTTAGGTTGAAACATAATTTTCTTAATTCTATTTTTAAATGCTATTAAAATGACACATGTCATGAGTAAAAAACTTATTACTATATTAATTATACCAAAGAACCATTGATTTAATTCACTTTCACTAACACTTGTAGGAACACTATTTTTCACCAAAAGGTTTAAGAGTTGAACGTCTGCAAGGTCAATTCCATCTAAATTCAGATGCTTGTTCTGTGACTTAATTTCGCTGGAGATTAACGGTAGGTTTACAATTGGGAATCGGGTAAACGCGATATCGTGTCCCTGGTGTTCGTTTCTTTTCAAGTTGAAATCCTTGATTCTTATCGAACAATCATCATCTAGGGTTAACAGGTAAGTGCCCATTAATGGCTCATGTGAAACGTCGTTGTCACACATTTTAGATATAATGGTTTCTATTCTAGAAAATATTATCCAATGATTTTGTTGTACTAAATAAATCTTGACATCTTCGATTAGAACGGGCACAGGACGACATGAAGATGTGTTGGGGGAAAAATTCATTAGTGTAGTAATACATTCGTCCTTCAATATCGGTGCAGTTTCAAATTCAGGACATAAAAATCGGTTTTCATCTATTTCTTGGCATGGTTGTGAGAGCGGCTCGACTTTCAACCCTTTCACTAGGACATAGGGATACTTAGGAAGGATAATGTTAGATATATTATTACTATTACTATGCACTGGTAAAGATATTAATTTATAATAATTATAAAGTTCATTTTTAATTAAGGGTATGTGCATATTAAACTTTATCTGATTTTGTTTGATATACGCTTCCATCTCAATATTCAGTTCAATTTTTACAATATTTTCAATATTCACTGGAAATACTAAATTATACATAGATTCTATTTCTTTTAAAATTGACAGTAATTCCTTAGTATCAATAATAGATTGATGTAATATTTTAATCCTAGCAAAAGCGAGAGCTGTTTCAATTTCATTTAGTCTTGAGTAAATAGTTTGAAAGTTATGGGTAAAAATATTATAAAAATGAATAATTTCATTGCTCATTTGTAACATTTTAGAATTGTTTAACCTGAGATCTATGTCCTCAAAACGGTCATTAATTTGAATGAAATTATTCCTTGTTACATTAATAATTTTTGTTACAAAACTCATCATTTCGGAAACTATGGTTATTTTATTACTAATAGCGTCCTGTCTAGTTTTTAATTAATTAATTAAATCTTCATATCTGATAGCATCTTCATTATCAAGATTGCCAGTTATTGCTTTAATGAATGTTCCAATAGGATTCAATAAACCACGTTTAGATTTTGAAGTCGGAATTAATTGTTTATATTTTTCCACTGTTATATTCATTATGAAACTAGTTTGTAACTGTACTTCTTGGAAGTGCAAATTGAATAGGCTAGTGTCGAAACAATTTGTACTTCGGTTTTAAGCGTTAAAAAGTTATTTATATTTAGTTTTAGTTAGTTGTTGATAGCTTTAAAATCTAAAATCTTTATCACGGTCCATCTGTCGTAAGCTACTACAGCTTGACCTTCTTTAATGGGTAGGAGGCCTGGGTTTCGATTAATCTTTTGCAGTTGAAGGGCCTGGCTTGGGGTCAGATGTACCAGCAGGAGTAACAACCTGTGAAGGGCGTTTTAAATCTTTAGTATGTACCTTAGTTTTTCGTTTCTGAGTTATCACGGGAACAACGTTTCTATGAATCGGACCCAATACTCGGGCTTTTTGATAACGAGCCTTATCCTTACTACGTCGCGTATTAACTCCCTTTATAAACACGGTATCGCCTATGTCTATTTCTAACTCTTTTTCACCGCCATGTTTCTCAATTAAATGCTGTTTTTGATGTATGATTTTATCTGTTAAATATTGATATAAGAATTTAGTTTTACGAGCATGTTCCTTAACTAATTGTTGTGTATACATTTTATTAAAATCTACAGAAAATATATGATTAGACTCGGTATGCCCAAATACGACTTCAAAGGGTGTTAAGCCTGTAGTAGAATGGATTGAATGGTTATAAGACATAATCGCATAAGTCATTACATCCGCCGCATCAGTTATCTTCCGTTCGTATTTAGCTATTCTATATATTTCGATGATAGTGGAATGAAATCTTTCGACTATCCCCATTGAGTTGGGGTTATGTGGAGTACTAATGTGAAGATTTATTTTGTAAAATGATAGAAGATCTTTTAATAATGCATTATTAAACTCGGCTCCGGGATCCGCACTAATTCGTCCAGGTACGCCGTATAAAGAAAAATATTTTATTAAAGCCCTAACTACTTCGGGAGTTGAGCGTGAACTTATTAAAAATGCCTGTCCTAATTTACTAAAACCATCTACTATAGTGAGGTAATATTGTCCTTCTATTGAAAATGTATCGATGAATAACTCCTGAAACGGTCTATCTTGTGTTTGTGTCAATTGCAATTCAGGTTTTAGAGGTCTCCTATCGTACTTCATCTTTTTACAAGTTTCACAAGCGTTAACTACACTCGCAACAGTTTGTTCCATGTTGTTCCAGAAATAGGTTCTTTTTAAATGAATTAAAGTCTCTTTAATACCACGGTGACTATTTTTCCCATCATGATATTTGAGAATTATATCTCGCTGTTCCTCTTCATTAGCTACGTAAATGACTCGTTTTGTGCATTCATAAAATTTAACAGTGCCTTTTTTAAAAAGTGATATTGTAACCGCCGCAAATTCCTTACGGTGTTGTTCATCTTCAAAGTAAAAGAAATATTTTATATTAGGTTTTGTGTATTCTTTTAAAAAGTTTTTAATTAAGTCTATATTATTCACAGGTAAGTGTACCTCTAATATTTTTTGTTTCGGCCTAGATAAATTTTTAACTAATATTTCTTTCCTATTCCAGGGGAATACAAGTACTTGATTTGGCTTTGTGTCTATAGCTTCTTGCAGAATACATATACCGTCTGTATCTATATCCTCTGCGGAATGGATTGTGCTCATTATTTCAGATGCAGTAATGGTGCTAGACCCTAATGATTCCACACTGAGTGTTCGTTCCGAAGCTGGAGAAACTTCCATAGGTGTTGGAGGCTTTTCTTGATGTTGGTTTCTAGCTAAGCGGGTTATCTCTTCTGTTAGATTGTCAATGTGACCTTGAAGATTTCGTTCATTTATGTCCACGTTTACCTTTAGCGAGATATCATCATTGCCCAAAGCGTTGATTCTAATTCTGGATAATGCGTCTGCGTTTGAATTTTGCTTCCCATTTTTAAATACAATATCATAGTCGAATTCGGCTAAACGTAATTTCCAACGTGTTAATTTGGTATTCGGTTCCTTTATTGAGTTAAGCCAGGTTAACGGCCTGTGATCGGTGTATATCGTGAATTTATGTCCATATAAATAAGGCCGGAAATATTTTGTCGCCCAGACGATAGCCAATAACTCTCTTTCTATTGTGCTGTAGCGTGTCTCTGCTTCGTTCAGCGTACGACTTGCGAAAGCGATGGGTTTGTCGCTACCAATTTGACCTTGGGAAAGTACTGCACCTAATGCGACATTGGATGCGTCTGTTGTAAGGACAAATGGTTTACTGAAATCCGGAAATTGTAATATAGGCGCGTTAACTAAAAGTTCCTTGCACTTTTCAAAGGCTTCTATGTATTCGGGCTTGGTGATGTCAATTCTATTCTTTTTTTTAAACAAGATGTCAATGGCTGTGTTATTTTAGAGAAATCTCTAATGAACTTTCTATAGTAACCAATGAGGCCTAAGAAACTCTTTATTTCAGTTGATGTACGTGGGATCGGGAATTCTAAAACTGCTTTAATTTTATCATTGTTTGGCATAAGGCCTTCTTTAGATATGGTGTGTCCTAGGTATAGAACCTCTTTTCGGAGAAATTCGCTTTTGTCTAGTGTAACCTTTAAATTAGTCTCACGTAAACGTTCAAAAATTTTCTTAAGTTTTTCTATATGTTCTTGTAAACTAGCCGAGTATACAATTATGTCATCTAAGTATACCATGCAGTGTAATCCTTGTAGGCCGCGTAAAACGTTATCCATTGCTCTTTGGAACGTTGCCGGTGCTGTTTTTAAGCCAAACGGCATTCTTTTGAATTCATAGTGACCTGATTGTGTAGTAAACGCTGTTTTGTGCTGATCTTCCTTTTGGACTTCAATTTGATGGTATCCACTTGCTAAATCAATTGTGGTAAAGTACTGTGATTTACCTAATTTATCAAAAAGTTCCGATATGTTAGGCAAAGGATACTTGTCATCTATTGTGATTTCGTTCAAACGTCTATAGTCGATAACCATTCTATATTTTGGTTCGCCGGACGCATCTAGCTTTTTCGGTACCAAATGAACTGGTGCACTATAAGGGGAAAATGAATTTTGTATGACGTTATCTTCTAAGAGTTTATTCACCTGTTTTTCTATCTCTTGATTTTGAGAAGCAGGATGTCTATAAGGTCTAATATAAATGGGGTCTTCGTTAACTGTCCTAATTTTGTGTTTAACCTGATTTGTGAATGATAAAGGAATTTTATCAGAATAAAATATATCACGAAACTCGTAACATAGTTTAGAGATTGCGTCACGTTCCTCACTATTCATATGATCTGAACGAAGCTTGGACAAATTTTCTTTTAAAATATTATCAATTGTTAAAGTTTCATTTATAAAATTACTTTTACAAATTTCACTTATTTTAAAAACTGAGACTTTAATGGGTTCCTTAAAAGTTATTTTAAATGGTTTCTCGGATACATTTTGTATTACGGTGGTTGCAAAGAAGTTTTCACATGTAACGATAGCATTTGGCATACGAACGCCATTACTGAAATATACCTGTTCTACTATGGCGTCTCCATTTTGTAGGTTAGTAGGGATTTTAATTTTTGATTCTGTTCTGGGTTCAATTATAACTTCGTATGGAGGACTATACAATATAGGTATGGCAGAACCAGTTGTATACAGTATTTGATTTTTCATATCAATGCTAGCTTCTAATTCCTTTAATAAATCTGAGCCAATTAAACCATGATATCTAGCATCTACATCATATACGTAAAATTTATGCATTAAAGGACTATTAAAAATATACGGCAAAGGGATGTATACTACTTCGTTATGTGTACTTTGAGCATGAGTGCTAACGACTGTAAATGGTTCATGGCTTTTATATTCATTAAAAATTCATTTACTTTAGAAGGACTGATAAACGAACGACTACTACCGGTGTCTATAAGAAATTTTGAGTTTAGTTCCGGAATTAATATGTGTGGTAACTTTAAAATGCTATCACAATAGTTAAGATTTATTATTTCGGAATATGATTCGAGGCTTCTTCCTGAAAATTTACTTCCTGTGATTCTATTTCCTCGTTGTCTTTAGAATTTTCTTGATTTTCTAACAAATTAAAATTTTCACACATGGCTGTTTCGCTTGATTCATAGTTATCGTAATCGCAATAGTCGTTGTAATAGTATGGTTCGTAATAATATTCAGAGTCATTAATCATATTTTGTCTTATCGGCGCGGTTCGCATAGAAACGTCTGTGTTACCTGGTTGTGGATTCTGTTTTTGGTGTGGTATACCGAATCTAGGACCCTGCTGTGGCTGGTAACCAAATTTATAGTTTTGTTGAGGTATACCGAATCGACTATTATTTTG
This sequence comes from Pieris melete, assembly GCA_963693345.1. Taxonomy (NCBI): domain Eukaryota; kingdom Metazoa; phylum Arthropoda; class Insecta; order Lepidoptera; family Pieridae; genus Pieris; species Pieris melete. The sequence continues at coordinate 72,546 of CAVNZK010000306.1, read as the reverse complement.
AGGCGAAATTCCAAATCGATAATTATTTTGCGGGGGCATTCCAAATTTAAAGTTATTCTGTGGTGGTATCCCGAATTTAAAGTTGTTCTGTGGTGGTATCCCGAATTTAAAGTTATTTTGTGTGGGCATTCCAAACTTAACGTGATTTTGTGGGGGAATTCCGTATTTTAAATTATTCTGTAGGGGAATTCCGTATTTAAAGTTATTCTGTGGGGGAACATTTGATGCTAAATTATTTTGAGGAGAAATGAAAGGTTTAAAATTATTTTGAGAAGGGATTCCAGGTTTAAAATTATTTTGTTGAGGGGATGCACTATTCTTCCACAATTTATTTTTAATAGAATATTGATAATGAAAATTAACCTCTTCAGTAACAACACTTAATGCACTCTCTAAATTAGTACAGCCCTTTAGGCGAACGATACGCAAAAGATCTTCAGATAAATTATAAAGGAATACATTAAGAGCCGTATTATTATAAATTATTAATTTGGCTGCTTTAATACTCTCATCGGTTAACCTATTAACCTTTGAGGTTAGGGAACTTTTAACACTTTGTATTCTTTGACAGAACTCTATATATGATTCTCCAGATTTAATTTTTAATGATTCTAATTCTATTGCTATACATTCTTCTGAACGCGGGTCGCCGAAATGTTGAGTCAATATATCTTTAAAATGATCCCATGATGTAATATTTTGATTTTCACTTAATAGCGTTGCCGCTTTACCCACTAAGCGACTAGTTATTGCATGAAATAAGTATAAATTTTGGGCTGTATTACCTTCGACTCTAAATTCTTTTATCACATATTCACTTTTTGCAATAAATAAATTTAGTAAGTTTTCTGTCCCATCATATTTGGGAATCAAGGACAAAACCTCACTTGGTACAAATCTATATGTTTCCATTGACATTTTTAGTCTTTAATTTTTATATATAAGAATACAATATAATCACTTACACTTCTTTAAATTACTTATATAATTTTGAATTTGCAATAAATCCGTACTAATTAATAATATAATTTTTTATCTATCTCTATATTTAATCTATATTATATTGCCTATTCTTGTGCAATATAATTTTTTTTTATCTATCTATATATTTAATCTATATTATATTGCCTATTCTTGTGCAATATAATTTTAAAACTACAGTTCCTAATCTAATTACACTCTGAGTACAATTTTATTCGTAGATTTGGTACGAAACAAAATCAGATAATGTAATAATATATAATATGTGGAATAAAATGAAATTTTTAGCGGGAAGTGAAAAGGTTTACTCACCGCCAGCCCAATTCCATTCTTCCTGAGTCACTAATCACACACTGCACCGGATATTATTTTAATGCTCTTCTATTTGACTTATTTATTTGATTCGCGGATTTTCACTCTGCTATTAGACAGTCCACGGTATTTCAAGAACTATGAAAATCGATTTGAGTATTTTCAATTTAGTTATATACTCGCGGGATGTGAAAATCCTACCGGCTGCGCCAGTCAAAACGCGAGGTCGCGCTGGAGCGTTTTTAAAAAGAATAAAATTTTATTTTTAATTAATATTTAATCAACCGGTTACATTGGTGATTAGCTTAAGACTAACTTAATATCTAATAATCGAGACTGGGAGCTAGACAGTCCGTCAGCATATTTCATGAGAACACGCGTGGGCGTTTCCGTTTAAAGATTAGGAAATATGTCTTGTGACTGTATAACTAGGTATCAAGCCATCATGTAAACATGTTTCTTCTTCCTATCCGGTACACTCTTGACAGAGGGGTTGTGATCGCTATGAAGTAGTGGTAATAGAAGGAGCAGATGTAATGCGCTTCACGACGTTTCGCCATCGTTGCCTATTAGAGGTCATCCTGCTGCACTGATTGAGTGAATCTCCTACGGCAGACTTGATTTGTTCAGTCCAACGCCTAGTTGACCTTCCGCGCGGTCTAGTGCCTTCCACCTTCCCCTGGACGACAATGCGTTCTATGGACATGTTTACTTCACGCGAAAGATAATTGTAAATCGTGATTAGTAACTGTATAAAGTACATCAAGAGTGGAACTACTGTTAAAGGTGTTACCAATTAATTTTTATATTAGTAATACTATGTGTATTCATACAATTTTGTAATGTTTATCTTGGCGACGACAACAAACGACTTCGCTTCTGTCTCATAATCAACAAAGCTTTCTTGTATTTTTCAAATAGGAGTTCAAGGTTGTATAAATTTTTAAAATGATTTAGTTAACTTGGTGTACCTTTATTATTTTATAAATAACTTATCACATCGGATTATCATTATGTAAATACTATATAATATTCTGTGCCCGGTTATATTAGCATTAAACCGGGGTCATAGGATGATAATACCCCCTCGACGATTAATTTATTTTTTATTTTTCGATATAAGCCTTAAAAATAAAATGAAGGAAAGATAACGAGTTTGGAGACTCCATTAGGCGCAACCGAATAAAATTGTGGTGATTATTTACTTTTCAATTACTACTAGTCTCCGTTGAGGTAGATGAAAACAAAATTAGAACTTGAAACTTCTAAGTGGTTGGTACTCATTGTACTACATTTTCTGAACGCGAAACTACAGGAAGATAACTAGACTTTAGAGTTCTAAATGACTCGAAACTTTGAACTTAGGACTTGAGATTGCAGTTAGAAGCAGCATCGATACACAATTGACTAGGAGTTATAAATAAAATTTTAACGTGTAAATACAGCCCTGCGATTCTGTAATGTTAGTCATTTTATGATTTGGCATTCTGATAAACAATAAACTACAAGCTCCCACCTTTTTGGAATGCCAAATCATAAAATGACTGCTTTACGACTGATTTGAGAGCGACCGCCGATGCGAAAACCGCTGTGTGAGTTCGAAAAGTTAGTTACAGAATCGCAAGGCAGTACCTTTTCAATATTATTTCACTTTTATTATGATTTGTTAACCTAAACTTAGACCTATCTCCTCTACGTACTAATTAAACATTGATTTGACGAATTTATAAAGAAGAATTGGAAATGCATGGAAGAGATATTGGTCCCTAAAAGAAGTTATGAAAAATTGTCAAACAAGCTTGCACATCAAGAGAAAACTTTTCAACACATGCATCCAACCAATTCTCACATACGGCTGCCAAACATGTGCACTTATCAAAGCACAATGGGAAAGATTAAGCGTAACCCAGAGAGCCATGGAATGAAGTATAATAAAGAAAGGAAGAATTTAGAAAATGAGAACAAAACAAGAACTTAAGAGATAAAACAGGGTATGCTGACGTTTTATATACAAAACAAACGGACTAAAATGGAAATGGGCTGGACCATACGAGGAGCAGATAAATGGAGCAAAATTGTAACACTATGGCAACCAAGAGGCCATAAAAGAAACAGAGGTAGGCAAATTAAAAGGTGGGCCGATGATATTATGGAAATGGCTGGAAGGACTAAGACCTGGACGAGATTGGTTTACAATAAGGAAAAATGGAGAACAACGGGGGAGGCCTTTGCCCGTAGGCACACAGAATCAGTTATCGTAGATTAAGAAAAATAATAGTTATAATGTATATATATATATATATATTTTGTGTTTCTTATATAAGGGTATAAATAAATAAATCAGTATTATTTATACCATAATATTAATAGGTATCTTTACACTATTCGTACTTTCTAATTTTATAACTTCAATTGCAATACAAAATATTAAAAGATTAGTATGCAACATCCTTACTCGTGTTTTAGTACATCTTATGTGACAAATAATTTAAATTTCTTCTTGGATAGATAATCTATGTAAAACAGTGACAATAAACATCAAGTAAGGGGCTTAGTTAACTCACAAAGTGGGCCGCAGTGCTGTCTTGTATCGGTAATTAGCACGGGAATTCCGCTTCAGAACTCGCTTTAGCTTAAATTGGAAACTCTTTAGTCGCTCCAGAGAAGAGTTAAACAGATGTTGCATGTTTGTCTTCTAAGATTTCCAACTATAAAATTTACAAATAAACTTATCTTAAAACCAATTTAACTAGTATATATGTAATATGATAATCAGAGTTATGATAAAATGCACATTGATTAGGAGTATTGTATCGATGTGGTGGGCGGTGGTATTACTTAACGTCAGTTGAGCCTCCTGCCCGTTTGCCCCTGTTCTATAAAAAAAGACAGAATACAATTTTCAATTTGTAATATTGCTAGTATACTCCAGGCGTCGTAAACACGCGTACTTCACTTCTCACGGAAAATAAATGTCCCCAAAATGTCAAGACGAAAGCCAAATATATTCACGAATCATGTTTTATTGGCACATATATTATTTTTTCGACATTAAAACATAAATCACTCTAAAAACTCACTGGAAATAACAATCCAATTCAACACAAGTCTCATATTGAATGCTTTGTGGAGTGTGACATCTTTAAACTCACTTAACAGATTCACTCAAATATTTTACGTTGTTGTTTGATGGCGTGGTACGGCATGTTTTGAAGGAAAACAATTTTCTTCCTGTTATTATGCGATAAGTTTTTAATGACCTTATACTTTTTGTAAACAGCTAAATTAATATTTTATTTTAAATTAAGAAGCGGGATTATTATTTGCATTGGAAAATAAGATTACATATATGAATTTTGAATATTCTAATATTTGACTAAGTATGATGACCAATATTAAATTAATAGTTAGTTAGTTAAAAATTGTGTATAGTACCTACATAAGAGTACATTCGAATTAATAATTGAAATTGTTAAAGTACCTTTAGTACTGCTCTTACCCTCAGCTATTACCAGCCAATTACATATTCAACGCTGCAATAGGCATTAATATGGAAGCAATAAGCTAATCGATCCTGAGCACGTTTACATAACATTTGCTATACATATTAATCTACATCAACTATGTATTAGCGAAACAAACAAGTTTTGTAATTGGTACGGTGGAAGTACAAATCTGGTTCGCCTTCTCAACAAGTCTATTTGAATTATTTTAATAGGAGTACAAGCGGAGTCGCATAATATTATAAGGTTTATAAACAAATGTGAGAAGCTTGGAATCGAATAGCCGAAGTACGTACAATAGTACGTAAACAATTTACCAATTCCACGATAGAGTCGTTAAAATGCAAAGGAATAAAAATTATACCTTTATTTCCCAATAACGATCGCCAAAATGTATAATTGTATATTTACAACTTTATTTATTATTTGTATTCTATTAATACGGTTGTTTCCAATTAATTTAGACTTTTATTTCAAACAATAATTTATCGAATCAATTTCTGAAGAAAACCTACGATCCACAAGTAGCTGACTAGTATTTGAATCCAGCTTATCTCACCGAGGACTCATCTAAGCGCCTGTCACTTTAGAAAATAGTTAGTATAGAGTCACTCGATGATAACTTGTTTTATGACTAAAACTTTCGAACAGTAGAGAGGTTGTAGTATTGAGCTTTCAGCCTTGAATTCGACTACAAAGCGGATCAAAGAGATGAAACCAGAATTTCACCAAACAACTTTCGCACACCAATCATTTTTCTTCAACGCTACCTACGGTAACCTATACGACGACGATAATATATTAACAAAGAGCAGTTGATTAATACTCTAAACAATATACTGTATTTAAAAATATATATCTGCTACAGTCACTCCTGGAAGAAATTTGATGTTTTTAAATAATTGTTATTTCGATTCTCACAAGACAATGAACCTCACCCGACACCCGTCCAAGACTAAACTTATCTTAAATCAAATAAATTTCCTTCCAAAGTACTCATTCAAATAACAAATTTAAATATAAGAATAGGAATATAAGTAATTCTCTCGAGTCAGTGATTCAGAAACATTAATATATTTATTCATGATTATTATCGACACTCGATATCGAGTTATCTTGCGTTAAATTACAGATAATGTTTATTCTATCTCATAATCGTATTTTTCTTACATTCCCCGAAATATAAGGGAATGTTGCCTCAGAATAATCTTCAATCCCTGAGATGACTGTGCAAATATACGTAGCTGTTTCAGAAGCTTATATTAGCTGACTGCGAATAATGAAATGTATCTTTTTATTATCATTGTGCTAAAACACAATTGGCATTTATTAATTGAAGTTGAAATTCAAAGATTTAATTATAAACGTTCATTGTAATGACTGTGCTTTGGGCTAAACGAATTTCATATGGGCATTCTAATTTAACTAAGAAAATGCCGCGTATTGCCACATCGGAAAAGGGAAATGGATAAACTTATATATTTAGAAATAATTCAAAATTAATGTGAACGAATGCTGAGAACAAGATGAAGTGGGTACTTCGTAAAGAATGTGTCATTATAAATGAAATATTCACGTTTTTGAAAACAGTATGTGTGTATTTAGGATTTGATGCAGTTGGACAAGCACTCGGTACATATGTTAGGTTAACGAGCCACGCCTTTGATCCACTACATCTTAGCTACTTTGCGACCTGATTGAGAACAGCGTATGAAAATGTAAGGAACATTTTTCATATAAATCGTTCAAAGGAAAGCTTCGGACTTAAGATTGGTTTTTCGAACGTTAATACAATTTAAGGAAAGAATTTTTAAAGAAATCACAAATAACAAGTAATATTGATTTGTTAACGATAAATAAAACTTTGTATCTAACTTACACATACATTATAAAGGGTATTTCAACAAGAAGTTTGTTTTTCAATTGTGGCAACACCGAGAACGTGATAGTTTTGACATTTAGTTTTTGGCGGTATTCGTAGCAGGTGCTTTGGCAATTATTACAATGAATTCAATTTCGCTCGAAAATCGCATTAAAATAATTCAAATCCACTATAAAAATGGTGGTTCTGTTAAAGTTACATTTCGTAAAATTCGTGATATTTTCGGCCAGCATAATCGTCCTTCTGAGACCGCTGTTAAGAATTTGGTCGCGAAATTTGAGTCGACAGGCTCGGTACAAAATGTGCCAACACCAACACGTGTTCGACCGGGTCGTTCAACAGAAAACATCGCCGCCGTGAGCCACAGTGTTGAAGAAGATCAAAATTTGTCAATTTCACGACGTTCTCAACAATTGGGGTTATCCAAAAGCACAACATGGCGAATTTTGCGAAAGGATTTGGCTTTGAAGCCTTACAAGATTCAACTGGTGCAGGAATTAAAGCTGATCGACCATTCAAATCGCCGCAGATTCGCTCAGTTCATTCAGGAACAACCTGCTGGTTTTTCTGAAAAAATCATTTTTTCAGACGAAGCCCATTTTCATTTGTCAGGGTACGTCAACAAGCAAAATTGTCGCATTTGGGCTTCTGAAAATCCTAAAGCAATTATTGAGAAGGCTTTGCATACTCAACGTGTTACTGTGTGGTGCACTATGTGGTCTGGAGGCGTGATTGGGCCGTTTTTTTTCGAAGATGAGGCTGGAAATGCGGTAACAGTCAATGGATCACGGTATCGCGAGATGTTAACCACTAAATTTTGGCCTATTATTGATGACATGGATATCACTGAAATGTGGTTTCAACAGGACGGTGCCACATGTCACACAGCCAATGAAACGATCAATTTATTGCAAACCAAATTTCCCGAGCGCATAATTTCGCGAAATTCAGCTGTTAAGTGGCCAGCCAGATCGTGTGATTTAACACCACTGGATTATTTTTTGTGGGGCTATGTTAAAGACAGAGTCTATACGGAGCCAATCGAATCGATTGCAGCCTTAAAACTCAAAATCCGTGTTGTCATTAACGAAATAGACCCTCCATTTTGCCAAAAAGTGATTAAAAATTTTGATGAAAGAATCAACATCTGTCAGCGTGGTCGTGGTGGACATTTGCCAGATATCATTTTTCATTCATAATTGCCAAACTTTTCTCTTTGTAATACAATAAAAATTTTATTCATTTTCCTCTAAATTCTTTGTTTTATTTTGTTTTAGAAAACAAAGTTCTTGTTGAAAAACCCTTTATTTATAGTCTAGTCCCAATTTTAACAAAATGATGATTCTGTTTAAATTTGCCTTTAATTGTAATAAAAACAGTTTTTTCAAGCCTTGCAGGCTTTGGACTAAAAGTAAAAGTTGAAAGATATTTCAAAGTTTAATTGTTAATTCGTTTCTTTATTGTAATCAGAAAGTTTCATGCGGTGCTCGGACGGACTGAAATTTGTTTTTAATAACTTATCCAAAGAAAACGTCTCTCAAGACAAAGTTGCCACACAAATCCTTTGAAAGGTTACGAAGTTGGGACCTGAAAGTTTGGATCACGGCTTGAATTCCAAGTTAATTAACTGTTAAGGATTGCAAACCAAATCTTGTGTTCATTTTGTAAAACATGCTGTGAACATATTTTATTCGCTGGATCCACCTGTCCTTATATATTAATTAGACTTACGTCACCTAAACTTAAATAGAATCATCTCGTAGTTTTTTTATCGAAGCACAGCACGTAATAGGACTACTCAAACAGCTCAAGTATTTGTTACAACTTATAGAAATGTTTCTATTGTTGATTTACTGAAATCAATTACAAAAGGAGTCGAGTTTCATATATTATACAATATAGTAAATAACCAACCATTAAAGATAACTGAAACACCTTTAGCCCTTTTACTAGTACAAGCATTCAACTACTAATGTTTTAACAATACGATGGTTTGCAGTTAATCAATATTTTCTTCAAAGCATAAACATTTTGGTATTATGCATGAAAATAAAAATATGTTGCCATATGTATATATAGATGTTTTCACTTATATTAAAATATGAAAAATATATGTACCTATATACCTACCTATATAATCAATTGATGTTCGTTTGTCTTGTTAAAACTCGAGAATGCCGGGACCGATTTGGCTAGTTTTGATCGTGAAATATTTGTAAAACTTCAGGGAAGGTTTAAACGGCATAGTATATAATAAAATAACACAAAAACATAAGCATATTATTAAAATGTGTTGCTGCCAAATATATAGATAGAAGATTGTTTTGTAAATGTCGTTGCGGTTTTTATTGAGATCAAGTGGAAGCGAGAATAGTTTAAATTTACAATTCGAAGACTTGAGTACGGGAAAATGTCTGTCGGGTTCGTTTGTTAGGAATAAATAAAAATGTTAGACATACGCATTCACAAACGCCAACAATGGACGAACGTGAATTCAGCCATAAGTGAATTTGTTTAATCCGTACATCAATCAAATACACGTGTGGATCGATCAGCGAAAGTTTGTGATGGTGGAAAAACGCTGTTCTTGCTTTTAGCCTACTCGAGTTGACGTGACTTTGACAAATTATTTGCTTACGTAACAATTCCGATTTGTCCAATGTTACAAATGCGTATTGTCTGTATATTAATCTTTTCGGTTTGATTTTGTCTCATATTTTATACGGGTTCACTAATTTATTACTATTGTAACTTATTCTTTTATTATTTATTTATTTACAATACATTAAATTTTCAAGGTGTAATTGACTGTATATTACTTAAATAACATGACACGTTCATAGACGTTTTAACTACCTCAAACCAAATATACCAATAATCGACAAAGCTGTTGTTCTGCAATAAATATAGTTTTAACATTTTATTTCAAAAAATAGAATTTAGTTCTAGCAGTTTCTCTATAAAAACACGAACTATAATATAGTATATAGATTAAAGATACCTAAATCTGAATATCTAAGCTCCAGTTTGAATAATAAACACTTCTAAACCAAACACAAACATACCGTTTTGATACCAAACTTCTCACGAAGCTTATAATAGCACATTGACTGATCCTAGATTATACAAAATCAGACCTTAGATTAAAGAAATAAAAAGAGATGCGATAGTAGATGCCTTTAATTATAAATAGCATAAATCATATGTGAAATGGTGTATGCAAGTGTTCAATGGCCATGATTATATATTTTTCAAAAGTTCTAGTTCTTTTGACCTCGTGTAGCAGTCATTCAGCATAGTTAAATAAAGTGCTCCTTTGTGAGTTTGTCCCGCTCACTTACAATGGTCCAACTAGTAGGTCCGACTAGTAATACCTTATTTGCATTATATTGAACTGTTTACGGTGTTTCCAAGTAAATGCGTTTTATTTGAAATGATAACAATCAATGCTTAGCAAAAACGAAGATTGCGAAGATCTTGTCTGGATCTTATTGAAGTCAACGAGTCGACAAAGTTAGTTTTGAAATTGAGTTAGGATCCATTAACTATTCGCGGTTTAATTTTCTCTGCGATGAGGTTTTAATTTTACTTTCTTCAAGTTGTTTCATTTTGTAGCTCGGTTCCCTTTTGGCAGAACTTTAAATTGTGACCACCGTTTAACTGACTACCTAATACGGTTGGAAGATCAAAAAGATATTTTAATAAGTTCTTATAAAGTCGATCATGCTATAATATCACATTTGGACGGAAAATTGTAAACCTGCGTGTTTAGAGATAAGATTCACAGTAGGTATTTGTTAATGCTGAAGTTAATGTAATATGTATTGCAGAATTGATCTCACGGGAAAGATCCCATGAACATAAGCAAGAATGCTTCAAGTTCGTTCCCTTTACAACATCACTTAAGTCCCTTAAATCTGGAGTACAGATTTTCTAATTCCTTTTTCCTTTCCTAAAAAAATATGATTTAACACTATAATTACATTGTTATACTCGCGTAAAAACAAATAAATTAATACCAGTTGTATTCAGCGACAAATATACTGCATGAAATTTCTCACGTAATTTTATTAACTTAAACAAATAAATAAAAACCTGGTTTAACTGTTGTTATAACTAAAGCACTAATCTGTGTCTGTTCGACACACTTTAAGAATTGTTTGATAAAGGAGACAATTGAGTACTTTAAAAAAACATTTCGACGAATAAGGGACCGAAACAAAGGAAGGTACTCAATTGGGTTTACTTTTATTTAAGCGGGAACACAAGTTTAATGTCAAAATCGATTATTTACATAGTAATAGGCCTCAACAAGTACTTTTATTTTTATACGTCAGTTCAATTTATTTATAGTTCGTGACAAACTCCTTAGTTTAAAATAATGTTAACAATGCTAATAGTAACGTGATAGTTCGTGCTGTAGGGATATGGGATTCTGCATCCGAAATTTTGTGAGCCCAAAAAAAGCTAAACATTTATGAGCACATATTCGTGATTCGGCCGTTGCCAAGTTCTTACTTTTCGATATCGCAACACTCACAGGGAATTATTTATCTCTCCTCAATCATGTAATCTAACTTACGCGGAGGTCTTTTTGATGTGTTCTATTACAGTCGGATCACTTAAAGTAAAGTGTTTACCGCCACCCATTGCAAATGCGTTGCCAAAATTCATAATACACACACAATGTATGTTTTGCAGGTAAACAATTTCGGACAAATTTTTCAGAATAATGAACGCAAAAAGCAAATCGGTCCGCGTCCAATTTCGATAACGTGTAGCTTTGAAACATTTCACGTGTAAAATGTATGAAAGTCGGAAACTAAAATGTTTTTGTTTTTGCCAAAAAATTGTGCTGCAAATGTCGTTGACAGGATTCTATCAAACATGATAGTGATATATATGCTTATTGAAAATAATGACGGTTTGCGTAGTTTTGCGGCTTCGTGCACTATTTAACTTATGATGTACGAGTATGGTCTTGGCCGATAGCAGAATATATGGGGTTAATTAAAATGTCGAGATAAGGCATTTATTGCACTTACCTCTAATCTCTATTTAATAAATATTTTTTATTTGCTAGATTTTCTTTAAGCGTTCAGTGAATCTTATGTGTATACTAGGAGTGTTCAATAAATAGTGATGTTCTTAAGATTCTCCTTAGAAAGAAAAATAAGAACGCTTAGGTTCAGAATAATAAGAATAAAGCAATTAATTATCTTTTGTTTTAGTTGCGTCGTGTCTTAACTCGTTCTTAAAAATGGTTTAAATTGAAGCTTGTGCGGTAAACTATCTCTGCTTTAAAAATTTGACTACGAAGAGTGTGAGACGTGAGAGCAACATGAGGGGTTCATGATATTCTGAGTTCAAACGAGGAAAATCTATTAGAGACAACCCCGCACGGAACGTCTTGCATCATCATTAACATTGTCTGGGTACAACGCCGTATTACTGTTTGTTTTATAGCAGAAGAAATGAAGATGTCTATAGAAAGTAATACTTTGGGCATGAAAAATGTATCTTCGCCCTGGCCCTTTTTTTCTGACGCAGAAACAGACGAGTCTGAGAATTTAAAAATCTATTTTGGGTTGGAAGTAAATGACCTTTTTAAATTCTAAACGCAATTTATTGAACGGCGGCAATTAATTTTTCACAAAATAAAAGTGCCGAATTTCTTGACGTATTGCTCCAACGTCAAAGTCTTCTAGATTTTTTTTGCATGTGTCCTTTTCTTTTTTTTCTTGCATTTATTCCTACTTTACTAATTCTCTATGCGGTTTTAAACGAAACACCTGAAATTCAAAAAAATATTTTTTACAAAACACAATAAAATACGACATTGTATGTTTGAACAAAACTAAATGTTTATTCATCATTCTCAATTCCCCTACGTGTGAGTGATTAACAATGAACCGGCAACAACACCTTGAGAATTATTTCTCTGGAGGCACTTCTTAGGACGTTAGGCATCATAAAGAACTTCTGTACGCACACACACAAACATTCATTAGCATGACCGACTTGTCAGATTTTGTTATTTTTTTCGGGACCAGGGATTTGGTGTCACGGACTCTAGTCATGTAAATGGGAAGGAATAGGACAGATATATGGCAAGCCAGCCTAGTAGGTTTCATCAGCCTAGATTCAATGTTTTCTTGTTATCGACTACAGAAATAAATGAAATGATGTAAAGCAATCCAGTTATTCCATTAACTGACTTTACAAAACACTGAAAGTGGAGATTATCAATTCGACACAAAGACGATGGTAGTGACACGCAAACGTAAATATAACAGATGAATAATGTGCCAATAATATAAACCAATAAAATAAGGATCCTGGGCGTAGAAATAGACGCTGCATTAACTTTTAAAGTTTGACAACTTGTACACTAAGACTATATCAATAAATATAGACAAGTTTCGAAAGTGGCAAAGATAGGATGGGGCTTACAGCCGAACATCACTGCAGCCCTATACACTGCAGTGATCGAGCCTATAGTCCTGTACGCCGCGGCTGTGTGGGCACAAGCAGTAGAAAAAGTTTTTATTAAAAAGAAACTAGATCACATGACAAGGGGCTTCGCACAAAAATTTCAAAAAAGTACAAGACGACAGCACTTAACTCAGCGGCCTTGCTTGCAGGGATACTTCCCCTGGACCTTCGCGTTAAGGGGGCCGCGGCCGCATACCTGGCGCGGAAGGGGGTGTCACCGCACGTAACATATGACAAGACAATAGAGACGCGACTGCCATACACTGAGCTCCCACACCCCGCCAAAAGATTTAATACCAGACTTTTGGAGCGGCATGGACCGAGTGGCAAGACGGGACATATCTGACCAAAGAGAGGCGGAATGCTCCTGTGCTCAGCGACTCTCGCTCTTCACTGGATGCCATCGCGGGTGGACGTTCTCTCGATCCCCAAGTTGCCGAGATTCGCCAGAACCTGGAAGAGTGCCATGAAAATGGCATTAAAATTGAACTGTTTTGGGTGAAGGCGCACGTTGGCACTCCGGGAAACGAGAGGGCAGACGCTCTCGCGGGGGAGGCGGTTGGGGAAACGGGGACTTTAGACACCTGGAACGAGCGCTATGGTGGGGGCGAAACAGCCTCAGTCACAAAAATGTATTTTAACGATGCAAATGTGGCATAAAAACAAATCAAGACACTTTTGGACACTATTTACACAGACTCAATCTGAAGACAAGCCCCGCGTGTGACTGTGACGACAGAACTGACCAAACGGTGGTTCATTTACTTGTTGACTGTGCGACTTTTGAAAGGGCCAGGTACAACCTGGAGCTCGAGAATGGCATGAGGGTATCCCGGGATGGGCTATCCGACATGTTGCTTGAGCACAGATCGCAGCTGGAAAAATTCTACGGCAAGATTTTCAGATATGACACTCACAAAAATAGCACGAGAGGTAACGCGGCTAACGCCGGGCAGCAGGCCCCGACTCGCCCATAAATATTATGACGATATTTCCGGAGTAGTTGTCGCCCGGGCCCGGCAGGAGACGCCAACCCTTTAAAATAATAATGTCCCTTTTTAAGAAAGAGGAGATTTTGACACTCCCCTGCTGATTAGCCACTCGGTCACATATCAGCCTGATTGCGTGTCTGATAGGCTAGGAAGTAGGGGTCCTTGTATATAAAAAACAAAAAAATTGTTTGTGTTAAATATGTGTATATGTGCAAGTATAGGTTTTGAGCCCTATTAAGGCTGATTACTATCATCATTATCTCATTACAATTTCGTTTTCAGGACATTAAATAGTAAAAATAAATTGATAGAAGTATGGGGTAGCACTTCAGCAAGTAAACTTAAAAAACTTTAAGTTCTAAATACATCTCGGCACGGCGGTTGTTGATAATGTATAATATCTACGAGAATAACAAATTATTTAAGTTCTACCTATCGCTAGCATTTATGTAAACTTTTTCTCAACTCAGTGATCGTTCATTAAATATCGATATTGCGAAGAATGTGACTTATCTCAAGCAATACTTCAACGCTACACGTATATTTTAATAAAATATCGCAGAATTTACGTCGCACAAGTTATGTTTTAAGAATATTGGAAATTGAAAATGTTCATAGATATTCCTAATACTTTGTCGGAGATAAACTTTTATGGCACTATCTGATAGGAGTAGATAAATCGTCTCATACAATACAGCCGTATGAAGAAAACGACGTTCTTTAATAAAACACCAGAACACTGAAGCCTAAACCGTTGCCTAAAGAAAATAGTATTTCGTAATGTCTTAAATAATTAATTTTTAATCTTCGCCAGATAATAAACACCTACGAGCGGGACCTGACGTTAGATAGGGATTTATGCGGCAATAACCGGACTCGCCTGGAGCCGCTCCAGCCGCCGAATCTATTTGCTGACATAAAAAGAAAATAGCCCACAGGAAGCCCAGAGGATTTTTCACTTCACAATATACTACCGTATATAGCATGCTTCGGTACTTAATTTAATTTAATTCATAAAGCTTCATCTGTTCTCCTTGGCTTAGACAGAAAAAGTACATTCAAACACTACCTCATTTTTGGCCTTTTCAGGTTTAAGATAGATGCTTTAAAAGAAAGTGTAGTTATATTTCTGTTTAATTTAAAATATCATTCAATCACGTCAGTGGTGGTTTAAGTTTTAGGAAAAAAGTGAAATTACGTCAATGCGTTTTTATTAATTTACGTTATAAACTTTCTGTTGATAAATAAACCATATTCTATATATAAATCGATAGAAAACAACACACCGGAAACCAAAATAGTTTTTAAAATTAGTATGAAGTCAACACGAGCTCAGATTCTAGGAATTTAATGCCCTCCAGTTCGATGAAAGCCGTCGACGGGTGAATTTCATTAAATCGCCTGCGTTACTTCGGTTTGGGAGCAAAAACCGCGCCACCGTAAGTTGAACGAATTTTACACGTAAAAACTTTTACCGTGTCAAAATTTATATTATGCTGTCAATGATTTTAATTGAATTACTCAAAGCGTTCACGAGTCCATAGAATACGTTGCCTTTCATTTCGAGAAAGCACCATACGTGTTTTTATAATTGAATTTAAAATCTGGAATGGTTAAAATGGGATCCCAACCCCGGCATACTATGGTAGATCTGATCTGCTCTGTTATGGACGGTCTTTTACCACTTGACATCTGACGAATCTCTAGGTATATCCAAAATACTAACTCATTGCTACAAGATATAGATTTTGTCATACAATTTATTTCAAATATATTATGCGCAATTCCGTAATATTATAATTCAAAAAAAGCGTCTTTTAAATAAAATATACTAGGAAAATTAAAATATTGGGACACGGCAGACTTGTGACCTATTTCACGAACTTTTTATTACATAATTAATGGTAAAATAAAATCTGTTAAACAAATTTTCATCCTGAAAGGTTTATAGATTTCGCCTGTTGTTACACGACAAGTACGTAAATTACAGACAGCCCAGAATCCATCCAATTTATGTGCGCCACAGGAGTGCGGCTGCCACCGGTCGTGTTCAAACTCACATAATTCTACTGCTCTACTATATTCCTGACCGAGATATCTGCTTCAGGATAGCCTAAGGGCTATATGTTATTTTTGCTTATTTGTGCATTAGGGGAATGTTAAAAGATCAACGGAATCGGGAATTGAAACTAAATAATAAAATAAAAGATAACGGGAAATAGCCTCAAATAACAATTACACATCAACGCATCTGCTTCATATCTTTCTTTTAATGTCCCACTCCCACACACTTAGGATAAAAGAAATTGTGATGATAATGAAGGGTGTATAATTAAAATATATTGTGTAATATGTACATACATACTCATCTATATTCTTTTTCGGTGGTAGCTTAGTGATAACACTAACTTATAGCAAATAAAATAAAATATTATGTTTAATATGAAATAGCTTTCATGATTTGCGTCGTTGCGTAGTAAAATAAAATTTAGTCGTTTAACGTTTTAAATGTTATAAGGAATAATACTTTTAACCCTAAAGCTGGATTGCTTTACATTGAAAACTATTAAAAAGTATGTCTATAAAAGCGATTGATTTCTATTTCAGTACTTCAAGGCAAAGTTGGCCATGCTGCGACTAGTGTTCCCAGAAGTCTAATGATTTTTCTATTATTATGAATATAAAAATACAGATAAAGAAAATAAATATCAATTACTCTTTTGATTATATACATAATGTTCATAGAATAAGAGAGTTATTACGAAAATAACAGGGAAGAAGCAGAGATCGAGGCTGCCAATGACAGTGGTGTCAGGCGCCGCGGAGAGTGTACACAGAGTTGGACAACTTCGATTAACGAGTTTTCAAGTTTTAGTGGAGCTGTAATCGCATAAGAATTTACGTCCTTTCCAAACTTTATTGGCGATTTAAAGATCTTCCAATTTATGCCCCCCTTCATTGTGACACTTTTAGTACCGAAGATATTATTGTTTGTCTTGATAAAATCTACACTAATATAGCTTTGATTATTATTATAATATAGTCTTGGTAATAAACCTAAGTAAAGCATGCGAATATAAAAACAAACAAGACGTTATGTTTTTTCTTGTAACAATGGATACTGGTAATTTCCCGCGACGACATTATGTATTAAGTGTTAAAAACACTTCCTTATTTTTATACGCAATTCCTATCCACGAAGTCAATGTATTTTTTGAAGTGAAAACTTCTTTAGCGGCGTTGTACACTTTTTTTGGAATGGGTAAAAATTTTTAAACTCGCGTCAGGTCACGTGTCCTCATCGAAAATTCGTTAGACAGATTATGAACCTTCGTGCTATATAATTACGCTTTTAATTCATTTGTCTCTTTCCTCAGATACGTTTATGCATGTGGAATTGGACCTTAAGTCAATTCTTTAAGGTTTAATTTTGCGGAACGTCTAAAGGTTTATTATTAACGATTTGGTCGATAGATAAAAAATGGCAACTAAAAAATAGTGAATTTTCCCAATTGAATTATTTAATACTAATTTTAATTATTTTGTGTAGGTTTCGTAAGACGGATGGAGAGTAGACAGCTGACGCGGCGTATTTAATCTATATAATTATATAAAAATTAAACCCGTTTTTCGTTGTCACGACATAACATGAAAACGGCTTGACCAATTTGTCTGATTTTTTTTATAATATTCCTTGAAGTACGAGGATGGTTCTTAGGGAGAGAAGAATTAAAAAAAATTGAGTGAAAAAGTCTAAAAACAACACTTTTCTATATTCCCATACAAAATATTAATACTTAAAAGTCAATTTGAACTTTAATACCATATCATAAAGTTCAAATGTTAGTGGAGGGGTTCCGGGAAGGTAAATTTTTATTTTTTGACATAATGTATTTGTTGTCTTATCAACTTTCTTTTTTTATATTACTAGCTAGACCGGTGTCCTGAATAGCAGAATAAGTATTTAAAAAAATAAAGAATCGACTGTTAGGCGGTACGATGTTCGCCAGGCCAGCTAGTGTAATATAAATTGTTATGTTTGTGTACGATAGCGCAATAAATAAATATTGTATTCTACCACATAAATGTCAATACTTGTATACTGATAATTAAAGCGATTCGTGCAATATTATAACCTAACCATTCCAAGATATCAAAAATGCACAACGTTAATATTCAAGTTTTCACTTCTGTCGGCACTCCCGGAGTGCAACCCGTAGTTTTTTTTTGTAATAATAAGTGTTTAAATTTTATTTGCCTTCTATTTTCCAAAACTAATTTGTTTGATCAAGGATAGTGAATCATATAGTAGTTATTTAATGTGTTAAATGTATACATACCTTTAGTGGGATTTCCAAGAACGACATTTTTTATTTCATCAGACGTAGAGTCAGCGAACTCGTTAATGCACAAGGGGATGAAACCTTCTCTAATGCGTTCTAACATTTTCCTGAATGCTGTCAAGTGTCTCCTTCTATCCTCTCTGTCCGTATATCGTAGGTTATTACATCTTGTAAATTTTTCGAATAATTCAATAGAATTGTTAAGGTCATAC
This sequence comes from Pieris melete, assembly GCA_963693345.1. Taxonomy (NCBI): domain Eukaryota; kingdom Metazoa; phylum Arthropoda; class Insecta; order Lepidoptera; family Pieridae; genus Pieris; species Pieris melete. Next base: position 53,826 of record CAVNZK010000306.1, on the reverse strand, counting down.
AATGGTTTTTTTACTCCATCTTTCGCAAAAGAGAATTCAGTTATGGCAGCAATGCAAAATATAAGACGCCACATTTTGACAATCTTCAATTGTTGCAGCTTTGAGACACGTGTATATTATACAAATTCGCCTGTTCTAATCACGAATGAATAAGAAGTTTCTTTTATAATAAAAATTTGAATAGTATAATTAGTCGCAGAGAATTGCCGATAACTCTCAATACAAAAACGCAGCAAATCGATTACCCCGTTCTTAGTTAATTTACGAGCGTTACGGGCCTTCAATAATTATATCAATGACCGAATACGAATTAAAACTTTATAACTTCATATCGATAAACATGTTTGTGTGATCGGATAGACTCATATAGTCTTTAAGTAAATTAAAACAAGGAACATGATAGGCAGGATGGGATCATTATAGGCCTAAACGACATGCAATTTTAATACTCTATCTATATCAAATTTAATAATACTGAAGTGTGAAACCTTTTTCCTAATAAATTTCTATACATCAAAGTACGAGTTCACCGCTAGCCATGAAGCTTGAAATCACATACAGTGGAAGCATTGATTACAAATTGTAAGCTAGTAATATGTTCATGTAGTGCTGTAGATAAACATCAGTTTTATTCAGGCCACCGCAGACCACGTGAAATCACATGCAATGTTGATATTGAAACCGCAGACTTGGCTTAAATATCATTGTTAGACCCCACGGCCACCAACCTTCCGCGGTCTGTAATTAAATTGTGACCTAATAACATTCAGATTTACAAAGAGGACCATGCTAGCGCATTTGAAAGTCGACGCTAGAATGCAAACTCAGGCCTGGGTTGGATGCTAAATTCCATGTTGCGATGATTGCTGTTATAATAGGCGTTCCATTCAACTTTGTGGATGGATAGTCGAATAAATATTCGAATTATATGGCGAGGGGGCCGATGGCTGGACATGCGTCATACTCGTGAACGGGTGCTACTTGTGGTGACTGGTCGTACTTGAATTCGTGTGTGCGGTGATGTTAATTATTTCGACTATGTGTTTGCGTGTTGTTCCCACGAGAATGTAAGTGCGTGCTCCTATTTCACCATGCCTCCTGCTGATAGGGGACAAGTCTTTGTTTTTATTTATGTTATTATTATTAATATTAATTACTTAAAATGTCATGTGGAACATGGTGTAATGGTTGCAGCTCCTTACAAACGTTGTGTAAAAAAAACATGGCGATTAAAAAGAGTGGCGGAGAGTTTATTGCCAGTTCTTCTCTTCCGTTCTACGCCCTTGATTTGAGAACTGGCAGTAAATGTAAAATTAGAAGCATTAATATTTATTTCTTTAATGACGAATCACAAGTGTACATTGTGTTACCTACGTGAATAAATGATTTTTGAATTTGAATTTGAAGGAGGATTACAGGTATTTACCTACTTATTATTATACTATTAGGTGTAGTATATAACAAAAACAATAATTAATAAACACGTCTTGTCACATCAAAAAGACGGTCAACTCGCTGTTAAGTTAACAATTAACAATATGTACCTATTTAACGCGTGCTTATGCTGCATTAAATAGGTCTGATGTGACTTTAGACTTGTGGGTGGCGTCATCAATTAAATATATATTTAGTTCACGAAGATATTTTACAGCTCCGTGATTTCGTCAATAAATATAACTCGAAATACTTCTTCTTGGGAAAGTTTTTCATACCAATTTATATATATATATACAACATTAGAAATAAACACAAATTAAATAATTTTTAGTTTATAAAATTCATATGGGATCTAGAACTAGTTTGGGCTATAACAGCATCACTTCAAGAGTATGTTGTAAGCACAACAGATTTTTAGTGGTCTCGTGCAAGGGTTGGGTGGTAAAGAGAGTCAGTGACTCATTGAAGATTGACGTGCAGATTCGGTCGGTGCCGAGGTCCGCGGAAAGACTTAAATGAAGAATGTGGCTTATTAAGCGGAAGTCTGTTAATAAATAAATAAATAATTGATAAATAGTCGTATCTTCTTTTTTATTAATGATGTTGTAGATTTATAAACATATTTTAAAATAATTCATTTCAATTAATTCAGTAATTGGAAGAGTCGAGTCCGTGGTGAACTAATTAGAAAGTAAACTACTGACCCGTTAAAAGTCAACATCACTTCTGAACCTTATTATGAATGTGATTCTGTAGTTAATTTTTTTCTGTCCGACTGCACTTTTGGATATGGCTTTCTCCTCTTGTCACTTTGCTAAAAGCCACACCTCTGACTAAGAAGAACAAATGTTGAAAAACAAAAAGCTTAATAAAGTGTTAAAAGACAAGGCAGTTGAGGATTCCGCTCGTTTTGCCGCAAAAGAAGCTTATTAACGCTCAGAACCCTTTCACTACAAAGGGCCAAATGGATAATTAAATCGCTTCAAATAATTTCTAAAAGGAATTTATGATGAATGCCGTTTCCACCTACTTACTTGGAATTTTGATTGTTTTGTTCTTAAAATATCTTTGTTTCATAATTGGGTTGCGTCAGAAATTTGTATGTAAATGATTCTTGAGATTGGGAAGACTCGTCCTTAAACATATAGGTAGGTACGTAGTTTACGTTAAGTATAGAAACATTCTAATCTTGATAAGTAAATAATTTATACATCGCATTTGTAATATCTATGTTAATTATAAATTCCAATAAAAGTTTTAGTTAGGATAAGAAAGAGTTATAGATATGGTTATTTATATATATACCTATATATAAAGAAGAAATTATCTTCAGGTTCAAGAAATGGTAGTCATCGTGTTTAAAGTGGCGGTCCGAAGCGAAGGGACGAGGATCGCGATCCAGAATCCGCAATGAGCCGAACAATGGATCAACCGGATATTGGCTGTCAAGTGGGGCGTCCGAGATACGCGGTCACTATATATTTGTAGACCTTGCGATGATCCAACGTATTTAAAATTTCAATTTAATACAAATATATCTTAAGCTGCCAATATAAAACTCCGGTATTAATCTGTGTAGTATATTGTATATAAATTTGGCAAGAAAATGTAGAAGCCGTCTGAAATAATCACAGGTTTAGGAATGTAAAAGCTGAGGTTCGTAAGCAGATCGCGTGTTCTTGTTAGACAAGCAGCTCCCCAGAATACGAAAGTGGGTGTAAACGCGTCATTCTTGACTAAACCGAACGAAACGTGACTGCTGACTCAAACATGTGTCCTAAGAAAAATGTAGTTTGCCAATTAGATCAGCCGAATTGGCCGCCTTTTGCCGTATTCGGCCTCATTTGGAACATGCCTACTTTATTTATCATTACATTTCACGGTACAAGGCCGCTTTTCCTTGTATATCTGTATTATATATTTCTTGATTTGTCAATAATCCTACCTCCCCTGTAGTTTAAATATTGTTACACCTCATTCCGATCAATGAGGATACTTTACATAAAGTATATATATATAATTCTGACTAATTGGAATGGAAGACACTTCTCCAGTAAATTATTACTGTGGCATATCTAGCTTAGTAGTCAATGATACATTTAAATGATTATATTTTAGTTATAAAACCAAAGAAACTTTATAATGCTTCTATAGAATTATACATCTAAATAGAGCAATTCAAGTTGAATCGAATTGGCTTCATTCGATAATTTTATGATAAGCTGATCCAGATTATCCCTTGCTGAAAAGTTTGAAGCTAAACCTTTTTGTTTTCAATTTACATGCTCCTATTTACTAATATATGTTTCATGGTCTAACATTATAATTAAAGTACAAAAGCATTGATTTACTAAATAAGAGAAGAACATAAATATCGTTTAGGCGTGCTACGCCTAACGCCGGCATCTGAAACTTCATTCTATAATAAAAAGCGATTTCCTGTGTGCGAGATGGTATGTATTATCATATAAAATGGAATATACGCGTTTCTTCCCAAAACCGGATAAATATTTTATATCATAATAATAATTCACTGTGGTTATAAAATTGGTGTGCACACACGCGATCGCGTACAAGGAGAGTTTTTACGTAAAATATGTATTTTTAACAATGTTTTCCTTACATGTTTTTCCATCGTAGATAGATTAAATAAATAACCTTTTAGTATTACCAGCTCTAGAATAAAACATTGAAAACCTCAATGTCTAAATACTTTTTAAACTATAGCAAATAAGTTTAAAATTATGAACCTGAACGAGTCATCTTAGTTGTCTAGACTTAATTAGGTTGTTTTATTACGTATTTTGAATAAATCCTAATTATTCCAACTTTTAACAAGCCACGCAAAAGTTTAATTAAAATTTTCTAAGATATATTATTACAAATTTCCATTTTAATACTAAGTTGGAGAAAAATACTGAGACTATTTACCCTACGAAACAATGTTCAAAGAACACATTTAGTTACCTCTGCGAACAAACGTATATGGGTGACTCGACTTCGAATTTACTAGAAAGGTTTTTTGAAATTACATATATGGAATCTGTAAGCTTCGATTTAAGCTTTTGCTGTGGGGATGTTTGAATGAGTTGACATTACTGAAATTTTATTACATATTATTCAACCGCAGTAATGATCTATTCCGATAAGAATTACCAAGAGCCAAGACGTAGTATTTTCATTGCAGCGTTACAGATAATATTGACTCACGGTCGCTTACGAACAAAACACTAAGCTTCTACAGTGGTGTGTGTGTGGTATGGCCGACCGCAGTATGATGCATGTATGTAGCATTCGCTCTCGCAATGTCAAAAACATGAGTGCAACCACAAACTATTTCAAACGAAACTTGTTTAAATGTTATTCAACGTTCAGTTTAATAATTATTTTGCATCTGTGGTCGCTTTTATAACTTTGAAATATACTTAAGTATATTTCAAATATATTATGTATACTTCAAATGTAACGAAGTGTAAATAAAAAAATAAATATTCTGTTTTATTATATAAACATAATATACAAAGCCGAAACAAGAATACTTTCATTACTTATATAATTAATATTTATTATTAAAATTACAAATACTTCATCGTATATCGAATAAAAAAATATATTGAAAAGTATCAGATGGCGGTCTTATCTTAGCGTCTTTTGGCAGTTGGAACACATTAACCTCGCTGATGGTGATGACTCACTGCAGCATCAATTAATAATTGAGATAGTTTTCAGATCAAGTTTACTACTCTACGCACGCTACGCAATTCACTTTTATGCCCCCGTTCCGCAAGGCGACTTCTACCACTATGTGCAACGAGATGTCCGTCGCGGTGTTTTCGAACCAATACGACCAAAGGTCCTTTAAGAAAAGATCGTATCGATTCCTAAAAATGTGCAACGCACTCGCAAGCCTCCTCTCCGTTTGTTTGTCTCCTTGTTTGCTACAAATAAAATACTAATTACGCACCTAGCAAGCCTCATGAGATCCTAATTCCTAAATAAGGTATTCCTCGGTCAAAGAAAGCAATTATCTCATGTAATTATAAAGCTAATTTCGCTTGCGGTGATGAGCTTCTAATTAGACCTAAATTGATTACAATGCTTAATTAACATGTCGCCTTCACATTTGCCTTTTGTTTTAATTACGGTTTCCACAAAAGCACATTTGCTTGACAAGTGGTCGATCGATACGTGCTTTCATTCGTGTGAGGAAGTGGGGATGTCAATAAATTAGATCACCCTGGGCATTCCCCGAAGCCTAAAATGCGCCTATTTTTCTTTGTATTGAATTCGAATATCATCGCGTGAATTTCCAGTTGTAAGGATGTTTTATAAGTTAATCCATCGATTTCAAACATAGAATAAGTTTATTTCATATATTTATAATAAAAACACTTTATTTTGTCAGTTACAGATTATATTTTCTCTATTTTCGTAACGCTTTTTCATAAACGTGATAAATATCACTATGAAAAAGCGTTCACAAATAAAATTATAAATCAAGTACTTCTATGGTTACTGGTCGGACTTGACATGGTGTATGCCGTGATGTTAGTTATTTCGAGTATGTAATTGCGTATTGTTCCCACGAGAATGTAAGTGCGTGCTCCTATTTCACCATGCTTCCTGCTGATAGAGGACAAATCATTGTTTTTAATATATTTTATTATTATTAACTAACTATTAACTACTTTAGATGACATGTGGAAAATTTTGTAATGGTTGCAGCTCCTTACAAACATTGTGTAAAACAAAAAACTTGGCGATTAAAAAGAGTGGCGGAGAGTTTATTGCCAGTTCTTCTCTTCCGTTTTACGCCCTTGATTTGAGAACTGGTAGTAAATGTAAAATTGGAAGCATTTAATATATATTTCTTTTTGAAGTTCATAAGTGTACATTGTGTTACCTTTATGAATAAATGATTATGATTTTTGAAAATGTACTTTGAAATGAAGTGCCATTTCTGGGCTACCCTTTTTACTTTACCTAATTGTACTTTTAATTGTATTAAGTAAGGTTTCATACATGTTGTTGTAATCCGTGAGGATAACGAAATTTGGGGAAAAGTTTTATCCAGAAAATTAAAGAAAAAAAATTCTAAAAGATTCCATTTCACGGATTAAAACGCGGTTATTTTTTAATAATATTTATTGATAATCACATTTATTACTCGTGGTAGTGAAATACCAAACATTAACGAATAAACCGATTGAGGTATTTTGCGAAACGGTCAGTGAAAACTGTTTAAAATGTTGTTTTTACTCAGGGTTAAATTAAATTAAATTTCTACCATTCGTTCAACACTTACCCGAAAATATCAGATAGCAGTGAATGCTAGCACAGAACTTTAAATTAACTTAAAAGACGAAATGTTTTACTCCTGAAGCCGTAATATGAGACCATTACAAAGAGAACACTTCGACAGAAGGTCCTTCGCGATGCACTTGCTCGTAGAAACTACTTAAGTACAAAATCTACAAAATAAATTTGCAATATTATATCCTATTAAGGGAACCCATCATTTATATAATCTACTAATTTTAAAATGGTTTTTCTAATATATTAACTGCATAAAACTTGTATCCGTCCATGCACGACCTACGCTATACGTCCACACGTCCCTTCGACAAGGCTAAACACCATTGCAACCCGTTGGTGTGCAAAAGCATCAACTATATACGCCTACCCGACCAAAAAAGCCCGTTGGTGGCTCCGAAACATTTTAACGGATCCGGATGATCCAATCACCTTGGCTAATGACAAGTTAAAAGTGGTAAAGGCAAATCACAGTACGGAAAAACCGCTTTCACCGGGTAAGGCGACATCCCTTACTTCAAAGGTCACTGTAGTGAGCTTCCGTCCTGCCCTTCAGGCGGCGCCCTTGTGCTAGTGGCGGGAAAGAGCCCATTCCAGCTAAGGTACGCTCGCCAAATAGTCCGAGCCGAGCTGTAAAGGCCCTTGAGACCAACAGCGAGATTTCATTCTAAAAAAATACTTCCGTTAGTTCCATTCGGTCGAACCAAGCTAAAGCCATTACAAAGCAGACTAATGACGACTGTCTGTATTAATATTATACGAGTATATTACGAATACAAAAGTTTTTTTATGTCTGCTCATAATATGTCCATTAAAGTTTTTTTGTGTAATAAGTGATTTTGTTAATTTTATTTTTCAATTATATTTTTAAAATAAAACAATAAACCCATCAAAAAGTTTAACCAACACTCAACCTAGTTTCAACCAATTAAATGAAGTTTGCATGCAGTCGTATTGTGCGAGAATGTCAAAGTTTGTTTTGAACTCACACATATTCCAAAAACAAGAGATCATCATAGTAATAATATATTTCTACTTTCACAATCAATTCTTTGTTTTGGTATTGTATTTTATATACAATGTTTCTTAAATAAAAATATTCCATGTCGTCTAAATAATACTATGTTGTTTTATTCCCCTTTCTAAAACTCCGCATTTTATTTTCTTTATCTCTATTTAAACATGGGAAGGTATTGTTTGTAAAAGTAAGAATCACTATTATGTTTCCTAAAGAAGTTATATAATTTCGTAAGTCTAAGAAAACAACCCATCAGAGGTATTCACCGACGCGGCGTTGGAAAGAAGAGCGGCCGCTTAAAAAGGCATACTTTAGCCTAACGACTTTGTGTATAGCCATATTTTCTTGAACTATTAAATAACTAAGCAGTTCAACCGCATAAAGTTAATATAAAATTGCTATATTGAAGCTACGAGCTTTTAGACTTGCAGCAAGTTTCATTACAGAAACGTTAATATTTAACTAGCAAACTCGGTCTTCTGGTAACCTAAATCTTAAAAGTCAGTGCTTCAGTTTTCGCCAGAAGGTTGCGACTAAGAGCGGTAATTTCTATACCTTGTCATAATAATACGTTAAATTGTAAGCAGTAAGCTGAGGTTTACAATTTTTCGACAGTTTATAATCTCGCGAGATAGATTACAATCTAACGGTGTTTACAATTTTACGTTAACATAGTCATCGATTATTTGTAAAATATAATTATTGCATAAAGCAACTGCCACTTTAATTATTTATTAATTAAGATTAGTTCGTTTCCATTTCAGTCATAGGTGCCTTGTTAAGTGGTGCAACTGTGAATGAGCAGCCAAGGAAGGCTTTTCTGTCGTGACTCGAGTGGTTTGGCTGTTTGCCTGTTGTATGTATTTTTATATACGTATTCACAAGAGATGCGTTACGGTTAAGGAAATCAAATTTACAACTAATTCAAAGTTTATGTATCAGGTCCTTACATATGACATTGGCGTTTAGATTTGATCCTCCCATACAAAACGTAGTAAAGAGTAGATTTTTTAAAAATAGAATATGTTTAATTAAGTCCGGGGAGTAAGGATGTCTTAGACATTCCAACTAAAACTCCTCTAATTTGGTAGCAGTCTGTTGTGCAGTGTGTGGTATAGCGTGAAGCAGCAGTGGCCTAGAGTGATTGACCAGCCTTGGTTGTTGAGCAGCTAGCTTTGGCATTATGGTGACAAATTATCTGCCGTAATTACATCTGCCGTAATCGTCTGGCCAGATTAAAGAAAGATATCGTAATCGACCCGGCACTAGTCCATCAAACGCTCACAAGTAATTTTTTCGGAGTTTCGAATTTTCGCTTGGGACACGATTTGGTTCGGGTGGGTTCAAACAGGATCCGATTTTCATCACATCTTTGGTGTCCAGCCGTCCACGGGGCTTGTTCTGCAGGTCGAAATTTCCAGAACTAAAACGTTGGAAACAAAAGCGTACTGTGTTTTCTTTTGCGACACCGCCGCCCTACACCTCATTAACCCTTTCCGAGCCGATTCTCCAGCACTGGTGCCATAGTGGTATTCTTACTAGTAAATAACGCGACATTTCATGTTTTCAATTTTATAAATAGAGTGACGCAAGGAAAAAAGAATTAAAACGGGAACATGAAATGAATCATGGTTTTTCAAAAAGAAATGCACAAATAAATAGCCGTAAAAAATTGAATTTTTTACAGCTATTTATATGTAACGACCAATTTCATATACAACGACCTATAATATACATGTTTACATTAAGCACACAGCTCGTAGTTTCGCATGGTCCTCCATCATATACAACTGTAAAAAACACGCAACAAAATGTATCATCTATGGATGACATATTATTAATATTTATGTAAAACAATAGCTTAGTTAACTAGCACGATAAAGCTGTGACGATAATTTTCCCGAAACAAGGTACCAACATTAATTTCAGTTTCGTAATTAACCCGTTTCACGATGTTACGGCTCATAACCTTTCAGGTTCCAAGCGAGCGCTAAACCTATGCAATCTCCACCTCCTCCTCTGCAACCTCCATCCTCGATAAATATTCTTAAGAGTTTCTCGAAAAAACGAGCACACGACGGTACGAAAGTTTCCCTCTCGTAATGTCAAATGTATGTGGGGGATGACTGCCACGTTCTCCCATATTATCTATATTATTAAATATTTATTAGTCGACTCAGTGTCCGAACAGAATACGTTTTGGGTACTTCCCTGAGTCAGGCTTAATAGCCTGAACGAACGTCTAAGTTAAGCTAAAGTTCTTTGGGAAAATTGGCCGAACGCCAGCTTCGGCGACAATTACACTTTTTGCTTTCACAGATAACATTTGAAGACGACCATCGATCGTTGGATCGATGTGCGTTGGCACTACTGACAAATTTACGTTGCCATATTAACAATTTACAACATCAAGTAAGATGGGTATTGCGTTGTGTTGCTATTCTAATAAAACAAAACATTATATCGTGTTCTCATATTACATTATCTCTGACATATGCGACCGTATTCGGTTCTGCTTTTAGGCAGATGTATGTGATTAGTGATTAGATATTAGATTAGATTAAAATTAAATTTAAGGCTGGTTGTTATTAAAATAATATAAATTGTTTGAATTATGGTCCACTTTGAGTGTTCATTACTTTTGTGTGGATGTAAAGGTTTTTATGTTAGTGGGAGTAAGAGTAGAATAAAAAAAGTAAGTAATTTAAATTTCTGAGTTAAAGCGTTCCCAAATACAATATATATTATCCTATTAACTAATGGTTGACTGTCATTTAAACTGTTTCGTAAAACATCTAGCAACTCTTCAAAGAGCACCAGCAAGAGAAGATAATTTTAATGATGAACTTTGGTAATAGATTACAACTGACGTTATAATATCAGTTAAATTAAAATATTTATACAAACGAGACGAAAAACATTCTGCGATACATGGTTTGGTCACTGTAATTAGGTCACCGCAAAAACGAATTAAGGTCGATTACACACAGCGGTACGTTAATCCCATCGGTAATGCCATACACGTAATGTAATGTCACTTGCACTACGGGGACAGGGCGGGATACGGGCACTAACGAGCAAATAGGGGGTGAGTTTAAATTAGTACATTGTGTTAAAAAAATATATTGATGTAACTAAATAAACAAATAATTATTCTACGAAATACAGACAAACTTTCTCATACTTAATCAAAAATATAAAGGAAGAAATCTCCACTTATAGACTGCTCCAATGGACTTTCTTACTATTTTACGCATTTAACATTCGCTCTAACGATGAAGGAATTCATCGTGAGGAATTGCGGCTTGCCTTCTCAAAAAGAAAAACGGCGTGTGCCAGGCACAGGAGGCTGATTACTTACTTACCTATTAGATTGACAAGAGTGAGACATGAGTCAATTTTAACTCCTGTTTCTAATAAATTTTAATTAACAAAAGCTCTATTTGGCTGTTGTTGTTATTTCAATTGCCCTTTATTTTTAACCGACTTATCGACGACCGAATGAGGAGGTTACCAATTCGCGAGTATTTTATTTTATGTTCTAACATATCTCCGTGGACTGAGCTGAATAATTGAGATGTCAAAGGTCATTTGAATTTGCAAAAGAAGGTCCTAAAGGGTTTTGTTAATAGAACTAGTGTTTTCATGAGACATGTCAATTAATGAAATGGAATAAAAAATTAAATGTTTTTTAAAGAATGGAGTCTGGAGACGCTCTGTGGTTTCTTTTTAGTAGAATTAAGGATTACTTTTATAGTTCCAACGATATAGGGGATTATCTCACAAAAAATTACAAATTTCTGAATTTTATTTGTATGTCTCTTCTACGTTTGACGTAGACTAATTTTTTTAAATATGAACATGAGATGAAACTGAGTCAGAGGAGAACAAGACATTCGAACTTATATTTATTATTTAATTAGTTATACGGTATACAGTCATCCAGTACGGTATGTCAGAGATAATGTAACATAATCTTATATATAAAATTCTCGTGTCACAATGTTAGTCTGCATACTCCTCCGAAACGGCTTGACCGATTCCTCTGAAATTTGGTAAGCATATTGGGTAAGTCTGAGAATCGGCTAACATCTATTTTTCACACCCCTAAATAATAAGGGTGGTCCACCCCTCAATTTTTTTTTTATTTTTTAGACAAAATTTTTAATTTCTATTTTTTTATGATACAGCATTAAAAAATACATACAACCCCTAACTTTCACCCCTCTACGATCAACCCCTATTTTTTTATTATAAATGATATACATGGCGAAACGACGTTTGCCGGATCAGCTAGTTTAATATAAAATAATAATATATCAAGGTACGTCTAATAGTTCTGACAATATTCAGATTATTTAATAAAATATTGATATTAAAGAATCATTCTTATACGTTATTTACATTTAAAGTATTTCTTAATATAATTAAAAACAGAGTCAGGCAGAATTAAGTAAAAAGATGGAGTAGGCCTGGGATATAATAGATCGGACAACTAATGATATCAATGTCATAGTATTAGAAACACGATATACTCGTATATTTCTATGATTAAAGATATGTTAAAGAATATTAAAATAACTGTAAATAAACGTTGTTCAAAAAAATAGCTTTACCTGATATTTATCAAACACAAAGTATCATAAGATCCACAAAGGTCCAAGTTTTAACTCAACAAACCACCACATGACTATTGTCGATACACTCACATATCTTTCGTACTGTACCAGTCCGCAATTGACTTTTGTATATAACTCACGCAGGGCAATAACGTCTTAAACGCCTCTCAACTAGATAAAATCTGAATCTACTTTTGAATAGCTTTACCTTTATGATAATTTTCTTGTAAATGTGCGATATCTGATATGGTTTCACCCCTATTCGTTAAATATTACGCCGTCTCGCCTGTATGTGCAATCTATGTAGTTGTGTATTCAAATGTAATTTGCGTTCAGAGATGCTGGATGAACCGTTATAATTGAAGCTTCCAAATTAGTAAGGCCCGGAGAACAAATATTGTCTTATACTCAGGTCTAGTCTCTATGCAGCACGATCATGTAAAAGTTGCCATCTCTGAATACCTAGTACAATAGTCAAGAATTAAAATTAATGTAATTAATAATAAATTTTTGTTTTGTATTTCGCGTACCTAGATGTCCAAGAGACGAGTTGGCGTATAGTATAGTTTGTACGAAAAACTATTAAATGTGTAAAAAAACATAAATATTTTTGAAGTTATACTTCTTTAGGCGCGTTATGAAAAATTGATGAGAGTGAAATTTTACGATGCGCGCGCACCTATGACACAAAATTGGGAGTGTGATTATAGCGTGCGCAATCTACAAGTAAAAAGAAATAGAATATGCGTGAAGCTAACTTCACGCATATTCTATTTCTTAGCTTAGCAGCTTAACAAGAATTTTGAATGACCATGACAATTGACATCTGACAATGACATTAACCTTTTAAACAGATATAGGAGTTTGAATTATTGTTTAAAATAAAAGATTATATAAGTACCTAGTTGTTTTCAATTTTCATTATACAAGTGCGAATTTTATATGTGCGTCTGAATTATAATCAGAAGTGATTTAAATTGAATATCTAAATCAATACTTATTAATATGATAAAATATTTGTGAAAAAACTGTGCCAAACTTCCTGAGTGCTTCAATACAATTGAGGTTAACTATCCGTATGTATTATCGAGTATTATTGTTGATTAAAACTGAAACATGAACCATTAGTCATTGCTTTTGTTTATTGCGTTTGTTACAGCAACTTTTTAGAAATATTCTACGACCCTATATATCAATAATTGAGAACAAAGATTTAAGCACGAATACTAATAAGGAGAAAATGAAGGCTTGGAGCGATATTACAGAGAAGTAAACATTTTAATAAGTACCTGTATCTCAAAAAATGATTACATTATTTAATCAAAACATGTAATTTTTCAGATTTAATCTAGCAAATATAAGGACAAGAGACAAAAAACAATTGATGAATCAGTGGAAGTGCACTAAATTGAATACAAAAAAAGAGTTGTCATCTTATCGCCGTGAAACATCAAAAACTAGAGGTGGAACAAAGCCACCATCACCTTCTCCAGACACAATGGATATGGCAGAGATTATACCGCAACGGTTTGAAGTAGATTTCAATGAATTTGATTGTGATGGTGTCGAGGTAGGAATGTTAATTATAAATATGATGGTTAGCACGTTAGCGCTGGTGATGTAGTTAAAACTTTTAAATCTTTAAAATTAAAACATTCTGGAGACTTGTGGGATGTTTCTGTACGTATTATTAAGGACATTATAGATATTATTGCCCCAGATCTTGCGTATATTTTTAACAATTGTATTGATGAAGGAAGTTTCCCAGATTTAATGAAGCATAGTAAAATAATACCTTTATTTAAATCTGGATGCAGGACAGAACCTACTAATTTTAGACCCATCTCAATATTGCCAACTTTAAGTAAAGTTTTTGAAAAAATTATACTAGAACAATTAATTACATTCTTTAATACAAACAGTCTTCTACACAACGCACAATACGGTTTTACTAAAGGTCGCTCCACTACCGATGCTGGAATAGCTCTGTTACGACATATATTTGATGCATGGGAGAAAACTCAAAATGTACTGGGAGTTTTCTGCGATTTGTCCAAGGCGTTTGATTGTGTTGATCATGAGACTTTGCTTTGCAAACTTGACCACTATGGTATAAAAAATGTAGCTCTTAACTTAATAACCTCTTACCTAAGTTGTCGAACACATAAAGTTGATATAAATGGAACTAAATCTTCGGGATCACACATTAAAATGGGAGTCCCGCAAGGATCAATATTGGGACCATTTTTATTTCTTATATATATTAACGATTTGCCTTCTTATGCAAAGCCATTATGTGATATTGTATTGTTTGCTGATGACACGTCCTTGATTTTTAAAGTAAATAGATATAAGACAAATTTTGACGATGTGAACAATGCACTTTCTGAAATAGTGTGCTGGTTTTCTGCAAATAATTTACAATTAAATGCCACAAAAACAAAATGCATAAAATTTACTTTACCTAATGTTAAAACTACAACTATAGAGCTTAAATTGAACAATGAAAAACTAAATTTAGTTGAATCTACGGTATTTCTGGGCATTACAATAGACCAAAAACTTCAATGGAGTCAGCATATCACTAAACTTTCTGACAAGCTTAGTTCTGCGGCATACGCTATTAGGAAAATTAGGCAACTCACAGACGAGGAAACTGCCAGAATAGTATATTTTAGTTACTTTCACAGCGTTATGTCGTATGGAATTCTTTTATGGGGCAAAGCAGCAGATATACAATCTATTTTATCTTGCAAAATGGTGCTATTAGGTCAATTTATTGCTTGAAACCAGGCACTTCACTTAGAAATTTGTTCAAGAAAATCGATATTTTGACGGTACCTTCCCAATATATTTACAACTGTATCATTTTTGTGCGTAGTAATATTAGTTCTCTTTTAAAGAACAGCGACATTCACAATAGGAATACAAGAAATAAGGGAAAACTTTTCCAGCCGTCTTACAGGTTGCAGAAAATAAATACTTCATTTATGGGCCTAAGTATACGCTGCTATAACATGATTCCTAGTGAAATATTGGAACTGCCTTTAAACAGATTCAAAACACATATCAAATAAACCTTAATGTGTAAAGGTTACTACACAGTCAATGACTACCTGGAAGATAAAAATGCTTGGCAATAGTTCTAATTATGTATGAATATGTGTGTAATGGTGAATGTGGTAAATCACAGAACAGATTTTTATTTTTTTTTACTTATGTAACTTTAATGACGTTGTGGTTTATGACATTTTCCTTTGAATAATTGTAATGTAAAGGGAGGGCAAAACTTGCTGAGTTTCTTGCCCGTTCTTCTCAGAACAAGGCCTCCTGGTAGTTTTGCGAACGGATGGCGTAGTCCTGCTCTTTCGTGAATTTTGTAAACGTTGTTGACATTCATAAGCATGCTCTAAGAAGCATCTAAATTGAATAAACGTATTTTGATTTGATTTGATTTGTTCAAGGTTCAACCTCTCAAGCATAGGCACATACTTTATTCCCCTACAGGGTAGTTAGAGATATTGTAATACCTTAAAACAACCATGTTGCTCTTGTAGTACCGAAACTCTGTCCAGCCAGATGTGAGCCCATTCCCACTTATAATGGACAGTGGGTATAATACACCTTAATACCTGAGTGCGAACCACTCACCATGATACTTAAATTAATAGATGTTATTTATATATTTCACGATATTACAAATAAAATCATTTTGGAAACAATTGCTATCCCAAAAGCAAATAAAGCCAACAATGACAAGGTAATAAATCAGTTTTGACATAACTTGAATACTAAAAATGCCAAACAAAGGTGTGCACAACAGTGACAACATAACTTAACAATTTCATTATTTTGTAGGATTAAAGAAAGGTTAAAGAAAATCATGGTGAACTGAACAACAAGAATCCCCAAACAACTCAAAAGAAACCTACAAGGAAGACACCGGTATTATATTTAAACTAGCTGTTACCCGCGACTTCGTCTGCGTAGAACTACTACTTCGTGTAAATTTGTTTGGACTGAATAGGCTCTGAAACTATAATGAAACGATTCTAATGAAGCCGGCACATTGAATTATTGAGATTAACATAGGTAGACTTTTCCTGACCCTGATCCCTGACTTAACTTAGTTTAATACGTTTTTGTATACGACATTTTTTGTTTTTCCTTCTTTGGTCAAAACATGTAGGTTTTGTGGACTCGATACTCGTGAGCACGCCACATACAGTTGCCCATGGGAGAAACAGTTTTTTTCTAAATGAACACCAGCTACTTTGAGTGTCTGTCCTTGAGCTTTGTTTATCGTCATAGCGAATGCTGCTTTCAGGGGAAATTGTACTCTTTTGAATTGGAATGGCAAATCGGTAGGGATTATTCTAGTTCTTGCAAACTCATCTCTTATGCAAAGTTCAAAAAAGCTGTAAGGGTGGTTTTTGGTCGAGTAGATAGTCGCTCGTGGAAATTATCTTCTGTAAAATAAACTCGTTCACCGTTCTCTAAGTGTACACTTAGATGTGTAACGGTGGGGTGCCTTTCGTGCAACGGGAACCCTAATAACCGCCACACGGCTTCGTTGCTGCTAACATAACGACCAGATTGATATGTATGTACTTCATTTACGCGATTTGCAAGCTCTGTGCTCCTAAAATTGAAAATAGCTTGGTCACTGCCTTTGTTAATATATTTGCAGATATATTTGATAGCGCGCACTGAACTGCAAGCCTCAACATTTATATGGGCGTTAAATATTTTTAATAGAATAGCGGAATAAGGGACCACCCAACTATTATCAATAGTGACGTAACTCCCATTTCGTAGTTTCACAGATGCCGTTCGACCTCCGTCTGCTGGTGCTCTTCTACGATAGAGTGGGTAATGTATCCGTTTTCACTGTGGACAGTGTCTTTGTGTAATTTGCGAGGAAATTTCTTTGTGCATTTTCCATCTTTCATGCAAGGGCACTGAGGATTTTCAGGTCCACATGGACCATGAATCATGTTTTTAACTATAATATCATGAAGTGTCTTGTCAGTGCTTGGATCGGGTATTTCTGCGCTGATAATATTATCAATTTGATCGGGTCTCAACTTGTCTTTTAACCACAATAATATGTGGACATGTGGTAGGCCACGCTTCTGCCACTCTATGGAATACATAAAGCAGATCACTTCTCCAAATATTCTGCCTTTGGAAATAACAGACATAAGTTTTTTAACTTTCAACCTAAAAACTCTTGCGACTACATCATGCCTATCAATCGCGCTTTGACCCGGCATTAATTCATTTACTATTTCCGGCCATGCTGGGTTGCAAGTAAACGTAACGAATAAGTCAGGGCGACCATATGTACGTACATAAGCAAACGCATCCTGAGTGTATTCGTGTAAGTACCTCGGACTATTTACAAATGAAGACGGTAAAATTATCATTCTACCAATATCATTTGGATTTCGATTAGCGTCATTCGCTACTGCGTCTTGAAGGTGGATATAATTTTCTGCTCTTAATTTAGTTTGATTTAATGTTATGTATCGTAATCGTTCACTTTCTACCTTAACCTACATATCAACATAAAACTGATTGGCCAGTTGCCTGCATCGTGATATAATATTAAAATCATTTTCTCTAATCATGATATGAAAGGCATAAAAGTCCATACATGATACCTTTTTGTTAGGCAAGGGCAGGCCTTACAGGCGAAAGGGCGACTTGTGGAATTTGAAAGTGATACCCTTCTTGCCCTTTGCTAAATATTAGCGGATATTGTAACGCATCGTAAAATTTATGTGTATCCGGCACCCTAGTTAGTGTGTTATCACGGGCATGTAAAACTATATCACGGGAAGAAAACTGTTCACCACAAACCATGGCTGCGACTTCATTTATTAAAGGTGCATTATATCGTCTTTCGTGTTCCCCACTTGGTGTACGATCTGGGTGAATCACCAACTTATAATCATCTCCCGGCATTCTTTCTAAGGCTGTTGTGAAAGTGTTTATTAGGCGGTTATGTTCATGCAACATTCTCTGAATCTTTAAGACAATATCCTTTTCTACTAATTGAATGTTTTGACACCTGCGGTCAACCTCGTCGTTTTCATTTCCCATAAAATAAATCTGTAAAAATTTTGGTTGCTCATTATTTGTAGGAAGCAAAGAACCAATCCTATGATAGATTTGACCTTGGATTGTAAAAGTAGATGAAAACCCAGGCATAACCACCTCATTTTCTACACCAAATGACGTCATTTGAAAGCATGAATTATATTTCCTTATTTTGATTAAAAAACGCCGCGATTCGTTGTTATCACCTAAAAGTAAAGACTTCAATGATTCCTCTGGTTCTCCAAGTATTGGAATTGAAACCTTGCCACCAGAACAACACATACCCGGAGTTTCTTCTTTCCACTTGAGTGCTTCACAATGTATACATTTTTTATCCATTCCACCTATGAGAAGTAATCGATGGTTATTATACTCAATCGATGGGTCATAATCAAAAGCAGCATTGTGGAATGCTCCCCATGTATACATTGTAAACGCATTTCTCCTTTCTGACTGCCGTTCAGCATTTAACACACGTCGTCTTTGGGATTCTTCTGGCATCTCTGCAGCTATCAATGATGCGTGTCGCTCAGCATCTAAAATCTGCCGGGCCTGAGTCTGTTCATAGGTCTCGGCAGCTCTTTGCGTTGCGTGTCGCTCAGCATCTAAAATCTGCCGGGCCTGAGTCTGTTCATAGGTTTCGGCAGCTCTTTGCGTTGCGTGTCGCTCAGCATCTAAAATCTGCCGGGCCTGAGTCTGTTCATAGGTTTCGGCAGCTCTTTGCGTTGCGTGTCGCTCAGCATCTATAATCTGCCGGGCCTGAGTCTGTTCATAGGTTTCGGCAGCTCTTTGCGTTGCGTGTCGCTCAGCATCTAAAATCTGCCGGGCCTGAGTCTGTTCATAGGTCTCGGCAGCTCTTTGCGTTGCGTGTCGCTCAGCATCTAAAATCTGCCGGGCCTGAGTTTGTTCATAGGTCTCGGCAGCTCTTTGCGTTGCGTGTCGCTCAGCATCTAAAATCTGCCGGGCCTGAGTTTGTTCATAGGTCTCGGCAGCTCTTTGCGTTGCGTGTCGCTCAGCATCTAAAATCTGCCGGGCCTGAGTCTGCTCCTCAGATTCTTGGGATCTAGCTACTTGCGCAGTTCGAGCTCTTTTAGAGCTACGCGCTAAATTAGATTTACGCTTGCGAGGCATATTACTTAACCAGTTACCTACCTAAAGTAATAAAAACAGGTAAGTACTTATGCAAAAAAAAATTCTACTATCTACATGGAATAAAAACAAAATGAATCGATAAAATTATATGCGAAACTACTGGAACTATTTTATTCACAAAACAACATTACTTACCTATTAATACTCAATAAAAACTATGCTGACCTTCTTAGGTACCGTAACTACTTACTAAATGTGAAAAAACTTAAAAAAACCTGCCTACTAATCTACTACAATTTTATACCTATCCTAAAAAATGAATTAAAGTATTTATTTTACCTATTAACTATAATTTTACCTACTACTAACTTATGCTAAACTAATAATAACAACCAAAACAACTAAGTAAATAACACAAAATGCTTATCCAAGAAACCCTAAACACCAATGAAAACGTAAAGAAAGCGAATACGTTGCAGCTCAAAATTGTAGATATCGCATGCGTCCGCCAACGACGTCTGCCCTCACGTGTCTGCCCGTTCGGGTAAGCATACTTTGTGATCTACACTCCTCCCACCGAGCCATCCGCGTCCCCCGCACGTCTTTGCCGCCGCGCCGCGCAGCGCGCCCGCGCCCGCCAGCCCCGCCACACCACACCATGCATCGTCACACTCACACATTCATAGTGTATAGGCCGATGGGCCTGATGGACATGTCAGGCAGAAAGTATTCTAAAAGCTGGCTAGGAGTATTTGAATTATGCGATACATAACTGCACCCCGCGTTTTCACCCGTATAATTCCGGGATCGGGATCGGGATCTGGATAAAAAGTATCCTATGTCCTTTCCCAAGGTTCCATCTATCTCTATACCAAAATTCATCAAAATCGGTTCAGCGGTTTAGGCGTGAAAAGGTAACAGACAGACAGAGTTACTTTCGCATTTATAATATTAGTAGGGATTATCTCTATCTCTAAATAGAATAAAAAAAAGTTGCTATCCAGGTCTGTAGCATGTGCTACAAATTATATTATTAACACATTTATATAATTATATTAATATAAATGTGTTAAAAATTTTATAATATGAATTATACATTTTTTTAAGTTTTGCATGGACAGAGCTTAAATTAATATTCTCTTATTTGTTGCAGAAAGCAAGTAGTAGTTTTAGTTTTGGTGAAGCCTCGTAGATGCACAACCAAGTAATGATTAATTTAAAATTACAAACCGAAATCCTGATGTAGACATTAGAGTCACCTAAAAATAAATAGTATAATGAAATAAAAATGTTTTAAAGATAAATAGGGTTTTATTTGTTTAATGTAAGAGAATAATAATAAATATTTATTTATTTAATTTTTCAAATGTAAACTGAACTTTATTGACTTTATTGACTCCTTTTCCAGTCTTTGATTATTTAATTGTAATTAATTATTTGCATGCAATCAAAAACTATTTTTAATAATGCCAAAGAAGTATAACTTCTTACGCGCGTACATAAGTACACGCACCCTTTTTTTATAAATTTGAGGACTACTGAAATGATCCTTATCCTTGGGATTGATTTGCTCCAGTTCAAACAATTTGTATAATAATACTTAGCGATTAAAAAGAGTGGCGGAAAGTTTCTTGCCAGTTCTTCTTACCCGCTCTACGCCCTTGACTTGCGAACTGGTAGTAAATGTTAATTTACGATTAATTTAACTTGACGATTCAAAAGTGTACTTGGTTACCCACTGTTATGTGTATGACGTTATTTTTCAAAAAAATAATTTACTACATGCAAATTTACAGAAATTGGTTAAATAAAGTTAAATTAGATAAAGTTTAATAAAAGGCTTTTATTATCATAGACATAAATACAAATTCTACAATTATTTCATTTTAGCTTATTACTAAAAATAAGTCGGGTTTTCCTTCCTGACGCTATAACTCCAGAACGCACGAACCGATTTCCTCGGTTTTGCATTCGTTGGAAAGGTCTCGGGCTCCGTGAGGTTTATAGAAAAGAAAATTCACGAAAAAATTCAACAGAAAAGCGGGATCACCAAACGAAATGTTACATAAAACGAAGCCATCTGGTGGCGAAACGGAGTTCGCCGAGTTTGCTAGTTATTATATATTTGTGTTATTAATGGCTTCCAATCTCTTCGGATCCACCGTGGTAGGGACAAGAAAAAGATGGCGCGTAACCGAATAATGTTACACTAAATTTTTTTAATTGAGATACGATCTTTAGTTATTTTGAGTAGCTCCGTTACTATTACTTGGTGAATGCATTAATCGCGTTTCTCCGCCGTAAGCCCTCAAGGAAGCATGTCACTCCTAATCAACTAAAAGGTATTTGTTGGAGTTACAAAGACGGGTTCCCCGAAGAGGAAGTAATATCCCGCCTCTCCTATAATATTATTATCTCTATAGTGACACGAATGATGTCTTACTGCTATAGAGGCGAGCCAAAATAGCAATATTAAAACAAAGTATTGTAAATGAATTGTGGTGTAGTCTTTTTATATTTTACGACAATTTCAGGATTTTACATACATGTTTGTAGTCGTTGTTTTTATTTATCGCAATAACTTTACAAGGTTGAATAGTAAAGTCATTACGCTCAAATTGATTACACTTTAATTTATTTATTTTCAAATTATCCTGAACTAAAAACAATTAGATTCCAAAAAGTTTTACCATCGTATTGGACGTTTACCAGTAGAAGTGAAATGAAAAAGAAAAATTTTATCACGTCCACAATAAAACGAATACTTGATTACGCATAAAAATGCTTATTTCAGAACGTACTATCTTTGAACAAACAAAAGTGCTGCTTTATAGCAGAACATAACCAACTAACAGATTTTAAACTATGTCCATACGAACGTATATTATAGGTTACAATGTACTTAATACTGTATATTAACAACTACAGCACGGTCTGCCGCATCACCAACATTACAACTTTGTAAAATGAGAAGCAGAATAAAAATGATTTATTCACATATTCCGATTAGAAAATGCCTTTAATGTGCCGGGAACCACTTGTGACGTGGTATCTTTAGAGCACAAGCTGATAACTCAGATTGACTGGATTATAATGTGGTGAGATTGGTTTCGAGTCTCAATAAATAGATGTTGAATAACGTATGAGGTAGATCGCTTGTTCAAATCCCCGGGTGAGATCAGAGGCCCTTTTCGAATTTAGGTGAAGTTTTCTCGTCATTATTTGGAAGGCTCTTCAAACAGGTTATGTAAACACATTTCAGTAAGATAAAATGTACGAAAACAGGAAATAATGGAATAAAAGGCATTACTGTGTGCCTTTTACCGCCAAATAAAGGTTATAAATAGTGTGCATCGATATGAATAAGTTTTTGGCCGAAAGATTGTTCAAGCAATGTGCATACAATTACGTTTATTTCCTGTCTACGTCTACTATCATATATTTATAGATTTTTTTCGAGTGATCGCCTTTCTACATAATTTGTCCATTGTGATATATATAGAAGGCCAGTTTAAATTAAACACGGCCTACTTCATACAAACAATTTCACTACGAATTTTCGTAAAGCGTTAGTGTCGGCCGACGTTGCCCATTCATTCAGCCTTTCCATTAAAAGGGTGCTTTTAACTACGGTTAATTTATGCAGCAGACGGCTTTAGAGAACAGATTACAGAGTGTCCAATGTTCACGGTTAGAAAACGGATCGCAGCGGTTGAGTGTTCCGTCGGTGGATAAATGAGAGTTGTGTCTGTTTCTACAATGTCAATCTTTATCAACATTTAATAATTCTCGCGATTCCACAACAAAGATGCGGAGAGTTTTTCTGATATTAAAGTTCGAGTGGAACCCTTTTGACATCTTTTCCTTTTATTTTTTGATAGCGTCCACCATTTTTCCAATAAGTGATGAATTCATATTCATATAGCTGCAAGTTTTATAGCGTTTAAGTACATGCCTTGGGTGTTGCACAGGACGTGCATAATTTTATTTTATTAGATATTTATTGATATAGTTTGTAAATTATTTTTGAAGTGAAAACTTCTTTAGCAGCGTTGTACACTTTTTTGAAGTCGTAAAATATGTTAAACTCGCGTCAGGACACGTGACCTGATCTAAAATTCGTGAGACGGATGGAGAGTAGACAGCTGGCGCGGCGTTTTTAATGTAATACTAGCCGGCCTGGCGAACATCGTACCGCCTAACAGTCGATTCTTTATTTTTGAAGTGAAACTTCTTTATCGGGGTTGGAAAAAAATTTAGTGTAACATTTTTTCGTTACGCGTCACATTTTTCGGTTACGCGTCACATGTTTCGGTTACGCGTCACATTTGACCGTTACGCGCGCCTTTTTCTTGTCCCTACCACGTTTGATTCAAAGAGATTCTAAACCATTAATAACAAAAATGTATAATAACGATAACAATGATAGTAAAAATTCAATTACAATTTATGAAATTCTGTAATAATCTTAGTGGTAATAAGGTAAAATGAAATAATTGTATTATTTGTATTCAACTCTGTGATATTAAAAGCCTTTTGTTAAACTTTATCTAATTTAACTTTATTTAACCAATTTCTGTAAAGTTGCATATAGATAATTTTTGGAAAAATAAGGTCATAAAGAAGTTTCACTTCTTACGTGTGTACACTAGTACACGCACTATATTTTTATTTTTAATACTTATTCTGCTATTCGGGACACCGGTCTAGCTAGTAAGATAAAAAAAGAAAGTTGATAATACAACAAATACATTATGTCAAAAAATAAAAATTTACCTTCCCGGAACCACTCCACTAACACTTGAACTTTATGGTATGGTATTAAAGTTCAAATTGACTTTCAAGTATTATTACGAATATTTTGTATGGGAATATAGAAAAGTGTTGTTTTTTAACTTTTTCACTCAATTTTTTAAATTTTTCTCTCCGTAAGAACCATCCTCGTACTTCAAGGAATATTATAAACAAAAATAAGACAAATCGGTCAAGCCGTTTTCATGTTATGTCGTGACAACGGAAAACGGGTTTCATTTTTATATATATAGATAAATTGTCATGTTTGTGTACGATAGCGCAATAAATAAATGTTGTATTCTACCTCATAAATAATAGTACTTTAATACTGATAATTAAAGCAATTCGTGCAAAATTATTCCCTAACCATTCCAAAATATCAAAAATGCACAACGTTAATATTCAAGTTTTCACTTCTGCCGGCACTCCCGGAGTGTAACCCGTCGCTTTATGTTATTTAGAACGTTTTAATTAGACATATACGGATATGTTAAGATAGTTTATATTGGTAAATTATTATTACTTTTTGAAATTCACGAAATCATGGAAAAACAAGAAATAGCAAGTTTAACCGATTGACTTCATATTGAAAAGATGGCCTGAAGAGAAAATCCTGCCTTTGTCTCATTTGCATGACGAATTTTATTCATACGTCTAATATTGTTTCTGTCTGAATTGAAATATTTCCAATATCTTCAAGTTCATTTTCAATTTTATTTTACACCAAAGGTACCTTCGTGTATAAGTCACGTAATATGGTATTTGGTTATAAAAGAAAAAGTTTTGAAATGTTTGCTTTGTTTTTTTACCCACCTACAGCATATAATTATTCCAATGCATATTAGTGTACATTTTAATAAACTATATGTGGGCAAGTAGAAGGTTCTGTAGCAAGATCTATTTATTTGCAAGAAGAAGTTCTCTATAAAATAAATACAGCCGTTTCCAAGTTGTATTCTCAATCTATTGAAGTATTTCGTAAGCGCTTCCGCCTCATTTGAGCTTAAAGGACACTTAGTGGAATTACAAATTTAACACCCTCGCCGTAATGTTATCCTCGCCTTGAACTGCGACTTAAGTCTAAAATTATATCCGAAGAAGCGTTTTATCTTTAATTCGTTAATTAAATAAATATTAAATGTAACAATTACCTAAATATCGTGTACAAAAAACAAAGCTTGCATAATCAGTCACACCACGGACATACTACAATACAACGATGAAATCGATGATAGACTTTACAATGAACTCACTGTCGTATACTGTATAGAGAAATAAATAATAAATCAAATCAAATTACGACCCTTTTCATAGAATGAAGTGGCCCGTCTTGTTAAAATAAAACCGTGTAATCCTCATCAACTTTTATTCCGGGGAATAAAGTACACTCGTGTGGCAAATGGAGCATAATCATCCTTGCATTTGATCGTTTGTTCGCTTGAAAGAGAGTGTACCTCAAAAGGAATTTTTTGTGTATATTGTGTTTATGTACTTACATGTACCGTAGAGAAAAGGGTTGTTTTTCAGCGTGTAGTTATGTATCTCAAAGCTTAATGCAGATAGTGAAGTGCTGGATGCCACTTCAAGTTTTATTTATTTAAGAACTGGGCACATAAATATAAAATATATATATCAATATAATATTGTGTGGGCGCCATTCGTAATGTAAAAGTAACGACGAAAAGTCTTTGTAAATTACCTCCGGCGTTTGAGATACGTGTCATGGGAACTCTGTGTCAGAGGTTGAATAACGAAGTAGCACCCCTGTAGTGGGTTAACTGCGCGACTGACTACAATACACAGAAGTCAGCATAATCTCACGACAGAGGCTGGCCTCCAGCGTAAACGTGATTTGAATACTTCCGACACTTTTGCTGAACCGGTATCACAAAACTTAGTTGATGAAGCAACGAATTATTAGCGTATTATTTCGAACTCATATTGTTTAAAAACGCAAATTGGTAGAATCGTTTCCAAAGTTACGAAACTTATATGATCGTATCGTCATGTTTGTGATTCAGCCATTTTGTAATCTATAGACTGATTGTTTTGTTTGATTGCACCCATGGTGCAAAATAAGTATGGAGATAGAACGTTGAAGAAGCGGATTCCATACTTGCTCAATAGTTTACCCGAGGACATAAGACGTGAGACTTCATTGGATAAATTTAGAGGTTTATTAAAAAACCATTTGTTAAATATGCTGTAACCTATAAGTAAATTAAGTGTATTAGTATTAGCTGTTGTAGTAACAGTGTTAGTAATTTAGTGATTTAGAAGTTATGTTTATTTAAGGCGAGTCACCTGCAGTCAAACTGCGTAAGCAGTTTTGCGGGGCATGGTTTGATTTAAGGTGTAACTTTTTTGTGAATAAATATATTTAAAAATAATAATAATATAATAAGCATTAGCATTACATTAAACCTTCGTCTAGGACAATCGAGTTCCGATAGTTTAAGCACGCTTTAGCTTTACGTCAGATTCGGAATTCTCAAAGTACGCTAAGCTGAGGCTCTTGGCGTAAGTGGACTTGTGATACTCAAACCATCGTGTGTGCCTCGTACAAATAGTTGTGTATATAATATATTTTTTATTATCTATTAGAATCTAAAATGGTTAGATTAAATAGGTAATGTTCTCATTGTCTTTATCATTTAACTTTTATAAATTAATTTA
This sequence comes from Pieris melete, assembly GCA_963693345.1. Classification (NCBI taxonomy): domain Eukaryota; kingdom Metazoa; phylum Arthropoda; class Insecta; order Lepidoptera; family Pieridae; genus Pieris; species Pieris melete. Next base: position 26,772 of record CAVNZK010000306.1, on the reverse strand, counting down.
TTAGCTTACATGTAAAAGTTTGCTATTTAACTTTATATACATATTATCAACTTCGAGACGTAACTCGAACTAATTATTATTAATTACGCATTAATTATTAAAGTAAGATATCTCAATCAACACTCAATTTAATTTCTTCAAAATGCTATTACATACTGAAGTATTGCTATGCAGGTACACAATGTTCCCTACCGTAATGCGTTCATAATCATTTGTGAACGCCATCGCCGTCTATTTCTGCGAAAGTGGTATTTATTGTTTTTGATGTATCATATTGATTCTTCTTTACTTAAGAATTATGTGTATCTGTTATTCGGAACAAGCTCTAAAGGTCTCTTAGGTGTATATCGTAATTGTTTTTTAAAGAACTTAAGAGAGATGCCACGATTATTAAATGGAGGAGACTGTGGGTCATTGTGGTCGTTATGCCATTCCCATGAGTGTGAGTTTTCTAGAAGAGACGAACAATAACACATACTGCCTAGCCTAGAAACTTTTATTATATGGTGCTCGTCTCACGCTCGCCTATAAAGTCACTTATTCACTAGTAATATAGCATTGCATTGTACTAGAAATGCATTATGCGTCAACGCGCGATCGACTTTTTCTCTGAGCGCCGCATTGAAATTTGATAAATATCTTAGTTTAAAAAAATAACACTGAGAAAGGATCACACATTATATTGTCATTTATACTCTAGTAGATTAAAAACTTAATATAGATAGGAAATAGTGAATTTCCAATAAATTAAAGTAATTAATCATTAATTAATCATAGTAATTTTATCGGAAAGTTATTAAATCAGACCGAGGTTGGCGGAACAAGCCCGAATCTCGATGCTTTTGTACACGATCCATTGCCGTAATGAGTTCATTTTAATTATTATAAATGAATCGGTGGTGAAATAACCCTGATGAAATAAATTGTGATTGAATAACAATATTGCCACCCGAAACGATTACATCGTCTTAACGGTAATTAAAAAATTATAAATCGAAACTTTTAACTTTATTATTTAAAAAAAACAACAATCATCTGGAGTGAACAAAAATCTAGAGTGCGCACTGAAAACAAATTGTTGAACAGATTCTCCGAAGATCTTTATTGGAGTGGTAAAGAACCTCAGCAGATCCTATCCAAAATACACTTCTATAGGATCTCTAAAGCATGATTAAATTATGTTGCTTGCTTATAAAATAGCAGGGCTCCAAGCCATACAAGTTATAATTGATATAAGATTCTCTCTCACCCCTGACACAAAAGTGATAAAGTACAAACTGTCACTATCAATTTGAATCTTATTTCAATAGAAACCAAGCAGTCAGTGAATTTTGAATACAATTCGGAGGTTATATTATTAAAAGAATTATAATACCGTGTAACAAATTAGTTTTATGTTAGAAGTCTGGAAAAATGAAAAAGAAAGCAAAAACAAAAACAAAAGCACTCCACGGGCATCCTTTTCTCACCTTCAATTTATCTGTTATTATATTAATTTTAGTTTGTCACATTCACATATAATATCTAAAGACTGTGTGGGAAAGTGTCTTTCATTAAATACATCGATATCTTCCGGAAATTTTACTTGTTTTGAATTATCAACCTTTTCCCCAAGAAAGCCTCGCCTGTAAAAGAAGTAGTAGTTAGTACTTTAGTTCTCGCTGCTGCTATACTTACTACACAATTTCGGCTAACAATTATTCCTTCGTAAATTATAAAAAAGTTTTAAATTAGATCCTTATAGATAGTATTTATTGAAAACTTATAAAGATTGCATCGGTTGAACGAACAAGAAAATTGCGGTTTTTCATAGTTGGCATCTTAGCACACTCAATTTCTCTCAAATGCTTGGCATTTTGCCGAAACGAGAGCATAGTTTGCATATCGATGAGAAAAACGGTAAAACTTGTCTTTTAGAAGGACTGAAAGAAGACCAAATAATTACATTCATTTTAATCGAGTAAAATAGTTGAGTCGTAACTTTATTTTGAGTTTAAACTAAGGCGACAACACTGTATCATATAATTATTACTGTTTCGTTTTTACTGTCAATTGCAATATTTATATTTGCTTCTTGAAACTGATTTATGCTATCGAAATGTAATTCAATTTAATTTATGCTATTGAGGTAAAAAAAAATGAGCCCATATTTTTAATGTGATATTATTGGCTCCGATGCAAACCTCTACAACAGATTGAGGCTCAAATTGATTTTTTGCCAAACGCCTGGTATTAAACATGAAACACACCAGGTCATTAGCGGTGGCCACTCGGATCACAATGTTGGCAACATTAAAGTTCAACAATTTTCCAACAAGGGGAAATATGGGCGTGACTAATTTACCCGTTCTTAATAATAAATATATATAAAGTACTTATTATTTAATTGACCAGAAAAGCTGGAAGAAGTCAGCGGTGTATTGAGCTCAGTTATATATAATTGTACAAAATATTACTTTAAAGATAATATAATATGTGATTATATACATTTTTTATTATTGAATTGGATTTCCTAAAATGTGTGCCTTTTTCCGAATTTATATGTTGTCGTCCGGCGAAGAATCTCATATGAATATATTTTTATTTTCCAGAATTCTTTGGGATCACAAAGCTCCGCAATATTTGCCTCGGACTCAATTACACCAAGATGGGGTCCGCTGAAGCTTTTTATTTCAAGAAAGCCATTATCTTAAGGAGCAACTTAGTTTTTTTACAAAGAGACGCATGCTCTCGGACGTCGAGATCCAAAATTAAGTGCTTCTTAAAATGAAACGCCTCTCTCGTCTCGTGCAGCTTTTTGCAATTTTTCATTAAAAGAAAAACTATGTGCATTTATAGTTGAGTAAATAAGCTTTTGAATGCTATACCGATTGTATGCAATTATGTTTTGAATAAAATTATTCGTAGAATAACGATTTAAAAGTGCGGAAAAGCAGTTTGATCAGGTAGACAATAACATTCTTCTCCAAAAATTGGCCGCTTTTGGATATGGACCAGTTCTAGTTTTTTCTAGTTGCCTATCAAATTGTAACCAATATTTTAAATACGGACGATATATCTTGCCGCCATATCCAACAAGTTCTGGTATTAGCCAGGGTTCAAATCCAGAAGCGTTACTGTTTTTCAAATTCAAATTCAAAAATCATTTATTCACGTAGGTAACACAATGTACACTTGTGATTCGTCATTAAAGAAATACATATTAATGCTTCTAATTTTACATTTACTGCCAGTTCTCAAATCAAGGGCGTAGAACGGAAGAGAAGAACTGGCAATAAACTCTCCGCCACTCTTTTTAATCGCCATGTTTTTTTTTTACACAACGTTTGTAAGGAGCTGCAACCATTACACCATGTTCCACATGACATTTTAAGTAATTAATAATAATAACATAAATAAAAACAAAGACTTGTCCCCTATCAGCAGGAGGCATGGTGAAATAGGAGCACGCACTTACATTCTCGTGGGAACAACACGCAAACACATAGTCGAAATAATTAACATCACCGCATACACGAATTCAATTACGGCCAATCACCACAAGTAGCACCCGTTCACGAGTATGACGCATGGCCAGCCATCGGCCCCCTCGCCATATTTTAGGGAGAGAGACAACCCGACGCATGGACGCCGCCACAAGCAATGACATTTAAGCGAGCATGACGATCCTTGAAATGTGGACTTGGCTACATAAGTAAATAATAATAATAATACTGAAATAATTTGATACCACATGGATCACGGTTTGTTCCCACTTTACATTAATACAGTCCTGGATGTTGACGATCGCCCTGGAGTCTGGATATGCAGCCGAGAGATTCAGTCGCGTTACCTATTTATTTATTTTTGATTATTAATAACTCTTACGAGCTTCTTTTCGTATACTCTACGAACATCTTGATATTTAGCTTGATCAAAATTGGTTTGAATGAATAAGGAGACGGCAACCACATACTTGCCGCGAGAGATTATGAGATAGTACAGCGTCAACAGGCTTCTTTTTTCTTACTTGCTCTCGCTGTTTAATAGTTTTCTCGACGCTTCGCGGAAGAGCTACTTATTTGTAAAGCGTCCTTACCACACAAAGAAAACACTTAGTAAAACATTATTTTTAAAGTCAGTATATAATATAGCCTCGTAAAATAAGATAAATTGTCATAGAAATAATAATAATAATAATTTAGTAGAAAACCATAAAACTCGAATTACCTTTTAAGTTAAGCAAACTGTTATGATAGTCATCGCAAATTCCACAGTGCTCCCGCAAAGAGCACTTGCCACATACGCCACGCGACATTAAGCCCACTTACGCCGAATAAAGAATAAAACAATTTTATGTCAAAAGTACGAGCAGTCACTTGCTGTATTAATGCAAACTGCTCAGACAACACTCTTCTTTTACTCGATATTGCAGAAGCCGGTCAACCTTATTTGTCTCCAATCTTTGAATGGCGCAGCTAAAGAAAGGAACGATGCTTGGATCTCGGTGTCTTTTGAATATCTGACTTCAAATCTTAATTTTGTTTTGCAACCTGTGCTCAATTAATGGAACAAACATTACTTTTTTGTTTAACAACATTATTTGAGTTATTAAATTTTTTCCTCATTTAACGGAATTTCTGTTTTTATTATTCAGGAATTTTTATATTTCCATGTGTAAAGGAACTTGCTGGAATTCGATTAATTCAACATTAAATTTTTTTTTTATTATAGACATTCGTTTAAATATGTTGTAAATACCTACAAAACTACCGTCAAAACTCAAAACCGATCGAAAGACAAATTCAACTTGCAAATGTTTCATAATTTATAAGTTAGTCTTCAAATTCAGTCTTCATTGAAATACAAAGAATTGAATCCACGTTTCGCCTCAAATAGAATGACGAGCAGCTCATTATAAAATCTTTTATCCTCAATTTAGCAGCATAAAATTTCGAAATAAGTTGAATGTCCGGTCGCCTAAAACAATCATCGGCCGCAGCACGAAACGTGTACCTACATGATAAAAACGTGTACAATGTGAATACGGGAATAACATGACGTGAAAAGAAATAAGCAGATAGCTGCAATCTTCCGGCTCGACCGAAACTAGGTATTGTCTATAAAATGTTATTTGTGAAACGTTTTGTGAACACGAAACAAAGAGATTTTTGCTATATATTATATAGCAGTTAGTGGCGGAGGGCAACAATGTTCTGAACATTCTACCATTATTATTTATGTCTTTATTATCGTTTGTCATTTTTGTGATATGAAAACGTTGGCGAAACATTTCCTCGTTCAAAGTTTTCTCGTGCGGCAGTCCAATAATTGCAATAATTTGCGTAATCTTATAAGATTACGTTATGATGAGAGATAATGTATACATATAAAGAAAGAAGTGAGTGCGAACAAAGTACAATGTCAGAAGTGAAACTTCTTTGGCAAACTAATTTTTAACTCTTGTTCATATTTATAGAAATCTAAAACTTTAGTTTTCCGAGACTTTTCTCTCTCTCTCTCTTTTCTCTGACTCTCTCCCTTTTCATCGACAAAAACGCTGCACATCTTTGTGACGTTCCGTAAATTTTTTACTCTCATGCGCCTAAAGAGGTTTCACTTCAAAAACACAGAAAAGGTCTGAGTAAAAGTCACACGACTCCGTTAGCAATAACATATGTTTAATCAATCCATGATCAGAGTAGCGTTCTCTTATCACATACCTTGCCAACACCACCAATAAACATCCATATTTTAGTTTCATTTAAACAAAAAATACTACATAAATTGAATACATACAGCTTGAAACGTGGAAGGCTTCAACTATACGATACTAAACTAAGGTCTTGTGTCATACTTTTTCTTTGCTTTAAAGCAATATTATAAAGAAAAACTTGTCAGTTGGTTACATAAGCGAGGGTTTAAAGTAAGGCTTTGTTCTGTGAAGTATAGCATAATGAACAGCAGAAAGGTGCACCACAAAAAGGACGAAGTGAGTGTATGTATTGAGTAGGCTTACTCATACAAACAATAATTGATGGATTCAATTTTAGAAGATGGAGCGTTTATGGCAATTTTAAATCATGCAACACCTGTCATAATTGTTCACGCTTTCATAAAGAGTAAAACGTCCGCTCCTCTATTAAATAAAAGTATGAAATGTGGATGTTATTGGGTCACAAGTAAATATCGCAGATCATCAAGATTATTGAATGGCTCATATTTCTACACAGTTCAGTAAACGCTCCATTCGTTTACTCTCATAAATGCAGCGTCATCGTTCGTGAGGATTTTGAAAATAAGATACCTTTGGAAAGTTATCCCATTTCAGAGGAACACTTTACGAGGGGGCGACAAATCTTCGATGGCTTCGTTTGTTGATCGAAATGGCCGACTCTTGTCCCTTACTCCGTTATCTATTTGTTCTTATGTTCACTTAAGCAACAGTTTCCTCTTTACAAACTGGTTCGCTGGTCGGATAAATCCTGGTTTCTCATCATCCGAGATTTATGGATATTCAATCAATTAGATTTATTAATTTTTGTTTCTTCGTTCTTTCGTTACCTCAATCATGAACATAAATGTAATAATACTGACGTGATTATATCAACCAGCCATTGAAATTACTTAAAATGTATTTTACAACTAACGTCGGGTAAACAAACTGTACTTTTTCTGTTTAGTTGTTTATCTGCAAAAAATGATCGCCTCATTCGGATACCGTACACAGTACACACAGAATCATAACAGAGAAAAAAATTATATTCATTTATATTTTTATTGTAAACAGTATCACAGTATAAATATAATAAATTACCATAAACATTAATCAGCAAAATTATAAATCCTTTGTTTAATAGATTACATATAAAATCAATAAATATTATGATTTAATTCAATAGTAAAATGTGAGTTATTTTACAGCCAGTAGGTGACGATATTTAACTACGAGTAGGTCTATTTTGAATGTATTTCTCAGAATTGTCAAAACATCTTACCTTCTAATCATTGGTAGGTAGGCATGAGGTAAAATTAGGATAAAACCCTAACCCACAACTTTAACTATAACTGTGTGTCACTAACGTTACCGACTTGAGTGAGGGAAGATAATCCTGCGAAAAAATAATTGCATAACCATTTCGTTACCAATAAACAAGTGAAAAACAGTGTGTGTGTTAAAACGTGAATATGTATGTTACTTCTATTGTACAGTAAACAGACAAACAGGAGTGCTCTTACCCCATGCTCCTATTCCATAAAACATGAAATAAGTTATAATTCTCCTTTAAAGAATTGAGATGTATTAAGAGATGTGTACTATTCACCTATTAGTACAGCTGATAACTGGTCGTGCGAGCAGAACAAGGGATTGTGAATGGCAGCCTCCAGCTGCTCTCTGACTTTGGGTTGAGCTCCGCACCAGATAACGAGGCCATCACGGGACCATTCTTCTACCATCATATTCATGCTCTGCAAGTTTATTTAGTATAATATTATTTAATTGCAAAAATCATCAGTTATTTCAGCTCGGGTAAGAAAACACTTTGCCATAACTGTATTAAACAGAATCAAACGATGAAAAATACAACAGAAATATTATATGTATATTATAATTATTACATCAAAAATATAAGAAAATTGATTAAAAGAGATTTATGAAAGGATAACCGATGAATTGTGTAGTGCGGGAAGAGCTTTTATTTATTGTATGACATCACGATTCAAAATAATTTCCGATAAATAAAAAACTTGAACCGAATAAATGAATGAAAATTGAATTCGTCAAAATCGCAGCGATGTTAAGTCCACTATCAACCAAATAAAGGTCTTATAAGAGATGCTGTATAAAATTGTTGGTAAAGAATAAATAAAAAACACTTTGACTCGGAACCGCGGCGACTCAGTAATATTACGCTCATCCTTCCGAGACGAGGACGATCATCTCTCACATTTGACTCTTTATCAGAAGTTTCTCGTATAATTCCTTTTACATTACATCCACTTCATAAATTGTTGTCAAACATTTGCTTAAAATGTTATACTAATTTTATACGCGGTTTTATCGTATACAACATTTTAACATCATGTAAATCCAGCAGACTGTTGTTTAGGATAACATTATGTTTGCGAATTAATCACCTAAAGGTAAGGTAATTAATATGGTGGTGAAGATGGTTGTTTTTATTTTGATTGATGAAGTTATTCGTAATTTAATATGTTATAGGTGAATATTAAACTAAACATTTCGCCTGTCACATACTGCCATTACTGCAAAAACTCTCAATAATTATAATTATACATTTTATAGAGTATACGTAATATACTCTGTCATTCACAACGTGCACGCACTGAGGAAACTTTAATATAAACTAACACCGAAACGAGCAGATTAACGATACAATTTTACCTGTAGGAATGTGTAGTCTAGGCGGCTGAGTGCGTCGCAATAAACGATGAGCAAGTTGGGCGGTAATTTGGGCGGCTCCGGCCCAGCGCCACCGTTTGTCAATATGGCATCGGGCGTGACGACCTCCACTCTAGTTATCTTTGTCTGTCGGCCGACATTAAGAGCCATTAACTCTGATCGAACTCTTTCAGCACTCGCGAAGTGTAAACCGCCAACAGGATACATCTGGTAGTGAGGTGGAAGCGACCCTTCCTGAAATTATCCAATATAAATAATATAATTTTTACCGTTGAACCTAAGATGATATACGGCGTCTCCTTGTGAAACCGACTCACTTGGACGTATCGCAGTTGGAGCCGCGGACGCGATTGATAGTAGAGCAGCAGCAACACGTCAACGGCTACTCCACATCCCAGACCCACCTCGATCCCCAGCACCAGGCAGCTCACGAAGGTGCTCGTTAATGGAAGCAAGTCTAGCTCTGCATCGAACAGTTTTTATAAGACACCAATGAAAACGCTGTCTAAATCTCTCTATATATAAAATTCTCGGGTTCATTTCGATACTCCTCCGAAACGGCTCGACCGATTCTTTGATTTTTTATGCATATTCAGAAAGTCTGAGAATCGGCTACTATCTATCTTTCAAACCCCTAAGTGATAAGGGTAAATAAATATTTTTACATAGAAATAATATACATGACAAAACAATGTTTGCCGGGTCAGCTAGTATGATATAAGTTTCAGATTTAGATTGAAATTTGAGTTAATATTTTACAAAATAATGCAATAAAGAGCAACAAAACGTCCGTTCACGTTTTATACCTGACATTGCCAAACCATAACGGCGTAAAAAGTCGAATTTTTCTCAAAGTTACCACTAATGGTTAAATGTAACTGCTAAATTACAAATCTTTACACATAATAAAACATATGTATACATAGTATTGTCTTGTATTGACATAACTTTTACACATTTAAAGGAAACAATTTTTTACCGGATTGAATGATTATGTAAAATAATTGTAAATTTTTAATACATAACTTCAATCCGGTAAAAAATTGTTTCCTTTAAATATGTATACAATATACATGTTAGAAACTCCTCCGCCTCCTATTAGTTAATGCATAGATATAGATATATCAAAAGTGCTGATATACGTAATGTCACCTTACATTCGAGAGTGAAAACCAATATTTCTTTGACTTATATTTCAGTAAACTGAATTCTCAATCATGTTTGATCAAATACAGAATATTAATTATTAAATCGAAATCCCATAACTCCGCACAACTTGCAGAAGGACTAGTGAGGAAAGTTCGTAGTGCAAACAATGGGAAACTTCGCTCGAGGGCTGCAGCTCGTGTCGGTATGAATACGTTTAAATCCAGCATCCGCATAGATTTCAAGGCAATATGAAACTGTCTCTCAAAAGGGCATGGGATGGACGTGCGACTTTTAAGCTCGTCGTTTAGTTCACGAATACAATATTGTTATTAATTCCAAGAAAGAAGTCTTAAAAAAAAAACGATTTCAAATGACGTTTGATTCAGTGTGAGCACTGAGCATGTCATGTCATGCTCCTGTGGGACTCTATATAATATTTACTGACATTAGCACCGAGATTCTGCTTAATACATATTTTCGATAAGATCCTGGTAACAGTTGCACTCTAAAATATAGATATTTATTTTTTCTATACAAAAATCTTAGGGCAAGAGCAACCAGTAAGCAACTCTGGCTTACTTTAGTTAGTATATTAAGTCTTAACACTAATGCATAGCATATCATAGGTCAGTCTTCATAAACGTCTTCACGAACGGTTTGATGAGAATTATAAAAGGCCTTAAAACGACGTCACTAATTGGAGCAGCCGAGTTAGCGGCAAAGTAAATAGAAATTAAATTACTGACCCGGTGCAATAATTAAAAGAACTTTTGAACTTGTGATTGAGAACAAGTTTCTTAAATTATTTTGTCTCAAAGTCTTTTTATTTCTCATAACTCCATGTATCTACAAATCTCAACAAAGGGTCGATGGGGGAATAAAGATGGTGAATTTCCGTTCTAACTTAATACTAGCGATGATAAAATATTAAAGTAATTTCCCTTCTTTTTGTTTCAAATTTGACTTACTATTTGTTTTCCACAATTTCTTGACGATTTGAAGGTCCACCATATGCAGCACGGCGCATGTGATGACCGCCGCCAAAGCCGCGCGAGGGATGAAGTAGAAGTACGGAGTAAGCAGGGTCAGTGTCAGAAGTACTATTAAACCTGCAATAAATACGAGCATTTAGATCAGTTATGCCACAATCGAAGTTTCAAACGGGATGGTACATAGAACTTTTAAAAATTAAACTCTTAAAAAAATACTTGTTCTCTCGCAAGTACATACGTCTTCTATTAATTAAATAGCAAACCCAAAACGCAAGGATACTTGAAAACAAGATTCGTGTATCAAAAATTCAAAAGCCATGCGACAGTATGTTGCAAACTTTTTGATTTATGTTGACTTCTCGGCCTCGTTTCCGCATAGAGAACACTTATTTCCCCGTGAATAATATTCCTTTCGACCCATTTAACGGCAACTTCGTAGTTCTGTTTTACATTCATATAAAAGTTCATTTGCCTAACAACTTCAGGACATTACAAGTTTCTTAAATTCACTACGGCCATCGATATTTGATTTAAATTAATTTAATATAGAACGGGCCTTTTAATTGTAATCCGCCTACCGACGAAATAGTGGATAAACGCAAAAGTCTTCACCCGTGTAGAAGCCGGCGGCAGGAGTGGCCACTCCGGAGGCATCGCTGACCGCGCTGCGAGTGAACGATCCGTTGACCGGGAACGAGTTGAAAAAAGATCCGGCGATGTTGCACAGACCCAGCGCCACTATTTCACGTGTCGCGTCTAGGGCTTTGCCTTTCGCTGGAATTTAGAATTAATCTATTGTTTCTAGTAAAATAGTGTTGTCGTCAACTTAAGAATTAAATTGTTTCAATTTTGAAGGTTGGAGTGGTCAATTGCAGTAGGCTTTCAATTTTTATTATTATTACGAAATAAAATCAAAGCTTGCTAAATTGAAACAGAGTTTGAATATAAATTAAATTACACAACGACAATTGTACAATAATACTCACAGAAGGCTTTAGCGATGGCTACGTTTGAAATGATTCCCACTAGTGGCACTACTAGCAGTCCACTTCCGAGGTGAGCTAACATTCCACCGGCATACACCGTGCCGTTACCGACTGTAGTTTGGAACGCTGGTACTCGAGGGTGTGGCAGACCCGCTGTTATGTGGCCTGCATTTAATTAAATCGAGCTATCATCCACAAACTAGAAACAGCACTGAAACATCACAGCAGAGATAACATAAGATGTGATGACTTCCTTTATCGGCATTTACAGAATTCGGGGCAGTTTTCAGTTTGTAGATAGATCGTAAGAGATTTTTGTACCTCTATATGGGATTGTGTAGATAGGAACCTCCTCAGTTAGTAAAATGAAATATATCGTGTCATGAAATTTATGAGGAGATCTCTATTCGAGTCGATTTGAGGCCAAGTGTTGTAGCGCCAATAGATTTTTATTATTAATCATGTTCATGATTCTATAGAATAAATGTTTTGTCAACTGAAATATAGCTTATAGGAACCGGTTTGTAAAATCCAACTCATTAAATTCTTTCCATTTTGATACATATTTTTTATAGACGTGGAAGCTATGGAGTTACAATTTTACAATATAAACAAATATACAACCGAGCCAACTATGCACTGGGTAGCGCGTTCTTGGTTGTGGAGGATATCGTCATGATCAAACTTGATATACTTTCACACATACGAATGGAGATCTAGTTCCATTGCTTTGGTGCCGATTGCTCCTAAAATGATTAAGGCGCTAAAGTTAATTTTGGAAATAATCTGTCAATAAATAACGACGTCTTCACTTAATTGTGGTAAAAGGAGCACTATCTACATATTAACGGAAATTAAAGTTTCCAGTTTTTTCAATCTACAATAAACTGAATTTAAGAACATAACATGTTTAAAAAAATAAAAACAAGATGTTTTATGCCTGAACCGTGTTTCAGTAAAAAGCTAATAAATGAATATCCCACCTCACACACACTGTTACACAAACATTACCCTTATAATAACGTTGAAGGAATTTCATTCATAACATAAGAGCGAAAGGTATTTATGTCATTAATTAATTAATTTTTTTATACAAATAATCGATATACGTCGTCAGGCAATCCCAGGGTTTGTGAGCGATTGTGAGCAAATTGACGTTTCCTCTTTTACATCACTTAACGCAATTTATGGTTTAATGAGGCTTCTTCAATTGCATCTTTGCTATTCTCAAAGATATACTATTGTAGCCGAGAAAGGAATGTGTTTCGATGGCACGTTTACTGCAGACGAATGACACACCGGTAAGTATGAAGGGATGATCCTTGTCTCGATGAAGACAGAAGGCGAGCGCTGCCGCTGCAACCACCGCCAGGGCGTTCCGCGATACACTCGCGGCCCAAAGACCTCGTTTAACCATCGCCCGCCCTTTGCACTTCTCGTCCTCCGATTCTTCAATTCGAATGTCCTTTAGGGCCTGAAAGATTTTCGCTAAAGTAATTCGATCACCCACCTAATTTGAATTCGACTTGAGAGATGTACTTCAATATAATACTAAATAAATGTAAGCTTCACATCATCTGTGAAAAGCTCGTCAACGCACGTCCATTTTCAAAGCATCCAGTTCATTGTTTCGTAATCGGTGACAGCTGTTGCTCAGCGAGCGCAATACGAGAGACAATTTATGATTTTATCATTGTTAATGAGCTTCTAACGCGAATATTACAAAGTTTTCAGGTCTTCATATTATGGCTTTTAAATGTTTCTCGAAAACGTTTAGAAGCACTACTGGAATATATCTTTAGGTTGGCTTTCTGAGTTAAATTAAATCTGTAAAATGTAATATAGGACGGGGTAATGTCTGGTCATTGTTTAAAGAAGTGAGAAAATTACAGAAGTGCCGATCGGAACGAGCACAAAGCCTAACAAGGTATTGAAGCTGTTAAAGTTTTGTAAAATATACTTTTCAGCCGGAACAAACTTAGCTGGACCGACCGCGGATTATTTAATAAGTTGGCTCTCAGAGTCACTTTAAGATATTCCCGTATTCTGAGAGATACTTAGCAGTATAGGTACATCTATATACTGAAAATCTGTAAAAACCTATATTTATGATAATGATAATAAAATACAACTCGCATAAAATTGTCAGAATACCTAAAACCGACGCTCACCTTCATTCCCGTTAACAGGACACAACAGGACAGACCTAGCACCGTGTCATTCAATCTCGCGTTTGCGACGTTCTGGAATACGGCTCGCCAGGTCGACGTAAAGGTCTCGGCATCGAAATGCAGCCCTAGCAGTCCTTTTATCTGCGAAGAGGCTATGGTCACCGCGGCAGCCGATGTGAAGCCTGACACAACTGGAGTCGATACAAAGTCCACAAGGAATCCTGAAAATATAACACTTTAAATATCAGTCAAAGTAAAAAAAGATTGGTCATACATTGACATTTTAAGTAAAGTAAGTGCATCTTGCTCTACCGAGTTGCGCAATGCCAGCGACGAGGGTCACGACGCCGCCAACGAAACAGAGCAGCACAGCAAAGTCAGGGTTGGTGCCATTGGTGTAGGTGAAGGTGAGTAGAGAGAGCAGAGCCGTGGGCCCGATGTTAATCTGTGGGATGGTGCCCATCACGCCGTACACGAAGCCACCCACCAGTGACGCATACAATCCATACTGAAATAACATATCAACTTTTTGACTAAATATTTTACAACAAGTAGAATTTTTATATTTTCATGTTTTAATCACGCTGAGACGCAAATGCCATCGTGTATTAAGAGTGAGGAAGAGGATTACTGTTCAATATTTCAGTGCGAAGTTCTTTTCAAGTAAAGGACAATAAACCATTTAAAAGATTGTTGAGTAATATCTTGAGTCATATTTTATATCTAATTCCGATAAAAGGGCGTTATATCGACAATATTGACCCTGTACCTGAGATAATACGTTTAATATTGATGTTTTGCAATATTTTATTGAAAACCTGTTGCGTTCCTGATAACAAAAAGTAGGTCAATTATTTTCTAAGATATTAAATATTACGCTTGTGGTAAAAACACCCTTATGGACTCCACATTTTAGTCATTGATCGAATTCTGACTCTAAGTCAAAAAACAGGGATAAAAAAACACGGAATATCACCTATTCCGTATGCCAAAGACAATAATAAAAAGTTTAGCTGTTAAACGTAAAAGAGTAACAAACAAAACAATTTTTCTTTTATGTTGATATTGTTAGCCAAGAATTTATGTGCTGATTGTACTACAATATAATTTTTTTACTTAATTTGTCTATTGTGTTATGCAACATCTTTGAATAGTTACGCACTTTGAAATATCGAAAGTAATTAGATTATCATAGACACAATGTTTTTAATATCAATGAATCAATTATATTTACAATAGAATCAAGGTGAGAATTACAAAATACATGATATTAACTTACTTTACAACATTTAAAACAGACGAGAACAATACTAAAGTCTATAATAAATATCTTTAAAACTTACAAAATTACCAGCAATAAATATCTTACTTAACATGATTGCGTAGACATACATTCAGGTCTCATTTCAATTACTTTGTCATGCAAATTGGGAAGTGCTTTTTTCATAATGGTAAATTATGTTTTAGAAAATATTCATTAAAATGCTTGTTTTTTTGTATGAGACTACTTTATCAGTCCCAAACTATACATTTGCAACTCATGTACAACGGAAATTGCTCACTGAAGGACAAACTCGATTCGTTAAATTAAGCATGTTTTTATTAAACAGTTAAGACCTGAGTGGGTCGTTAAGTGCTTGCCATACCTGCGGTTCAAAACCAGCCAGCGACGCATACGCGATGGACTGGGGTATAAGGGTGAGAGCGACCGTGACTCCGGCGATTAGATCTCCCAGAGCCGTCCGCAGTTCGTAATGGCGCGACCATTGCAATATCGGGAATACGCACTCGAAAAGTCTCCTCGGATTCAACTTCCGAAGCATGCTGTAATTTTTATCATAATTGCTCGTACGGCGAAGAAAAACACGTCTACAATCTACATTATGTCAAAAAAATAGAAATAAAAAAAAATATTTATTCCTATTGAAGTATATATTACAGTTTTACATCCATAATATATAAATATTTTATTATTTTTAGAAATTAAATTTAATTATAAACGATATTTAGTCCGATTTAATATTTTCTGTACCTAGTCATTACTTGTTTGGTACTTGTCGAGGAAAACTTGTGGAAAAAATACGAATTGATTTCTATAGGTACAATCTTTAATTTGTGTTAACATCCTTTTTTTTCCTACAAAAAGAATAATAATAATTGAATATTAATAATCCAAACACATACATACCTGTACGTTTTAATTTTTTCAAAACAAAAACACACTAAATATAATAATCAAATTCCAAGAAAAATACACTTTTTATCAATGTCACTATATTTTAAAAGCCTCTGTTTTAAGATTAAACACTTTGTAAATATTCATATTAATCAAAATGTACTTTCCCGCGCTAAACGTGTCGACTACAGCGCCTGCGTGACAATTTTAACTTTTTGAGCAGCGCTTTGGTTAGTGTCTTGGCGCGAACTGTTTTCGTCGCTAAGTACGAGTATGACATCACGTTTTCAATTAAATTTTCCTATTATGCCCTAGGCATGTATTGTTATGAATTTTTCAAATACATCTTACCATGAATCATTTTGCTAAATCTAATTCGATGCCGAGACCAAGATTTATATTTTGTAACGTAACTTTAACATACTATTTAATTGCTATATATGTATAAGGGTTAAGGGTAAAAATTGATATGTTTAAAACGTGAATAAAAATGTAATAACTTTTATATTTACTGGGAACAACGAAACCTTTTAAAATAAACCACGCTTTTCTAAATGATGGGTAATGTTGCGGATAATAATATATTTCCTCCCGGAAAAGCCTTCAAGAAAATATATGCAAATATTTTCTATAATATTGTTTCATATAAATTCTATATTCTCCGGACGAGTATTTAACAATTCGTACTAAATCACACATTCAAGACCCAATAATGATATAGGCAAACAGTGGTAAGGCCAAATATCTGTACTAGCTTAAATATTTGGACTTATACGTATGTATATCATAAAATCGACAGACGTCAGCACGACAAGATTCTCAGGATTCCTACTAAGTTGAAATTAGAATGTTTACTTTTGATTGTCAGAATTTTCGTAGTTATTTAGGTGACACGCCTAAGGCCTATCATGTCCTAATCATGGAGGATGATGCTAATTTAGAGGCAGTAGTAATGTTTGCCCTTATGATGAAATATTATGTATTTATGCCATGGACACTCTCAATGCCAGAATGCAAGTGCGTTGCCAGCCTTTCAAGATTGCAAGCGATGGCCCGGAGTGAAGTAGCGTCTCGCCATGCTGAGCACACCAAGCTCCTTAGAGGCTAACTTAGCCTTCCCTTCCAAATGACCGCGAAACTGAACGTCATTCGACATTTCAACGCCCAGTATTCCGATGCAAGCGGAGACTTTAAAAAGTGTGTCTTTCAGAGAATTATCAAAGGGATAGTAATATCATAGGTATTTTACACATAGACTCGGTTAAGAATATCGCGTTTTTAAACTTTACGATTACTCTACATCGAATAACAATATTATTCGATTCGTTGGGTCATAACAACAACAATGACGAGCATTCACATTAGATAGATAGATTAATTAGATATTAAAAGGAAAACAAATACGTAGCATAAAATACAAGAAAAACTATTGACAATCAAATAAAAAACTAACTCAGAAGAAACACACGTATGAAGCACGTTTTGATAAACGGTTCATACCAATTGTAATAGAAACTTCATAAAAACCGAAATCATTACGATCAAAATGGTATTTCCAAATGATTTCATAAACAATGACAAACAAAATTTTAACTTTTAAGTTAGTACTACTACTTTTAAGTACTACTCAACGATAAAAACAATAAAAAAGTGAACATAATACGAATAATAATGTATAGAAATTTAGTACGTTATATGGTTTACGTTTTTTTGAAGACGAAACAAGACATATTAAATAAAGTCAAATATTATTTTGATCACGGTAGATCTAAATTACATTTGATTGCATTAACCAAGTACAGGAACGTTTCATTCATGTTTTCAGTCGTTTCGAGGTTAGATGAGGCGTGAGGTCCAGAATCCGCAATGAACCGAACAATGGATCACCCGGATATTGGCTGTCAAGTGGTCGCTGGCTTCACTCTGGGAGTAATATCTTCTATAAAATTAGGTCACATTTTTTAAATCTCAAGTTTCATTCATTTGAGTTTGTAGCTTACAGTATAATAATAATAAATTATTTTTGTTTTATTTATATTTCCCACTTTTGTCGTGTGAACATTTTTCATTTTGGTGTTATACTAATACATAGTTTGAATGATATTTTTTTTATATATTTTACATATACATATTTACTTTCCAAATGCTTGAAATTTATTTATTCATTAATTGCTTAAGATTAGTCAGAAAGTCAACAAAATAATATAATTTTATATAAAAAAGATCAAACTGAAATGTTAATTCAAGAATTGAATATTTATTAAATCCTATTTGGACCTGTTTGTACGATTTTAATAATAATACTATGACTACTTCGTTATCGACGTATATTCAGTTCTCGTCAAGGGAAAGGTATTTTAGATATAAAGTATTAAATTTTTCTTAATATTCTTTTCGATACTTATTTTTATAACTAATTAAAAGGAAAAACCGAAAGATCTCAAAAGCCAGATGATTAGTTTATGTTTGGCAAACAAGGTAAATCGATTATATCGTTATCATGCGCCAGTTGTATGCGATCGCCGTCCGGAACAAATAACAATGGACGAAAAGGTCGTCCTCATCTGTGACCAATCTCAATAAACGTATTGTTCATTTGATATACCTGATATTCTATTACTTCATTTTATTTTCTCTATATATGCCTCCTACATTCTAATATCACGGAACAACTGTGGCGGTAAATGTAATTCATTGAAACTATTCAGTTATTATTAATGACTGACTGTCCATTTCATTTATGTTTATATTCATGGTCAATGTCAGAGGCCTTGATAACAATGAAAGGCATCTAGGAAACGCAACGATCACAGTTAAGGCTTAAGGCTAAATAAGTAAGCGATTAACACAAGTCGAAAGTCAAGTTAGAAAATCTTGATGACATGCTTCTGACAATTTGTCGGAATGATTAGATCTTTAAACCTTCCGCAACAGCGAAAGTGACTCTTTTCCACCTCAGGATTGCATAACAAGTGTTTGAATATTATCTCTTTAAATCGATGCTCATCTCGCTACTAGTTGATAAAAGGGCCTGGGACTAGTGCTAGACAGGCTACTTCTATTTAATTTGCGATTGCGATTGTTTGATGATTTGCTGTTTTAAAGGAGTACCGAGAGTTTTTACGCCGTCTTTTTCTCTCGGCCTACACCCTCTGTCTTCTTTGCCGATGAGTAGGTATGTCTACCTATTCAAATTTAATGACGTAGAATAAGTGATACCGGTTTCTTATGTTCCATAATAAACATATTTTTTTTTTTTACTAGTGAAACAGTCCCAGCAATTGGTCTGCTAGAGAATCTCCTTTGTTGAAAACTCCTTGGAGCCTTGCAGATTCTCACTAGAAATAACTTATAAAGCGTTAAACACGCAGCTCGAAGTCGTTGCATTTCCGTCTTTGGACTTAAAAAAAAAAGTACAGTAGAACCTCGATAACGTAAACCTCGGTAACATAAAAACCTCTGTTACTTCAAAAAATACTATGTTCCCTTCCCATCAAAGCCCAAAACCTCTATAACTTAAAATACGCAACCTCTATAACGTAAATAAATAATCTCTGTATAGGCCCTCAGTAACTAAAATAAATGTTTCCACAACCTCTATAACATAAAATTGTTTGTGAACGAGTCATTTTATAAGAGTGTCAAAACAAATGGTTTCGGTATTTATTGCTTGCACGTGTTTACTAATGTATTGTTAACGTAAACAATACATTACCTATTGTTTGCTTTATCTAAATTCTTCAAAGCTTTGCGGCGGTTAGCTTTGTGACAACGACTTACTTGCATCATAAGTTAATGTGTTAATGTATTCTCCTCTCTATTTGTCATTGAAAATCAAATCGATTTAGAAACAGTGAATTTTTTAAAACAAAAGAAAATCACAGATTTTTTTAAGTAGACTAAACCTTTAGTTGTTGTTTTATTTTTATGTAATGTAAGTAATGTGAATAAATATGATTACATATTTAATTTTCCATCCTTCTGATGCATTCAAGTAAAAATGGGAGGAAGGGTACATAGAAACATGGACATACCTCTATATTAGCCTTTACCTGACATAGAACCTTGATAACTTAAAACCTCTATAACATAAAATATTTTGTGTTTCCCTTGGACTTTATCTTATCGAGGTTCTACTGTACTTTAAAAAATACAACCGACTTAAAAATGCACTAAAACGTACAAAACAAACAAAATTTTGAAAGTCGAAGTCAAACAGTGAAGTATGTATTCATGGATTTCGATAGACAGTCCTTATGTTTTCGAATAGTCATAAAGCTAGGTTGTCATAATATTATATAAACATTTCTATTTGGCTATTTTATAAATAGCGAAGTTGGTCGCATTAAAAGTTTTTATTACAGCGACATCTTTCGGCGTTTATTTGAAACATTGTAAGGTTGGTTCAGTAAGACACTAATTCGTTTCAGTTTGGTAATAAAATTCTCGTGGTGTTTGACTAGTGCGATATCATATCGTTAGAGGGAACTGTTATAACGTAGTTGATCAACCGGCATACAATCATAAGAAACAAATTATTATTCAATTTATATTATATATATGTATAATAAATAGAACTGATAAGCACTCCCCGATGTACAGCCAGCCGAGCCTCGTTTGAGATTTCAACTCAAGCAACATGTTCCCTCGACTTTCTTTATCATCGTCATACATTCCATCCGAAGTATACAGCCAAAGGACACGAACGTCTTATCCACTTGTTCCATCTATCAAGATATCGCATACAGTCCTATTGACACCAGTTTCAGATACCATACATATTTGACAACCAATATATATATTAACTATGTTAGTCCTTTTACATTCCCTACATTATTTTACAATTTTCAAATCTTTTTCAGGATATTTTTCCTTTTAATTAATTTTTTCAATTGCTATTCGAGGCGGAGAAAAATACAACAAATCAAAAACCATGAAAATCGATACAGCCGTTCTCGAATTATGTGTTCGAAGAAACTCTACTTTGTTTTATATATAAAGGCTTACCAAGCCAAGAATCAATATAGTATATAGTAATATAGTAGAATATATTTGATAACCTTATGTTTTCATCTTTACTGCTACGGAACAGTGAATAGAATTGATAAGATTATTATGAAAATAATAGCTAAAAATAATAAGCTCACACTCACTTATTAGAGTAACTTCGAGTAATATGGCTAATCATAAGCTTTAGTGAAATTTAAAAAAAAAATGCTGTACGGTGACAGTCGTCTTTCGTCAGTCAGAATACCAGAATGTGAATATTAATTCTGTGAGCAATGATAAAATATTGTGGTTATCTTAAGTAAACAATGGAAAAAATTAGAATATATTATGTAATGGGTCAAATATCAAAAATGTATGTTAAACAATAAAGTATAAGGATAGGTATGTAATTTAGCTCTTTCTAGAATTGAAAATATTTTTACAAAGTAGTCCCTCTAACCAATATAAACATAACTTATAACAATTTCGATGTGTAAAATAATTAAAATACCCTATGGATACAGACACAGGACTGATGTGTGATTATGATGATGATGATGATGATTAATCCATTATCTTATATATATGCGGGCTGTTCGGGGTTTTTGTTGTGTTTCTCCGAGGGAGTCGGTACGGAATAAGTTTAAGGAATTAAATATTATGACACTATCTGGTCAATTTAATTTATTCTTGAAGCCTTGTTGTATGTCCAAAAAAATATTACCGATTTTAAAACAATGGTGACTTTCACCAGTATAATACGCGAAATAGAACTAATTTGAGTGTACGACCAACCAGGCTCCAAAAGATAAACCACTCCTTATATGGAAATTGTATTCGTTTTTACAACGACCTCCCAAGCGAAATAAGAGAATTATCACGAAATAAATCCAAAGCCCTTGTTAAACGAAAATTAATCAATTAATCAATATTTTTTTTGTTTTTATTTTTTTATGATACAACATACAAAAATACATACAACCCCTAATTTTCACCCCTCTACGATCAACCCCTATTTTGTGTTATAGTAGATAGTTATTTTTATTGAACTAAAAACATGTTTCCTAGAAACAAGATACATGGCAAAACGACGTTTGCCGGGTCAGCTAGTAATATGTATAAAAGAGCAATAGATAAAATTGTCTTAACAATTTGGAACTAGATATTGGTGTCATAGGGTTAATGATAAACATCACTGGTTTGTAAAACTGTAGCAGTGGCTAGTTTATTTACAGCGTGACTTAGGACTGTACAGTGTACACTGGAGGATAGAGTCATGAATACTATTATGACAAAAGTACTCATCGTGGCCTTTTTGGCCGTTGGTAAGTATTTCTTAGAATACGTGATGTACTTCGTATCCTAACTGACTTAACAAGGTGACCTTTTTAAGCAACTCTGGGGTACAAAGTTGACAAGACTTCTGATACCGAAAAGTTCAAATTGGGCATTAGAGCGCTTTGCAAGAGCAATAACGCAGAAGAGGAAGCGACTCAAGCTGTGGTAAGACAATATTTAAGATAAAAGTAAACAAACGCATTTGAAATGCCTCGGCGAAGCTGACAAAGATTCTACTACTAAAGACCTACGTGATGCCTTGGAGTTTACAGATACGCGTTTGTTTTAATAATGCAACTTTTAAGTACAACCGTGTGTATTGTTGTAGCATTTTAACCCTACATAAACGTATTCCTTTCATTATAGGCTGCCTTTGAAAGTTTTTACAATTACTTTGCGACATTTGCTACCGATGCTTTTGCTTACGAGTTCTGGGAGGCAAAAAACAAAGGTGAACTAAACAAATTCTTCAACAAGTAAGTACAACGTCTACATCACAATTTATAGAAATGAAAAAACAGGCCTTAAAATTATTACAGCGTTATTAAATAGTAATAAAAATAATACATCTCGTTCCTAGGTACTGTAGCAAAGCGCAAGAAATAAAGACAGGTATCAGTACCTTCTTCGGTGGACTCTACCCTTGTTTACACTCCACTGTCCGCAATGACGTCACGGCTGACAACGCTGCCACGGCGGAGTTCATTGACTACTTTTGCCACAATGATGGCGAAAGACCAATTGGTACATAGTTAATTGCTATAAATAGTTTATAACGAACTATTATTCGATGAATGCCTCTCGAGGTCTCGGTTTAATCGTGATGTCTATCTCTGGATACACATTTGGTCTTCTTATATAGCTTTTATTATTTTCAGCTTTCCTGACTGAAGGTGGTTCTGATTATTTGAAGAAGAACTCAGGATACGTTTCTGATTGTGTTACCGAGAAGCGTAAAAATAGAACCGAGAATGACAACCCGTTCGACGTCTACGTATGTTTTCCTTCTTTTCATTTCTGTGAAATAAGTCGTTTTCGTATATCCATGTCCATTTTTAATAGAAGAATATGTTATATTGTAAAACTACTTTTCAGAGGTTCTGTGGTCGAGTGGTGGATGTTTTTTCGTGCGCTTTGAAGATTCTCGAGGAGTCTCCGCTAAAAAACGCCATCAACCAAGGACAGTCGTTGGTCACTTTCTTCACAAAGCACACATTCTGCAAAGACCGGGTAAAAACGGTGTAGATATTTTGCAACATTTCAAATTTTTTTTAGACTTGTTTAAAATGGCAAAAACCGGACAATTTAAGACTGCTTAAGCCCACGTGACACGTACTTTCTAAATATTTATCGATTTATTAATTTCTCATTTCATTGTAAACAAAAAACTAAGAACTTATTTAAAAAATCCAGAGGAGGTTACGATTCGTGTAATTTTGTTGGAGTATGTTCAAACACAGCTCTACCGTCCGTGGACCGATCTGTATAATCGAGGTGTCAAATGATTTAGATTTGCAGTGAATAGGACCCATTTTTTTTGTTTTCCGGATATGAGCTAAAATGTCTCAAAATAATTCAGAAGTCGCACCGCTGCGTGTTTAATTGCTTATAAATCAATGATTTATTGACACGTACTGCCATATCAATATAATATCTATAAGTAAAAGTACAGTATTGTTATTGTTTTGTGTGCTGACTTAGTTTTGCCAAAATAAAGTTTACGAAGATCAGAGCTGTTCTTTTTAAAAACGAGATGAAAACGTCTCAGTCGAGATTGGTGGAGAACGCGAACGTCTTATTCACGATGGCTCTGAAATAGTTACGTTATAGTTCTCTTATTAGGCCATTTTTATTATTATGAACTTATATAAACATTTGAATGTATTAATACTCTCTGTGTAGACTCATACTAATGACAAAACCCTATATTTAATTATATTAATTGTTTCAGAAATATTGAGATTCTTTACACCAATAGCCAAGGTCACTGCAATAGCAATGTTATAATAAAAATGTTATTTTTGTACTTTGTGTTTTTTTTTACAAAAAGTCATAATGATGAATTATTTTAAGCCTTTCTAAACTCGATAGAAATCTTCATATTATCGTTATAATAATATGAAGATTTCTATATAATAATATTCGCAGATAGTCGATAGTAGTAGGTCAACAATACGATATGTTGTACACAGAAATCAGATTAGTTAATATACATATTGATATTTTACTCGTTTTAAATTTCCCATTATTACATAGAGTTATAATTACATAATAAATAAGTGTCGAAAGCAATGATTTCATTTTCAATTGCTTTATGCAGTAGGACAAATGTAGAATATTAAAAGGCATTATATGATGTAAAAATCAATCAAAAAAGTGATCGTTTTTATCGGGGGATATTTACGACTAACCCATTTTTTTTTCGAATGCCCTGCGCTTTATTATTAACTACAGGCACTCAAAAGAAGAAATCTAAAATAATATAAATTTTGTTTTCACAAAAACGTAAAGTTTTTCAACAATAAAATTCCTTCACAAAGAGGAGAGTAGTGAGTAATAATTGTTTAGCTTGGTGGGCACTTCAGATAAATTTTACTGGCCATCTGCAACCCATGGTCCACAACAGTAGCACCGACTCACTGTTGTGCTGAGCCATGCTGCAATTTAAAATATATATTCGATTGAATTGCCACTCTATACATCCTAAAAGTAAGGGAATGAAGTGTAAGTAGACGCTAAACGAATTTTGAAAGTTTTTGTCGTGTCTTTAGTTTTTTCTGCTTCATATCAAATCCGGCATACAGTGTAAACTCTTATAACGTAAAATTTTCATATTTAGACATAGATACTTAAGTGTAATTGTTTTTATAACAAAACTAACCTATTCAGGCGCTGAAATTTCTAAAAAAGACACCTGAGGTCATAAACACCCTTCTCGCCTTTGTAATTGTTAATTGCATTAACACGTGTGCCATTATTCTTAGATTACATTGCCTGTAGGAAATTATGGTCTCAGTTACTAAACTTTGGTGTCACAAGGTTAATGATAGCAGCTTATAATATATTATAATTGTTCATTCTTTAGGCAATGACTGGGCCGGTAAATGATACTCTTTAGACGTCTTCTATAAACTTGTTAAATTTCTTTATATGACCTTTCACTAGTCTAGTACAAAGAGAAGTGATGGCGCACGTCACCCCACCTTACAATTATAATTTGAAAATGCGCCTGATATAAAACTTGCGCAATGTCGCAACACACTCCCGGCCGTTGAAACTCTTTCAACATTCTTCATTTATTCTTCTTGTACCGGCGAATTGCACAACCGGACCA
Organism: Pieris melete; assembly: GCA_963693345.1. Taxonomy (NCBI): domain Eukaryota; kingdom Metazoa; phylum Arthropoda; class Insecta; order Lepidoptera; family Pieridae; genus Pieris; species Pieris melete. The sequence goes on along the minus strand of CAVNZK010000306.1, from coordinate 1,233 downwards.
ATGAACGTGTTGTGCAGCCGCTCCTGGTTTTAATCTCTGCCACTCTGGCCACTCCATCTAAGCCATTTATCAGCCGCTGCACTCGACCCAACTTCCAGCAGAGAGGGGGAGTATTGTCTTCGGCTATCAGCACTAGGTCCCCAATATTAAGATTGGCAGACTTCTCTCTCCATTTATTGCGCTGTTGCTATTTCACCACGTACTCCTTTTGCCATCGTCTCCAAAAGTGCTAATTGCTCAATTCTCTGGTACCTTTGTAACGGACTAAATTTGGTTAAGGGTCGTCCAATAAGCTAGTGTCCTGGGTAAAGGGTAAGAAGGTCATTGGGAGAAGATGACAAGGGACACACGGCTGTTCAGGATTGCCTCTACTTGTGCAAATAAAGTTGATATTTCCTCAAAAGTAAGATGACAGTTTCCCATAACACGCCGTATGGTACATAGCAGATTTTACCCCACTTCCTCAAATAACCATACCGAAATGAGGAGTATATGCCGGAATAAAATGAAATTTATAGATTGTTGACTTGCAAAGTCAAACAGAGAATCTTTATTTTGTTTGGTAAATGAACCTAATTCTCGCGCTGCAGGTACAAAATTCGTACCGTTATCAAAAAATATTTCCGATGGATTTTCTCGACGAGCAATAAAACGACGAAGTGCCATTATAATATATGCTGCTTTAGTTAAGTTACTAACTGCCTCTAAATGTATACATTTGAAATGCAAGCAAACAAATATACGCAAATAACATTTTATTAAGCGGCTTCCTCGTCCTTTACTTGTCTTTTTAAAAAAAGGGATGATGCAGATTGAAGTTATGTATTATTATAAACTTACAATTATTTTACATAATTTTAAATTTAACCGACGATTCGCGTGCTTTACAGCGTGCGTGGTCACGGTGACTGAAGACAAAAGGCGTAAAATGTCAAAAAGTATCACTTCTGTAGAAAAAACTGTATAATCTGTATTTATTTCCTCGGAGTTGGTATCGTTTAAAAGATGGAGGGTTTTGACAGAAATGGCTTAACCCAGTACGATTAGAACTATCGAAGGCGAAACCTGTGCGCGCGAATTACGAATTCTCCTTCTATTGCTAATAATTACTTTATTCTTGTCTTAACGCTTTCTTTTCTCGTATCGTTTTATCTTTAATTAACTTGGTTTCTTCTGTGCAAATTGTGTGAAAATATAAATATTTAAGACGAGAAGAAGATTCCTTTGTCTTCC